>VZQC01000410.1:2995812-3181846 GCA_009823505.1 Rhizomys pruinosus
TTTTTTTATTAATTTTATTTATTTCTGTATGTGTACGAATGTATTGTCTGCATGCAAGTCTGTGCACCCGTGTCGTGCAATGCCGCGGAGGTCAGAAGTGGGCGTCAGATTCCCCTGGAGCTGGAGTTCTCCTGGAGTTGGAGTTTCAGACGGTTCTCAGCCGCCATGTGGGTGCTGGGGATCGAACCCGGGTCCTCTGCAAGAGCGGTCGGCGCTCTTAACCGCTAGGCCATCTCTCCAGCCCCTAGTCTGTCTTTACACCATGGAAACTGGTGCACTTACACATTAGGGTCTCCCAGCACTGCTGGTTGTTAAACATTGGCCAACACGTGGCTGTCCTCAAGGTCGCACTACCAATAAACAGTAGCATGAGGCTTTCAAAGCCTTTAAGGTGTTCCTAGGTTGCAGAGCAAGCACTTGAACTTTCTCAGAAAGCTTTCTCCTCCTCCTCTGGGGACAGACACACAAACTCACCTTACCCTGGATCCCTCCAACATCTACACACCCACTTTGAGACAAAAGCACAAGACCTGTGTTTTCAGCTGCCAAGTGCACCCTCAGATAAGTTGTAATTTCTGGAATAGCTCTCTACCCAACTCCTCCCAGACCTGAAGTTCTGCCTGTTCAAGCTTTTAGTATGACATAACTTTGCAGGGTGTGGGCTTTGCAAGCAAAGGCAGACACACATAATGCACACCTGTCACCTTGCTGGGCGGTCTATTCATCCCGGTGACAGACAGCATTAACCCTGGCCGGTTGTTCGCTCTTTTACTGATCTGCAAGGTTCACCTGCTTCCATGGAAGGGAAGTGATCAAAGCATTTAGCCAAGTTGGTGGCTGGGTAGAAAAAAAAATACAGCCAACGTAGAAGTAGAGGGAGGGAGGGAGGGAGGAAGGAGAGGGAGACACTCCTCCAGGGAATCTCCTAAACACAATAAACACAACTTCCAATAGCAGAATGAATACATTCTGACTCTGTGTACACCTGCTGGGGGCATGGAGCTGTGCCCAGGAACAGAGAAGAGAAAAACCAGAAACACTTCAAGGAAGAACAACCACTTCAGCTGGGCCTCTGAGGAAGAACGTATTGGGAAGGAAGTAGAGGGGCAACTCCCACAATGGAAGGGAGGGTGGGGCCTGTTGGGGCACAGTCTTGCTCGGCTGAAGAACAGTGTGCGGCCATCAGTGGTGCAGGGAAGGAGGTGGCCCTGTGCATCTCTGAAGGACAAACTCAGGAACTTAGATGTTATGGTCCTCAATCATTCATTGAGGTGAGGGGTGCAGTGAGAGAAGAGCCTGCCCCCCCTGCCAAGGCGCATCAGTTCACACTGCAGGTGAAGTGGGAACTCCTCGGTTTCAATGTGGAAACTTGGGGAAAGCTGAGAGGTGATCACTGAGTGCTGGTTAGATGGGTTGTAACAATTCTTAGCTCTTCTGAACTCTGTGATCTTTTTTTTTTTTTGTATGTGTATGAATGTACTGTCTGCATGCAGGTCTGTGCACCCGTGTCATGCAATGCTGCGGAGGTCAGAAGAGGGTCTCGGATTCCCCTGGAACTGGAGTTCTCCTGGAATTGGAGTCACAGACGGTTCCTAGCCGCCATGTGGGTGCTGGGGATCGAACCCGGGTCCTCTACAAGAGCGTCGGTGCTGCTAACTGTTAGACTATCTCTCCAGCCCGAACTCTGTGATCTTAAAGTACTTTTCTTCTTTAAACCTGGAGTCCCTCTTCCGTACAAGGAAGATGAGTCCTACCTTGACACCTGGGGGGCGGGGTCTACGAACAAAATGTCAAATGCCCAGTGCCTTTCTTGACAGAAGAGTATACAAGAAACAAGTAGCAGTCACTCCTGTCTCCAGGGTGTTTCAATGTGGGAAAATCATGGGTCACAGTTTAAAGTCATTGGTCATAAATGTCCCCTTCAGACCACTTATGTTGTCTTCTGACTTCTAGCTGTAGGCCTCAGCTTTTCTGCTGGGAAGTGTCCAGTGAGTGTCCAGTCACCCAAGGACTCTCCCAGTTCTCAGAGTCACCTTTCCAGCTTGCCATGGTGCTGCAGCAGCAGTCTTGTTTTGACGGTTTTAGTGAGCGATACTGGAACATCGTAAAATACAGCCATGAAAAGTGTTCAACTAGATATATGTGAACGCACGGGCATGAGTGCAGAGGCCTGAGAAGCCTGGGCATCGTTCTGCAGGTGTCATCCTCTTTTCTCAGTCAGGGCCTCTCACAGTTCTGGAACTCACCAGGCAGGCGAGGCTGGCCCCAAAGATCCTCCTGTCTCAGCTTCCCAGTGCTGGGGTTATAAGCTTGTGCTACACATCCAGCTTTGATTTCATATGAGATCTGGGGGTCAAACTCAGGTCCTTGCGTGTGCAAGGCATGCACTTTACCAACTGAGCTATCTCCCTAGCCCCATCACACTCTGATTTTGAGATATTTCTTTTTTTATTATTTATTTCTGTATGTGTATGAATGTACTGTCTGCATGCAGGTCTGTGCACCCGTGTCGTGCAATGCCGTGGAGGTCAGAAGAGGGTGTCAGATTCCCCTGGAACTGGAGTTCTCCTGGAATTGGAGTTTCAGACGGTTCTCGGCTGCCATGTGGGTGCTGGGGATTGAACCCGGGTCCTCTGTAAGAGCGGTCGGCACTCTTAACCGCTACGCCATCTCTCCCGCCCCTTGAGATATTTCTATTACCCCCTCATGTGCCTATGAGTAGATACATTCATGCCTCCCTCTGCTCAGTCCTACATAACTGCTCAGTTACTACATCTGTAGATTTCTTTTTTTTTTTTTTTTGTCTTTTCGAGACAGGGTCTCCCTGTAGCCCCAGCTGTCCTGGAACTCACTCTGTAGACCAGGCTGGCCTTGAACTCACAAAGATCCGCCTGCCTCTGCCTCCCAAGTGCTAGGATTAAAGGCGTGCGCCACCACGTCCAGCCTACATCTGTAGATTTCAAACAAAGCAACAGGTTTGGGCGTTCAACTACTGTCAGCTTCTCAGCATCTGTGTGGCAGTGAGAAGGAAGCACTGCACACACTGATACTAACCACCCAAACGTCATCGTGTTTCATAGCCACTGCCTCTTGGGAATAAGCCCATCAAAAAGCCAGATATAAGAAACTGGACAAGAGCTATTAGAGCCAGTTCCAGTCTCCTGTGAGAGTCTTCACAAACATAGCTTTCCTGGAAGAATGTCAACACTGGTGTCAGCCTCCAAAGGTTTCCCCAGAGATCAGAAACAACAGGGAGTGTGGACCGGTAACTGGTTCCTCACCAAAGTCTAGTGCTCAGAGGGATTTAGGACAGTTTTGAGAACTCAAGGAGGTTGTATCTTGACTTTCAATTTGTTTGTTCAATCCCTTTGCCACAAACAACCAGAATGATCCTGTGTGTGCATGTGTTTGTGTGTGTGTGTGTGTGTGTGTGTGCATGTGCATGCATGCATGTGTGTTTGTGTATGTTTGGTGTGTGGAGGCCAGAGACCTATGTCAGGTGTCATTCCTCAGAGCTGTCCACATTGTTTTGTGATCCCCATCTCTGACAGGATCCAGGGCTTGCTGATTGACCGATCAGAGAGCCCCAGGGATCCTCCTGTCTCTGCCTCCCCCAAATTGACATTACATGTACATCCCACCATGCCTGGGTAGGTCTTCGTGCTGGTGTCACTAAACACTGCATCAACCAAGCCCTCTCCCCAGTCCCAGAATGATCTTTGAAAGAAATAATCTAGAGATCACTCTGCAAATGTAGCCCTCTGGGTAGCTTCCAGCTACACTGTTCAGGGTGTGCTGCCCACGCTCCCACTCGCCTGCCCTTTCTCACGTGCCCTCCAATCCACAATGCCCAGCTCCAGGTCTTGCTGCCTCAGGATCGCTACACATGATCTTTTCTGCCTAGAAAGCTCCCTTTACCTTGCCAACTCCTCCGTCTCTTCATCCCACACTAAAGCTGCTTCTGTGGCCTCCTCTGAGTCTTCCCAGGGCCCCCCCAACAGAAAGGCATTCTCCCGCCCCGTGCTTTCCCAACTCACCCCCTTTTCTTTACACCGGCCATGTTCTAGATATTGTTTCCTTCTTTTCTCTTGTAAATTAAGTGTCCTTGCTCCCCAGACTCTGCTGAGCCTGGCACAGAGTTCTATGTGTTTACACATTTAACATATCCCTGCTTTTCAAACTTGTCCAGGGCAGGAGACTTCAGATGAAACTGAAAGTTGGTTAGATGTTGTGGGTTCTCAAACAGTATCTACATAAGTGGTAATTTTTATGAAACTGGGACAACTCACTGATGACAAAAGATGGCTGGCTTAAGTCTGTAGCTCATAAAAGGCAAGAGCTGAACTAATGGGCTGGTGGTCTCAAGCCAATTCTGCCTGGGGTCTCTGATGACAGCTGCAACACGAAACATAACTTCGAGCTGACCTGATCTGCGGGGAGGAGTTGAAGTGGCAATAGACCTTTGGAAAAGCTAACCAATGTATCTCCTGAGCAGGACAGTATAGTCCAGCCATTAGAGATGGCTGCAGGACATCTGGTGGACAGCTTCCTCTAAGAAGAATCCTCAGCCACATGGTGCTGCCAGCCTCAAACACTTCAAAGCTCCTGTTCCTGAGAGGCCAACCTGTCCTCCATCAGTTATCACTGGATATTTTATTTCATCCCACCACATAGAGACAGTCTAGAGCTGCAGATTACTACCTGAGGGACATGGGCGTCAAGAGCCCAACAGGTAGAGGTCATCAGGGAAGTCCCATCATTGAACAGTAGCATACACTGACCACAGGAAGCCACTCCTGTGGATTTGGAGTACCATGGCATGTCCATAGTTAGCTTGAGACAAACTACAAAGAACATGGAAAGGGTGGGCCCAGAAGATTCTTTTTCCCCAGTTTGTGGCTCCTTCCAGTGAAGAGAAGCCTCTCCTAGGCTCACACTGCAGAAGTCCCAGTTCATTTTGAATCCTGTGGTATGTCCCAGGGGTGCATCCGGTTGAGACTGGCATGACAACAGACATGCCCTGACCCCAAGGAATGGCCAAGCCTCTCTCCTACTGCATGGAAGGCATCCTATGAACCTTACCTTCCAGAGATTTCTAAGCAAAGGGAGAACTCTTTCAAAAACCTCAAAGTTATATTTTTTTTTGGAAAGGATAGGTCAAAATTGATAACATGTGAGGCCCAAGAATAGAAGTGAAGAGCTGAGACATAGCTGGGTGGGACAGTGCAAGACTGACTGTCCATTCCCTGTGTAGAATAAAGTCATAAACTAAAGATTCAGAAATCCTGTTGAAACTTTTAGTTTCAAGTCAATAACAATAACAATAGTAATAAGTTTAAAAGAAATATACCTGGGGGCTGGAGAGATGGTTCAGGAGTTAAGAGCACTGGCTTTTCTTGTAGATGACCTGGACTTAGTTCCCAGAACCCACATGGCTGCTTACAACCATCCTTAATTAGAGTTGCAGGGGATCTGTCACCCTTTACTGGCCTCTGTGGGCACAGTATGCACATGATGTACTTACCTACGTGTAGCCAAAACACTCATATGCATACAAGAAATATAAATTTTAAAAAAGAGAAATGTACCTAGTAGGATGGAGATGTGGCTACAAATCCTTATTTTGTTTTCATCCAATAAAACATACATAGCAGGCTCAGTTTGCAAAGTGCTTGCCTGGCATGCGTAAGGCCCTGCTTCAGTCCCCATCTCCACATAAACTGGGTGCAATGGTGTGCACAGCACTGTGTGCTGGTTCTTGGAGGACATGAATATACATATGACCCCTTCTCACCATCCTCAATCTAACACGATCCACAAATCCCTCCATGTAGCCTTATGTCCACTGCTGTACTTGTGGCTAACGGCGTACACTGCCACATTCGTCTGGCTGTGATTTTCCAAATCAGGGCTACACTTTATAGATTCTGTTTAACTGATCTGAAAGCTCCCATTCAATACCCATTTATCCACAACTGCACTCCTGTTCATACTGCAAAGCCCAGTCAGCCATGACCACTAGAAGAGTTATCACTCTCTGTCCTGCCATCACACATTACTTCAATTGTTCTCAGGAAAGCATATGTCTCATTATTATCACAATTATTTATGTGTTCCTCAATAGAAAGTGGTACTTTAATTTTTTAAAATTAATTTTATTTATTTCTGTATGTGTATGAATGTACTGTCTGCATGCAAGTCTGTACACCCGTGTCGTGCAACGCCGCGGAGGTCAGAAGAGGGTGTCGGATTCCCCTGGAACTGGAGTTCTCCTGGAATTGGAGTTTCAGATGGTTCTTGGCCGCCATGTGGGTGCTGGGGATCGAACCTGGGTCCTCTGCAAGAGCGGTCGGCGCTCTTAACCGCTAGGCCATCTCTCCAGCCCGAAAGTGGTACTTTTAGGTCAAGTCTATATTTTATTTGCTTCTATAGCTAGATCACTTTTTTCTTTTTTTATTGTTTTTTTATTTTTTAAGTGTATGAATGTACTGTCTGCATGCAGGTTTGTGCACCTGTGTCATGCAATACCATGGAGGTCAGAAGAGGGCATCGGATTCCCCTGAACTGGAGTTAAAGACGGTTCTCAGCCACCATGTGGGTGCTGGGGATTGAACCCGGGTCCTCCGCAAGAGCAGTTGGTGCTCTTAACCGCTAGGCCATCTCTCCAACTGGATCACTTTTTTCATATAAAGCTTGGAGTAATATTTTGCAAAGAAGTCTCACCATAATCCTCACCCATACACAGCCTTTATTCACTGACTGGCTCGTTCACTATTTAGTGGATGATTTTTATGGCGCAGACACAGTACTGCAGATGTGAGGGAATCAACTGCCATCCCATCCCTGACCTCAAGAAATTTACATGAGCCTGAGGGCTTACCTTCAATGTTCCCTTTTCAATAAAGGCTCCCCACTCTCCAAATTCCTGTGAGACAACTTTCCTCCTTTACGCCCCCATGAAACACTTTGATGCCCTCCTTCTGTCAATTTCTGTCCCCTCTCATTACATTCTCACTAACATTCCTCATAAAATTAACATTGACCTCCTGAAGGAGAGAACTTCTCTGTTCCAAATTAACCACCAACAGTATGAGGGGCTGAGGCAGAAGGATCAGGAGGTCAAAGTCATTTTTTAGCTATGAGGCCAAGGTCAGCCTGAGCTATATGAAACCTTGCTTCAAAAAACAAAAACGAGCAGGCAAACAGATTAACTGAAAAAACATCTTATAGAAAACAACCCTTAAGAAAACAGTGATTCGGTCACAGCCCATTACGAGAAGCCTATGGCTCTGACTCACCACCATGCCTAGGGTAGGTCCTCCAAGTGATTAGGAGTGGAGGGGTGCACACTCTTCCCTTTGTGCTCAGCACCACAGGCTCCAGCCCAGTAGGCCCCGTTCTTACCATCAGTCCCAATACACTTGACTCCTCATTATCTGTTTAGACGGGGTCCTATGGGTAGAAAGCCCCATCTAGCACACACTCCATCTCCCTGCACCCTGGGCCTGACCCTGTCATTGGGGGTGGGGGTGGAGATTATCAGTCCTCCTTCCCACTTCCCATCAGACATCCCAGTGAGGAATAACTTTGCTATCTTTGATATCCATCCACTGTTCTTGGTTTTTCTTAAACTCCCTTTTCACTATGATTCAAATATTGAACAGCAATGAAAAGTGAAAGAAAAATAATACAGATGCGTTGGATACAGACAAAGTTCTGTAGTAGTGAATGAAACACCCCCACGCTTTAGGAATAATATATCTTAACTCTCCCAAAGACTAAAGAAAGAGCCCAGCAACCGATGAATTCTCTCTTACCCAAGGATACCTCAGAGCTCCACGAATCCAGGAAACATGCTCCCTAAGACTTGGAGAGCTGTGAATAATGACAGCAGCATACCTGTGCACCTCTGTATCATGGCTTGAAACTCACCTCACAAACTTCCCTTGTAAACCCCACCTCTGTGCATGTGTGGGGTCTGGCAGTGAGAGCAGGTTCTCGGCTACAGGATGACACAGAAGGTTGGCCTCATCACGAACATGGCTGCACTCTACACAGCAGGGAGTCAGGCAAGCAAGATGCTCTCCACTCTCTTTTCATCCTCTAGGCAGAGTGAGCAAGATGACGATGGCCCATGGGGTAGAGAAAGCCCAGGGGTTAGAGAAAGCACTCATGACAATGCTGGCTCACCCACAGGACTGATCATTTTACACAGGAACCATGCATTGCTTACACAGGACCACAGTGTGGTCCCTGGACCAGGAGCATCAAGATTGCCTCGGGCTCTTTTCCATGACTGAGTTATCAGAAACTCTGGGGTCAGGGCCCAGAAATTTAGAATTGAACAAGCTAGAAATATCTTAACCTGCTGAATTCTGAGACCCGCCACCCTAGACAGTGATTTCTCTAAAAGTATTTTTAATTAATTAATTAATATTCTGTGTATAAGTGTACTGCCTACCAGAGCGTAACCATGTTGTGCAGTGCCTGCAGAGGACAGAAGAGGGAGTTACAGATGGTGGCCAGTCATCGTGTGAGTGCTGGGATTCAAGTCCAGGTCTGCTGCAAGAACAGTCAGTACTTTTCACCTCTGAGCCATCTTTCCAGCCACTTTCAAAGTTTTTTTTTTTTTAAACTAGCATCTTCGGCTGGGTGTTGTGGCACACACCTTTAATCCTAGCACTTGGGAAGCAGAGGCAGGCAGATCTTTGTGGGTTCAAGGCCAGTCTGGTCTACAGAGTGAGTTCCAGGACGGCTGGGGCTACAGGGAGACCCTGTCTCAAAAAGACCAAAAGAAAAACAAAAACCCTAGCATCTTCCTGGCTAAATCCAAGTTATTCAAACAAGTCAGCCTGCTTGATTGCAACGGGACTCAGACACTCACCCCTGGTGCTCTCCAGGGTACACTGGACCATAACAGTATTAATTATGTCAGTCTACGCACAAATATGTTTTAGAGAAAAGAGGTCACGCATAACAAATTATTGGCTGTTCCCACTGTTAACAAAATTTGCCCTTGAACACATAGCTCCTGGCAGTGTGGGATAAACAAACCTCTGGGTCTCAACATGCAATGAAATAGGAAGCTGGCTGCTTTCAGTTGCAGTGTTCCCGGACCAGGCTCGCCACAATGGGAAGAGATCCCATAGCACCCAGCCATCACTGAACCTTCTGGAAAGTTCTTTCACTCTTTGATGCTGGCTTAGGAAGATGCTCAGTGTTCTGACTTGGGCACAGTCCTGGGCTCCTCCTCTTACTCCTCAAAGTCACATGCCAAGATTTGCCTCATGGTAGGGTGAGGCTCTGGAAAAATGTCTTCTATGCAAGAAGCCAACTTGCTTTTCTGTGTGTGTGTGTGTGTGTGTGTGTGTGTGTGTGCAGGTGGTATGTATGTGTGTATATGTGTGCACAGACCAGAGGATATCCTTCAGTGTTGTTCACTCACCATACAACTTGTGGGTTTCTTTGTAAAGACAGGGTCTCTCTCTGGCCCAGAACTTGCAAAGCGGCGACGCTAGCTGGCCAGGGAGCTCCAGGGTCCCCCCACACCCCCCGTCTCTGTCTGTCCAATACTGGAGATTACAAGCTTGCTACTGTGCCTGGCTTTATTTTACACGGTTTCTAGGAATCGAATTGAGGTCCTTACCGATGGAGCCATCTCCCCAGACCAATTTTTTTCTGTTAAAGATTTTGGCAATGCCTCACAGCTTGCTCATCCTTCTGGTTCCTTACCAGGCAATGGAAGAAGAAAGAGGTAGACTCCCTTCCCAAAGTCTGGAGGCAGCTATCAGCAAAGCAGGCCAACCTCCAACTTGGATGCCCACTGTCTGTGGAGTTTTGACTTCATCAAAAATTGCTCTCAGAGGTGGGCTTGGTGGTGCAGTTCAAGGCCAGCCTGGTCTACACAGTGAGCTCCAGGCCAGCTGGGACTAAAGGGAGACCCTGTCTCAAAAAGGCAAAAAAAAAAAAAAATAAATAAATAAATAAATAAAATAAAAATTGCTCTCAGGAGCTTTGGACAACTCAGGTCAAATGTATGCCTTCTCTCAAATTCATGAACATGTGCAGCCTTAAGTCTGAGTGTAGCAATGATGTATTTTGTTTTCTTTCTAGATTATTATTTTTTATACTTCGGTAGCAAAGGGTGGGCATCTGTTAGGGCTTTTTTTCATTGTGACAGTCTCTCCCTTAACCTCAGAAACTGAATAGGTGCACACTACTCCTGAGAGTTGTAGCACCTTCACTTGTAACAGAGTAAGAGCAATTCACGCCTGCCAGTCCACCCCCACCCCCCAACCAGGGGAACCTGATGTCAAAAACTGGAGCTTTCCAAAGATGCAAAATTCACAACTGAGTTGTGTGAATAAGTCATCGATCAAGATCAGAGGTTGTGAAACTCTGTGTGGGCCTATAGTGTCCCCTTTAAGCTATAACTTCCCTTTAGGCCTTACTTAGGAAATGTCCTTGATGTTTCCTTGGGGTCTGGAGGGGTGTGATGCACACCTGTAATCCCAGCACTCAGGAGGTTGAGGCAGGAGGATTATGAGCTTGAGGCTGACTGGGCTACACAGCAAGACCCTGTCAGAACAAACAAGGAAATAAACAACAAAACCTCAAACAGCAGCAAAAAAAAGCTTGAAGCCTTTCAAGTTAAGGCAAAGATGAAGAAGGTAGACAAGTCAGAAAGAGGGTGGGGTGGGGCACTGGACATCAGCTGCAAGCCAGGAAGCATTAAACATTCACCCTGAGCTACAAGGTTAGTGATCTGTGAAAGAGGACATCGAAAGATGACTCAGTGGTCATCAGGTACATGAGGAATCCTTACACTGCATTGAAGAGCTGCTGTTCTCTGGAGTCACCAGGGTTAACAGAAGCAGCTTCAATGGCATTAGGCAGTGCATGCCCTGGGAGGGCAGTGCCTGGGTGGGTGTGTTGGAGTAGGATCTGAGTGTGGGGGGGGGGAGGGGGGAGCAGGTAGCATTTGAGGAAGCAGCACTTCCCAATTTTACAGGACCACCTGAGGTCAACTCATGCTTAAAGAGAACAGAGCGGGCTCTTAGGCTGCACAGATGACAACTATTTAATGTCTATGCTGTTGACAGTATGCAGAGTCACTCAAGAAGAATTCACAGAAGGGATGGGCCATCAAGGATTTTATAAGGAAGTAGAACTTGAGATAAATCTTTGATAACATAGAGAAAGGGGACACATGTATTCCTCATGGAGAAGCACGGCCAAGGTTAGAGGGGCACATCTCTTCATCTGTGAATGCAAATAGAAAGGGGCGGGGCAGTGAGCACAGAGTTGGGAGTCAGATAGGGAGAAAGCCAGGAGGAAAACTCAGTTCTCCCTTCTAGCTAAGTACTTCATCCAGTCTTCCAATTACCATGAACCTTTCTCACACCTAGTAGAGGGGGACATTCTCACCTAAGGGCTAAAAGACAGTGTGGAAAGATCCCATCACAAAGCCACCATTTATGTTGTCCAGTCACTGAGATTTAATAATAACATTACAAACGAAATTGAATAAAAGAGACTTAGCAGGATATTGGTTTAGATGGGAGTAGAGGAGGAAGTGCTTTAAAAACTTGGGAAAGGCCAGGCGTGGTGGCTCACACCTTTAATCCCAGCATTCCGGAGGCAGAGGCAAGCGGATCTCTGTGAGTTCAAGGCCAGCCTAGTCTACAGAGAGAGTTCCAGGACAGCTGGAGCTACAGGGAGACCTTGTCTCAAAAAACACACACAAAAAACAAACAAACAAACAAAAACAACCTTGGGGAAAAACCCAGCAGAATGAGCAGGGAGCCTTGAACTTTTACCTTGCTGTTTACTTAGGGGATTAAGCTAGGAAGAGATAGGATACTTGAGAGGATTAGTCTGGTGCCAGTCTGTAGGATCCAGGAGTTGTTCAGAACAGGCTTCTAGATGTGTCAGAAAGGGACCACTCCTAAGCCCTGAAGGACATTGGACATCTGTGCCCAGAAAGGTGTAGTATCAGATTTCCATGGATGCATAACATTTAAAGGACTTCTGGGGGGAGGTGGGGGGAGATGGCTCAGTAGTTAAGAGCACTGGCTGCTCTTGCAGAAGACCTGGGTTCAATCCCCAGCACCCACATGACAGCTAACAACCATCCTTAACTTCAGTTGTAGGGGATCAGACACCCTCTTCTGACCTCCACAGGCATTGCCTGACCCAGGTGCACTTACATACATGCAGGCAACACACTCATACACACAAAATAAAAATAAAACATTTTATGTGACTTCCTTTAGATGGAATGCAAGGCCTGTTTCTAACATACCTTCTTCAAGGCAGAGTGCATCACCCAGGACAGCTATAAATGTTACACAACATGAAATCATAAACTCACATATTATGAGATCTTTTTTGTAACATGATTCTATGATCCTCAAGTGTGAACAGTATAGATGTAACATCTGTCACAATATCAAAGACATTGGACACACCTGAATCTGTCAGCTAACCAAGAAACCTGTGTCCTCCACAAGATGTACCGCCTTCTAGTCACACCCCAGGGCCTTGTTCCCAATTCTGGTCCAAGGTTTATGAAACTGTTTATGAAACTGAACACCCCTCCTTTTCAATTTTAAAGGCTTTACTATGTAGTCCAGACTGCCTCCGGAGAGATGGGATTAAAGCTGTGCACCACCACTCCCACTCCCCTCTCTTACTTTCTATGACTAGCAAGTCTTTCCCCTCTCACCCACAGTCCCCAATCTGTTCCTTCATCCCCATCCCTTCCCCAGACCTAACTACATCTAACAGGTGAGTTTCTGGGTGTGATAGGTTGAATTATAACCCCAACTCCTGGAAATTCATGTCAAAGGCCTAACATCCAATATCTTAGAATGTGGTCTTATTTAGAGACAAGGTTTTTCCTTGGCAAAATGAGATCATTAGGGTAGGTCCTCACCTTTCACTGCAGCCCTTATAAAAAGGGTGGAGTGTGGAGAAAAATATGACACAGAGTGAATGCCACATGGACTTGGGGGCAGAGATGCTGTGATGCTTCCACAGGCTGAGAACCAAGGAAAGCCAGCTGATTGGCAGAAGTTAAGGGAGATGCACAGATTCTTCCCCGTGGCCTTCAGAAGGAATCAATACTGTAGAAATCTTATACTTGCAGCTCTGAGAACTGAGTCAATAACTTTCTGCTGTTTAAGCTACAAAGTCTGTGGAATTTTGTTAGGCAGTCTTGGCAAGGTCATTGACTTCCTTGTCCCAGGTATTGAATCCATTATATCTACTGTCCAGTTCCAAAGTAATGTGAGGCTTCTCTCAAATCTGTCATTTTCCTTATGTTCTGATTTATCACACATCCAAATATCCCGAGTCTAACTGCCCTGATTAAGAGGCAGCCCTCTGCCCTAGGAAGCCTTTCCTGATCGCAGTACTTTGAGTTGAATTTCTGTTTCCAGGCTTCCTACTTTCTATTGGTCGTTTGTGAGCCCATTTCACTTCAACAGATGCCAATGGCCAGAGGGAGTCACTGTGTCTTGGAAGTTCATAAGACTTCCCAACCCAGAACTCTGCCTAACCCAGAAAGAGCATGCAGTATACAGTGACAGCATGTGTGTGCTGGTGGGGGCAGGGGGCAGTTCCTAGCCAGAAGGAGTTAGTGAATCTTGAAGGAAAATAGATGAACAGAAGTGGACTCTCTCCACAGCCACAGCTGCTTCTGTTAACACAATTAGTCCATTTTCAGCAACTGGGATATGCTGGGAAATAAAGGTTCTGGCCCCTGGGCCCCTGTATTATCTGAAACGCCTGTCTACGCCAAAGCTCCCATCCTTTAGGAGCTGTGCTGGTGGTCTGGCTGGCATTCTGTAAGGACTTTTTACATTTCTTACTCTGTGCTGGAGAGAGTTCATCTGCCTAAATGTGAAAGAAACCTGTACCCAAGATCTCCTTGAATCACCTCTTTTTATTTTTATTTTCTCTTTTCGCACACACACACAAAAAAAACAGAATACAAAATGATAATGACAAAACAAATCCAGAAAAAAGAAAGAAAGAAAAAAAAGGTGGGGGGATTTCTGTTTCTTTTCTGGTGAAGTAAAGAATCAATCAAAAAAAAAAAAAAAAGAATCAAGAGAGTCACCTCTTTTTTGTTTGTTTTTTGTCTTTTTGAGACAGGGTCTCCCTGTAGCCCCAGCTGTCCTGAAACTCACTATGTAGACCAGGATGGCCTTGAACTCACAGAGATCCACCTGCCTCCTGAGTGCTGGGATTACAGGCATGCACCACCATGCCCAGCTTGAGAGTCACCTCTCTTAATGGTGCAATTTTGTTCCTCTCCACCTCCCCCTCACCCCCAAAGAACATCTGGCAATTTCTGGAGACATTTTCCACTGCCATGAGGGAAAGGCAAATGCCACTGACGTCTAGTAGGGAAAGTCCAGGAGAGGGGCTAAATACCTCCCAGTGCATAGGATAGAACCACTGAGAAGGAGGTGTCTAAGGATCAATGGTGTGGCATTGAGAAATCTTGCTGCAGATAGACCCCCCCCATTTCTCTCACGCAAACACATACATACTTCCCCCACTCTGAAATGACAAGCAGAAAGTGGACATCCCTCCCTGGAAAGAATAGAATAAATTTTATTGGGTCCCACTATGCCTAAAGCTGTGTTGGACCACCCAATCCTGTCAGGAAACAAAGCAAAACATGAGGATCCCAAGTGTAAACCTCCACTTAACTCAGCGTCACTCTTAAGACGAAATTCTTATTCTTTCACATGGTCACATGGTTTCCAAGCCACTACATCCTTTATTATTGAAATGAGATGTATTTAGCTGGAATTACCGGCAGATTGTTAGTGGTGAGCTTACGGTTTTAAAAAAAAAAAAAAAAAAAAAAAAAGAAATGAGATGTATTTATAACTTTAATTCTAGGACTCACTTATCCTTGTTTTCTCTAACAATAAGAAGAATAACAACAAAACCCCATTCTTTCATAATTTTGAAGCTGCTACAATATGCATCAGTTAGCCAATTACGGCTTCTACATGAGTGCAGTGGATCCCTGGGGTGAAGGCTGATGAGCGTGTTGTCTTCAGGAAGACAGATATTGACTGATAAACCCACAAAGCCCTTTCATGCTTTTTTGTTACAGGATATACACAAGGGCAAGATGACCTTGAACGCGTAGTGGAGACAACCATTACATCAAGATTCTGGGATCAACAAATGTCTTCAAGTGGAAGTGAATGGGGCGTCCGATCATGAGGACAAAGATGATGAGGGTCAAAGGATGTGAGCTGTAGGCGGTCCTCACTAGGTGGAACTGAGGCCTTTATCTCTAGCCTGGGCCAACTTCAAGCAGAGATTCTGAGGAGACCATGGTGCAAAGCAATGCACAATGTGCTCAGCAGGGAGCACGGCAGGGAGCACAGGGTCTGGCTTGGCCTGAACGCCATAGTGATCTGAGCCTGCCCGAGGGACCCCATCAGCTCCAGGGGAGTGGGCAGACAGCAAGGAGCGATGGGCTGAACACAGGTTCTGTCCCAGCTCTGACAAGAAGCTATCGTATTTTCACTTTAGGAGAATTTCTATTGAGCCGATGCTAAATCCTGTACTGAAATGTTAACAATGGAGGCAGTGTACCTGTGAGAGGCTCATGGTCTCCGTGACACAGATCATAAATAACCACACTGGCCTGTGCTAACAGCAGTCACTCATAGACACCATGCAATACGACAGAATATGGTCATGATGTCCAACTATTAGCTGTGTGACCTTGAGCTACTTCCTTACCCTTTCTGATCCCCAGCTTGCTCATCTCTAGGATGAATGCCTGGACCACATGCTCCCCTGTGCCCTTCTCAATTTACAGGCTAATGAAGTTCCCTTCTTTCCATGGAAGCTCTTGTGTAATTGCCCAAAGAAACCCTGCCTTTCTCTGTTGTTGGCTGAAGCAAGTGTAGTCAAAAAGCTGGGAAGCAGCAGTGTGGACTGACATAGACCTCCAAATCAAAAAGCAACAGTCACTAATCAGTAGCTAAGGGCTAAGATAACCAAGCATGTGACCCAGAGGCCTGCCCTAAATGTTCTAGCTAGAAAATGACCGACCAAGTACGGCTCCAAATAATCTAAGCTTTAGAAAGACTGCAAGGGTTAGGTTAGAAAAGTGCTGCTATTTGTGGTCTCCAGATCTATGATATATGCCACGTATAGCAAATCTAGGCTTCCCTGAGCCCCAAAGGAAGAGTGGACCGGCAGCTTCTGAAATCTCCATCATTCATAAATGACTCACGTTGGGACACAAATTCAAATCCATTAGCAATAGAGATCTGGGCTCTGGTATTCACATTAGGTGGAGCCCCAGCTTCAAGCAAATGTCCATGTCTGTATCTGGCCCTGGGTCGCTGGGAGCATCCCCACTCCAAACAGGGGACACACTATCAGAAGCAACTTCACTCAAGGCAGGCATTTCACTGTTTATGCACTGAAGAATCAAAGTGATAGTACAGCAGCATGGAAAGCCCTGGGCGCCCAACCAACAGAGCAGAACCACATTTCTTCCTCCTGAGGGGCAGCCTCAGCACCAACCCGTCACAGTTGCACTTCTCACTCCATCCCTCAGTACAATAAAACCAAACAGCATCTCCAGCTGCAAGATCGACTTTGCCATCTCATGTGCATTCCCCATAGCAGCTTTAAGAGAAAGTACGTACAGACAAGTCATTGAGAGGGTTTGAGATGGGCAAAAAGGCAGAGGTCTGTGTTGGGGTTGGGGAAGCACCACAGAAGGACAGTAAAACAGGAAGGCCAACCTTGCAAAACTGCACCTGTACATCAGAAAATCATTTGGTAGAATCTCTAAAACACATATTGGGAGAAAAAAAAAAAATCAAGTTAGAATGGTTCTGTTTTTACACTTTTACTCTGTGGATCTCATTCCACTCTAGAAGGGTCTAGAAAGACACACGATAATTACTGAAAACTGAGGTTTAGAGAAGCTGTGAAGAGCTTTCTTTTTTAATTCTACATGCATCTTATCTTTCTCGAAAAATTAAAAACAAGCAACTGCTGTGTTCTTTGACATTTCCCAAATAAGCTAGAATTTTGAAAGGTTTACCTTAATTTCAGGGACACACCTAGGTAGTGAATAAACAATATACACCTATGCAGGCCACGCCTACCCTCCACTCCTTTTCACATTCCCCTTGTGTGCTACTTTATTATCTTTACTGATTTGAGCACCTTTAAGGTGGTGTTTGGAGGCATGATTAAGGGTAATACTGGAATACAAGTTATAGATGCAGCACACCTGAACCCATCAGAATAGCCCAGGGTCTAAAGTCAGCCACACTGGCTAGGCTTGGGCTTGTCCCAAGACGACCCCACCCAAGTGTTAGGGCCCTTCCATTACACATTCTCTTAACTCACTGATGAAGGATGGGGCAGTAAAATAAGAAGAGAATGAAGGCAAGTCTCAACCCCAAATTCCAAACTCATCAGCCATCAGTCAAAAGCTGTGCACCTAGGAAGCTCAGCTGTGCACACACTCCAGCAGAAGGATGAGGTTCGGACGCTGGGGCTAAATGCAAGGTTCTTCATGAAGTCTCTGAACCCCAGACTTGTGACTACAGAGAATCTCGCCCTGAGAACATGTCTGCCCGGATTTCAATAGAGCATTGCCCGGTAGGTGGCCGGGCCCCGCCGGGCCATTCCAACTTCTGCAAGCATGCACTGTGATCGATATTTATAATTACCTTTCTCCTTCACCATGGCAACCGGGTCCTTGGCCGAGGGGCCGAAGGCAACAGGAATGAACTCTAAGCGTGAAAGCGCGCGGGTGCAGACGGATCAGCCGCTGCAGAGGCTGCGAGGAGACGCCCCCGGCACCCACTCTCCAAGTCCCGAGCGGCCTTCCGAAGTCCCGCCCCCCGCGAGGCTCCCACGCCCGCCCCGCGCTCCCTGTCGCGCGCCGGCCGCGCCCAGCTCTGAGACTCCGTCCTCTGGCTGAAACCACTCTCTCCAGCTGCTGTGGTAACAAATGCAAAATTCCACGGTCCTAATCTCTCGTCACTGACACCACCTTGCATTCCTGAAGCCCAGGCCAGGAGAATACGGGGCGGGCGGGCGACAGAGCCCGCTCCCCCCGCCCCCACCACGCCCAGGGTCTGATAAATGATTGCCAGAGGAGGGAGGCCAAGCCACACACAGTCAGGGACTGTTTCCATAAGTAAAACTCGTCAATTGCTAGCTTGTTAGTGTCCAATGACAGCTGCTTTCAATCCTTATTACCGCTTCTTTGAGGAAAACTGAATACGTAAAATTGGCCTTAATAGAAAAATAATGCTACTGGCAAGGCTAAGTTCTTTTTCCTCTGCAAAATGAATAATGACATTTGATTTGCACACCCTCCCTCCCAGCTCACATATTTTTCTTGAATAGGGGACGAAGAAAGGTGGGAAGGGGCTGAGACAGGAAGAAGGCCGTGGAAGGGGCCTTTCAGGATCCAATTCCTTATCCAGGATCAAAAATCTGACTTCTCCAGTTAGAGAAGATTTGGCCGCTTCTATTTTTCTCTGCTTTGGTATTTTCCTCAGAAGCCGCTTGGATGTGTGTCTGGGAGGGAGGAGCCCTAGACACAGGAAGAAGCAAACAGCTTGGGCTGGTATTATCTGCAACCAGACCAGCCTAAACTTGAGGGCTGGGAAGCAGCTCCTGACTTTCGCTTTCTGACCTGATAGGTCACAGGCAGGTCTGTAAGCAAAGCACTTCCTGGTTCCCAGAGCCCACCCCCCCCTCTCCAGCACCTGCCTCCTGGTTCCCAGAGCCCACACCCCCCTCTCCAGCACCTGCCTCCCAGATCCAGATCCTAGCATCCTCTTGTATGCATCCACTGGTGTGGGAGAAATGTGATAAGCAAGAGACAAAAAGACAGACGTCGCAGCACGCAGGGAGAGTAGCAGATGGCCAACACATCTTTCAGAACCAGAATGCACAGCCAGTATTAGACTGTATTTACTGCAAATATTGTAACGTGTTGGGTCTAAGAGAGCCAGGGGAACAGAAAGGAATAGAGTCAACCAACCTGCCTCGGCTTTGACTCAGAGGGTAGTGATGGCTGAAATAAACTGGCGATGATGAGAGAATGGAGAGAAAGGCCCATTTCTTGGTCTTCATCTTTACTGCTGGTTTTCTGATGTGTAAGTAGCAAGAGCTCAAGCAGCTGTGACATTCCTACATCTGTGACTCAGGGTTTACTATTAATAGCCTGGGTATCTCAGTCTGTAAGTCACAGCTAAGTCCCCTCCAGCCCCTGGGTCCTCTTTTTCTCTGATAAGCTTCACCCACACTGTTCATGCCCCCGCCCGTGGCCCTGCAGTCCAGCAGGGTCATGTTTTCCCTAAGTCAGTGAGTAGCTGGAGTTTAAACACCGAAGAGCCTTTAAGCAGCTTCCCTAACCTCCATTCACAAATATGAGCCAAGCATGAGAGGGACGTGACCTAGAGTGCAGGGGGATGATATGATTCCAGAGCACCCACAGGGAGACAAGCCCTTTACATTCCCCAATTTTCATGGCTAAATCTATGCATGTCTGCTTTTCCCACCCTAATCACCATCATCCTTTAAAGAGTTGCTGACAAGTAAAATCAACTGCAGAGGGCTGGAATTAGCCTGAGCGATGAGCCTAGCAGGTGAATGTGTCCTGTCGTTTGTTTGCTACATACACAGATCCGTAGCTCACGTAAGCAGGGCTCTCCAAGGCTTTCAGGTTATTCAGCTGAAAGCTAACAAATAGCGGGGTTAGGACTATGGCTCAGTGATAGAGCACTTGCCAAGCATGTGTAAGGGCCTGGGTTTGAATTCTCAGTGCAGTATAATAAATAAATGCGGCTGAGGGAATAAATAGCATCTCCCTCCCCACCCCCAGCTCTTCCTGCTAGACGTGACAGTGAATTCTGTTGGTTTCTAGCCAAAATCCAGTTGTGCATAAATGTTCCAGATGTTGTAAATGCCATTAGTTCAGTCCCCCCTTTACTCCAGATGACAATTTTTAATTCTGAGGCTATACTTACTAATCAAGCTGGTCTTATTGTGGTTCTAAACCTACCTGTCCACCTCTGGGCAAAGATTGCACAGTCTAGAAAGAATCTCTGGGCAGAGTAACAGCTGATTTCTATTCATTTTCACAGAAGCTTTTTCTAAAGGAAATACTATGCAGTGGTTCAGAGGACACTCCCCTCCCTCCTGTGTTTTCCATGGAAAGAATTTTCCTGTACCACAGTGTGAATGAGTCACTAGCAGTTAGCTACTAAATAACAATCATATGGCAAAAGTCCCCCTAACAGACAGACACTGCTGCTTTAGGATAAAAGCTTCCACTCTGCACTTTCCAGACAACCAGAGGCCATTGCTCAAGTTATTTTTGGAATCTGGGAGAGTAAAACCAAATTGTTTTTGTTTCCTTTGCCTCAGGACTGAATGGGTAAGAACAGAAGCAATTGAAGTGGAGTTACTTGCTACTTCAACAGTGAAATGGAGGTGGGGGTGTGTGTGTGGAAGTTACCCTCAAAATAATCAAGGAAAAAAATAAAGTTCATGAGAAAGAAAAGGGTTTTATTATTTCTAACATGATTTCCAATGAAGTGATCTCGGTCTCATTCCCCTGGGATGAGACAGACCCAGGGTTTTATTTGTTGTTTTACCCACTATCAGTCCAACTGACTCACTGCTACCTTTTCATTCACTCACATAATGAAGCAAAGATCATCCATCCATAACCAAAGTTCAGAGACCATTTTGCTGACGAGAGAAGCTTGTTAGCATTCAGCCACCAGCAAAAATTCAAGCATCTATCATTTCAAATAAAAATGCCAATTAAGGGCTGGAGAGATGGCCTAGCGGTTAAGAGTGCCAACTGCTCTTACAGAGGACCCGGGTTCGATCTCTAGCACCCACATGGCGGCCGAGAACCGTCTGAAACTCCAATTCCAGGAGAACTCCAGTTCCAGGGGAATCTGACACCCTCTTCTGACCTCCGCAGCATTGCACGACACAGGTGCACAAACCTACATGCAGACAGTACATTCATACATATTGAAAATAAATAAATAAAATTTAAAAAATGCCAATTAAGAGGTAACTATTAACCACTGGGAAGTAAGCAGCATAGAGGAGAGCTTTGCAGAGGTAGGCACCTCTAAGGCAGAACCTTCCATGGCCCTAGGACCCCAAGGTGTTACTATCTCACTAGAACTCTGGACTCTGGGAAGAGAGAACTCACCATCCGTTCTAGTGGGATCCAGTAGAAGGAAACGGGGAAAATGAGTCCCTCGTTTCCGCTCTACTCTGTATTTACACCTATCAACCTCACAGGTAGGATGCCAGCTGGTTCCAGGTACCACACAGGTAGCACAGAAAAAAGATGCACAACTACTCCTGATAGGTTTAGGAAGGTGCTAAGAAGCACAGTGCAGGCAGTACAGGCAGTGCCGAGCCCCAACTGCAGAGTCAGGAGAGGAGGTCTGTACAGGCTGACCAAGGGATTAAAGAGGGAGAGACCATTCCTAGCAGAGGTTGTGGGACAGAAAGTATCAAGTAGCAGCAGAGGAAGCACAAGCCTAGGTGGGTGGGATGTCACAAAGGGCTCGCCATGCCACACTAAGGAAGCTGGACTTTGGAAGTGATGTGGCCACTCTCAACTGAAAGCTACCTCTTCATTAAGTTCTCAAGTCCTTGACTGCATTTCAAAGCTACACCAACCACCTTCCCCCGCACTCCCCCAACCCCCCGACTTGTTTCCAACTAAACTTCCCTCTCTTTCCAAACTGGGTTGACAGTGTGTATTTCCCCTTTTTACAAAACTGTCATAGAATACATGTTCAGGAAATATCTGAATTTGTCAGTTCATTTAAGCATCTCTCTGATAATGAGGATGAAAGGATCACAGTACCCATCACACACAGCAGACCCATCACACACAGCAGATATTTATTTATTTGTTTGTTTATTTATTTATTTATCTTTTTGAGACAGGGTCTCCCTGTAGCCCCAGCTTTCCTGGAACTCATTATGTAGACCAGGCTAGCCTTGAACTCACAGTGATCTGCCTGTCTCTGCCTCCCAAGTGCTGGGATTAAAGGTGTGTGCCACCATGCCCAGCACACACAGCTTTTTTTTTTTTTTTTGTATTTTTGAGACAGGGTCTCCCTTTAGTCCCAGCTGGCCTGGAACTCACTCTGTAGACCAGGCTGGCCTTGAACTCACTGAGATCCGCCTGCTTCTGCCTCCCAAGTGCTGATTAAAGGCGTGGGCCACCATGGCAGGCCCACACAGCATTTTTAAAAGCACAGTTCACTTGGGACTGGCCTGTGCTTCTGCAGTGATGGCTTCATGTCCACCACAAGGCTATGAACTCAAAGGCAGTACATGTACAAAATCTTTATGCATTTCTACCCCTGAGAGTATGCTCTACAGACATTCAGAGATAGGCATCCTTAGGAATGCTTGAACTGCAGACCTCTGGCCTCCACCTTGTGACTAAGATTTCACTGGGCTGAACCTGAGTGACAGACAGGTCCCTAGCTGATTGATGACTTCCAGCTCAGCCAACAGGCCCACAAAATGGGAAGATGGCATTAGACTTGCAAATTGCTATGAGCATGCCATCAGTTCTGAAAAATAATCCTTCCTTTCTCTGTTGGCCAAAATAATGATCTGCGTGACAGTCATTTCGATCTTAATGAAAATTGATTCAAAGTGGTGATTTCAAATGTCCCTGCGGTCTGAGACGAACTCCTCTGTGTCTGGCTCCTAGGATCCTGTTAACTCACTGTCCTCACCTGACAATTCTTAGGACTTTTTTCAAATGAATGTCAGAGACAATGCCTAGCAAAGTTCTTGTCCTTGAGTCTTTAAAAATTCTTCCCTGTGGTCCTTGGAAACCAGTTCTGAGTTTGGATCTAAGCAGTAGGTTATACCTCAAGAAAATACAATTACTGTGGTTTATCTCAAGGTCACCATAAACAACCCATTAAGTATATAAATAGCACAGTAAACATAAAGTCAGTTATATTTCTACAAGTGTAAGGGAAACTATTGCTGGAATTTAAAGAATCTTTTGAAGCTGGGTGTGGTGGTGCCTTTGATTCCAGCACTTGGGAGGCAGAGGAAGGCAGAACTCTGAGTTCAAGGCCAGCCTGGTTTCCATAGCAAGTTCCAGGCCAGCTGTGGCTACAGAGAGACCCTGTCTCAAAAGAACAAAAACCAAAAAGAGAATCTTTTGATCGAGTCTTAACAGATTTTAGCCCAATTTCTGGCATTTGAAAAGTTCACATGAACTGAAATAGTTCTACTTGACTTGCAAAAGGCATTTAAACAAAACAATTAACTTTTTCTTTCTTTCTTTCTTTTTTTTTTTTTTTTTTTTGTATTTTTGGTATTTTTGAGACAGGGTCTCCCAGTCCCAACTGGCCTGGAGCTCGCTCTGTAGACCAGACTGGCCTTGAACTCACAGAGATCCGCCTGCCTCTGCCTCTGAATGCTGGGATTAAAGGTGTGCACCACCACGCCTGGCTTTTCTCCTTTTCTTTTTAACTTTTTCTTTCTCCTTCATATTTCCTGGGTAGAAATCCAGTCACTTTCAGTCATGAAGGGTTGCAATGTCTTCTGTGACAAGTCTTTCCTCACTGTTAGTTACCACCATCAGGACTCTGAACTGGACTATGGGACAATGAGGGATTTACATGTTTATTTATTTTATTTATTTTTTTAAATTTTATTTATTTCTGTATGTGTATGAATGTACTGTCTGCATGCAGGTTTGTGCACCCGTGTCATGCAATGCCGCGGAGGTCAGAAGAGGGCGTCGGATTCCCCTGGAACTGGAGTTCTCCTGGAATTGGAGTTTCGGACGGTTCTTCGCTGCCATGTGGGTGCTGGGGATCGAACCCGGGTCCTCTGCAAGAGTGGTCGGCGCTCTTAACCACTAGGCCATCTCTCCAGCCCTTACATGTTTATTTTTACCAAAGATTGTGAGCTCTTGAGGGAAGGATCCACATGTTATGGCATCTGTAGTCACACAGCAATAGATGTTAAACAGGAGTGCAATATTTGATAGCTATTGAATACTTTACTCAGTGTCCTCTTACTATAACAAATAAGGTCTGTTTTTCCAGGTTTTAGTTCATGGGTGGTAGCCCTCACTGCTTTGGGGCCAATAATGGGGAATGCATGGTAGAGAAAAAAATTGCTCATTTTATGGCTGTGACTTCAAAGAAGAAGAGACTTCCTCTTGAAGGGTACAACTTCAATGATCGGGAGAGCACTCATTATACCCTCTCTTTAAAAGTGTCTATGACTTTCCAACAGTGCCATTCTTGAACCCAGCCTTGAACACAGGGGCCCCTGGAATACATTCCAGAGCCAAATACAACACTAAGAGATAATATTGATAGCTTACCATATAAAGCACCAAAGTTCTAAATAAAAAAATTGATTAGATTTTTTAATGAGTATTTATTAAAAAATTCAATTAAAAGGAAGTTCAGTCTCTTAAATAAAAATTAATTTTAGCAAAATAAAAATAATTAATTTTAGCAACTGCTTGAAAATATTTGCCAAAATGCAAACCAATAATGACCTTGGAGAGGAACAATCTGAAAAGGAATTTCATGAGCTAAGCCACCTTACAAAATCTCAATGACCTTCTCTTAGTACTACTTCTGTCCCCATTCACAGAGTGCCAATTATGTGTCAGCCACCAGTCCAGCCTGTTAACAGTTATCACTTCTGCAATCCTCATAACAACTGGTCAAAGTACATATTAGTACACTTTACACACAAGCAGAGTCAGGTTTGTCCCAGTTCAAAGTCAATGACTCTGCCTTTGGGTAGATGGGTCTTCTCTTCCCTGAAGATTGTTAAAGAGCCTCTCTTTCTCATTCCCTCCCTACATACACATATGCGCACATATAATCCACATCACACACATATACATATACACAAAGACATATAGTACATGTTAGGTTGGGCCGGAGGCAAAAAGCCAAGATGGCATAGATGGGACAACCATACTTAAAACTCACCTTGACCCTGCTTCACTGACAGTGGCCATGGTCTTGGCTTCTCACTTTATCTTTCACTCTTTTCCCGATATAAAAAAATTAATTAAAAAGGCCAAGGATGGGCCCCAGACTCCCGTGCAGGATTTGATGAAAAATGGCTTTTAAGGTATTTAATGGCCGAGAGGAGGCAGCTGAGTCCTCCCAACAGGCTCTGCTACAACAAAAGCCTACGCTCCATGCCCAAGCCCTGGCAGCTGTCCTGAGGCAAAAGGCACTCCCACAGTGGGACAGGCAGGGCTCCCTCAAGCCCCATCCTGAAGGGGGCCAGCCTAAGACCATTCTGCCAGGAACCTGCTTCAAGTGTAGCAAAGGAGGTCACAGGGATAGAAACTTCCCAAACCCCAAACTATCCACCACGCTGTGCTCTCTGTGCCAGAGCTCTGCCAGCAGCCTGGCCACTTGAAGTCTGAGTGCCCGGATGTGGGCTCATCCTCTGTGCCACACCACAGTGGTCCAGTCCCATTGCTCCAGGCACCCCAATCCCCTCCGGCCTCTGAATTCCTTGGCCTGGTGGAGGACTGATGGCAGTCAGATTCGGAGACCACCACTGACCCTTGTCCAGCCTAGGCTAATGCTCCTCATAGCGGGTAAGTCCATCACCTTCCTGTTGGACAGCTGGGCTACCTTTCTGTATTGACGTCACACTCTGATCCTTCGGTTCCCTCATTAATTTCTGTCATGGGACCCCCTCTTTCCTATAAAGGACTCTACCTCTCCCCTGTGTCCTCACAGGTCATTTTTTCACCCATTACTTTTTATTCATGTCTGTCTGTCCAGTTCCCCTTCTGGGCCATGACATCCTTAGTTGCTTCTCCCACCCTGGGTTGTCCAGACCATATTCTCCCTGATCCTATCAACCCTCATTCTGGGACAGTTCCACTCCAGTAATCACCTCCCACCACCCACCAGTCCTGATATGCCTCAAAGACCCCGCCTCTTTTCCTTCCAGGCCTCAGTTTCCTATTTCTGAAACCCATCACCATGGGCTCAAGCCTACCATTACCTGCCTCCTATCTCCACTAACTAACCCTGCAACACCCTAAGCCCTCTGGCACCTACTGTCTAGTTCAGGACCTCTGCCCTAACCCTTAAACCTCAGTCTCCCATTTCACTGTCCTGATCTTCCTTACTGTGCCGTCATACTTCTTTTTGCCTTCACATGGGAGGACCCAAAAGCCAGGTCTGCAGCCAAGCCTTGACCTGAGATCTCTCCTTTGACTCTGGTCTCAATGTACCCTTCCAGTACTCTCAGGTCAGATAGAGTCAACACCATATGAGACCTGCAGCCTCCACATCCTCTCTTTTCTAGTATTGGTGGGCTTCTTCCATCACTGGACCCCTAATTTTGCTTTTACATCTAAACCCTTGTACCAGGTGGCTAAGGAGATCCCCCACCGGACCTCTCTCCCATCCCACCATCATCAACACCACTTCTCTCTCCTTAGGATCCCTCCTGGCTGCCCCTACTTTGCCCCGGACTCTTCATGCCCTTTCTACCTCTTTACAGACAGAAAGATGGGAGTGGCCACAGGGGCCTTAGCCCAACCTGTTGAGCCCTTATACTGGGCAGTAGCATTTCTCTCCAAACAGCTTGACCCCACTATCTGCAGATGGCAGCTGTGTTTGAGGGCACTGGCAGCAGTGGCTGAACTCACCTGGGAAGCTCGAAAACTTTCCCTTCTCCAGCCCACTACTGTGTATTCTCCACACAGGCTTTCAGACCTCCTCTGTCATTCCTCTCTTCCCCTACCTGCACCCTCACATATTCCTACCTCAATGGTGTCCACAACCACTGACCTGCCTTCTCTCAACCAGGGGACAGTGTTCTCCTTAAAACTTCATCTCCTAGCCAGGCTTGGTGGTGCACACCTTTAATCCTAGCACTTGAGAGGCAGAGGCAGGCAGATCTCTGTGAGTTCAAGGCCAGCCTGGTGTACAGAGTGAGTTCCAGGCCAGCTGGGGCTACAGGGAGACCCTGTCTTGAAAAGACCAAAACAAACAAACAAACAAACAAACAAAAAACCCCAAAAAACTTCATCTCCTGGGTCTTTTGATCCCAGATGGACTGGACCCCACATTGTCATCCTTAACCATTTGTCCAGGCTCAAGAAACCCCCAACTCAGGATGGATGGTCTGTCAAACAGCTGGGACCCACTATTCTCAGGTTTTCCAGAGACCCTCAAGCACAGGTCTGAATGGTCGGGTATGACAGCCTTCACCCTCTGTACTTTCACCATTCCTCTGCTCCCCTTGCTGCCACAGGTACCAGACTCTGTGACACCCCTGCCTGGTTGCCCTTTGTCTTGTTATTGTCTCAATCTTCATCTGACCAGGTGATGCTGTGCCAGATTCGACATACTGCTGGCATGTCCATGCTCAGGATACCTGGATGGATGAAACTGGAGAGCCCACATTTAGACCCTGTCCTCCAACCAAGATCATCTAACAGTAAGAGGAGCCTCTCCAACCTCAACCAGGAGACTCCTTCTGATCTTAGCACCTGGTCTCCTCCACTTCTTGCAGGAACACATCCAGGAGGTCTCCAGAGTGGTCTTTACATCCCTACATCCCTGTGCCCACAGCCCTGCCTACTCCCAACTGTTCCTCCCTCATCGTCCCAGCTCAGCAGGAAGAAGCCAGAGCAGAATGGTCACCCTTTATACCCTAAGAGTCTGGGATGTTAGGTTGGGCTGGGGGTAAAAAGCCAAGATGGCATAGACCAGAAGGACCTTTCCTTCTTTTCCACTCTGGAGCTTGTGTTTGGCCGCAAAAATCACTGACCTCTGACCTGGCTTAATTGGCCAGATTCCAACACATCACGATCTCCCCTCCCCCCATAAAAGGCTCTCCCTGCCTCCCGGATGCACGCTTTTCATGCCCCTGGATGGCTGTGGATTCGCCCGAGAGAGCGCATTTCTTGGAATAAATGCCTGCCTTCATTTACTTTTTTTTTTTTTTTTTGCCAATGTTTTATTGAAGCTCTATGCATTTCATACAAAATTACATTACAAATCAAATCTAGACCTGTGCTTCCCTCCATGCCCCCCACCCCACCAGAGCTCATGCATTCTGCCAAACTTTTGTTTTTCATCTTTTTCTCAGTCTCAAAATTCTTGACGCAAAAGTTTGTTTCGAGCAGAAGTTCACCACTTCAGTCAGTTCTTTGATGAAGTCTTTCTGTTGCTGTTGTTATTCCTTCCAATATGTGTCATTCCAAAATATGCGCATATGCATGCCACATATAGCATAGGTTTCAGCATCTTCAGCTTATGATTTTTTTTTTTATTAGGCTGAAAGATGTCATGTTTGAAGTCTCCTCCTTGGCAAGCCCAAACCACCGTCAGTTCTGCCCTTGTATTCCATACTGGGGTTTTCCCTTCCCAAATGAGGTCCAATAAGCATGCGCCCTGTCTTGATCTACCTGTACTGGTCTCCATGATACAGCCTGGGTAGTCCAACAATGGCAGTCTATACTCTGAAGAGGCTGAAACCTCAGTAGTAGCTCAGTCCACAAGTTGGATGTCTCAGCAGCCTCCATCTGGCACTGAAGGTTTGGAGGATTCTTGGAGAGACATGAGTCTTCAGTCCATTTTGGAAGGTTGAAAAGCTGTGTCTTCTCACATCTTTGAAGGATGGTAAAAGCAGTGCAGCCACAGGGTAGCTGCACTTGCCAGTAAGACAGGCAAAACAACTGTGCTCTGCTCTTTTTCTTTTATACCTGAAGTACAATTTCTCAGGACTTACTATTTATTTATTTCTGGTTGTACTTTCCTTTTGGATGCTTAAGGCCACACAGTTAGCCCAGATTAACCAAGATTTTTGTTTTTTCAAAGTCAGTTGAGGATCTGGTCCTTAAGGGTTACTCAAGTTTTTATTTTGGGGGGGGGGGAGTCCTTGGCTCCTTTTGGCTTTTTTTATTCCACAGTTCCATCCACTCGAGGAAAATGTCAGGTCTTGCTAGACCGGGCTTCCCTTTTTGAAGCATGAGCAGACTTTCCTCTTTATAGACTGGACACTGGCTGAATCCCATTAGTGGATCTCCAAGACCTCCCTGCACAGGAAGACTGGTGACTTACATTTGCAGGACATTTCAAGAGATGCCCCCATGCATAGTCCCCTGGGACTTAGTTGAGCTCTGAGGGTAAGGAACAAAGTTATCCCTTAAGACCCTTGGCCAAATTGGTATGGGCATTAAGTATGGTCATTAAGCATCCAGAAAGGCTAGGTTACACCAGCCTGATACTTTTAACTACTGTGTAATATTTTAGAAAAGGCTTAGACAAAGCTCAAGCAGCCTTGTATAAGAAATACTAAGAAACACTCCCATAAAATAAACACTGTGGGTAGTAGACATAATGTCATGATAAACTAGTTTTTTTCTGAATTCCTTTGATCTTATATTACTCTAAAATATGCATCCATATACCAGAAATTTCTAAGTCTGAAAATAAATGGTAGCTTAGTTCTAGAACCTGTTAAGGGATTCACAAGATCACAGTTGTTTTCAGATCACATTAATGTTGCTCAGTTTGCCTTACAACTAGGTAATTGGTGCTAGCATCCACAGATGAGGGATACCATTTGTCGTTTGTTTTTCTGGGACTTCACTTAACATGATATCTTCTAGTTCCATCCATTTACCTGCAAAGTTCATGATGTCATCTTTCTTTACCCCTGCATAGAACTCCATTGTGTGGATGTACCACATTACTCATAATTTGAGGGGCACTTGGGTTGATTCCAGATCTTTGCTGTGCTTCAGTTGGTCCTGGGAAATCCTCAGTCTAAGCTCTGTGCACTCCCTTCATTCACTTTTTTTTTTTTTTTTGAGACAGGGTCTCCCTTTAAGTCCCAGCTGACCTGGAGCTCACTCTGTAGACCAGGCTGGCCTTGAACTCACAGAGATCTGCCTGCCTCTGCCTCCTGAGTGCTAGGATTAAAGGCGTGTGCCACCACACCCAGCTCTTCATTTACTTTTAATTTGGACTGATTTGGCCTTTTTCTTAGCGCCATATACTTCTCGGTACACACAAGTAAACACAGCACATACACATGTAATACACATAAGCACATAGGTCCATGCAAGTGCTCACACACATACAGACATAGATACCCATAGGCAAACACACATTTGTGTAGGTATACACAAACATACACAGGCAAACACACATGTCCATGCAAGTACACACACACACACACACGCGCGCGCGCACGCACACCCACACACGCACGCGCACACACACACACGCACATTGACTTCTTTGGTATTCTTATCAAGGACCTGGTGTAATGAAAATAAGTGGTATTGCATTTTGCCAGGTTTGTGTAAAATAATCCTCCTGAAACTGTATCATTTGGTTTAGGCTTCCCATGATGGGCTCTATTAAGTGACCAGCATCATTATCTTGACCTGCTGCACACATCCCTAGCTGGATAGGGGCGAGTGGGTACCTACCAGATCCGCACAAGTCTTTTTCAATGTAGTTCCATCATCCACCCTGTCTAATCACTCTCTGGAAATGGTGGAATTTTTGTAAGATGTGCGAATGCTATTTCCCAGTCTTGCCCTCACTTGGCCTTCCTCCATCTTTCCTCGCCGTGCCCCGGCACCCTCCTCCATCTTTCCTCCCCGTGCCTCGGCACCCCCCGCCATCTTTCCTCGCCGTGCCCCGGCACCCTCCGCCATCTTTCCTCGCCGTGCCCAGGCACCCTCCTCCATCTTTCCTCGCCGTGCCCCGGCACCCCCCGCCATCTTTCCTAGCCGTGCCCCGGCACCCTCCGCCATCTTTCCTCACCGTGCCCCGGCACCCCTCCTTCATCTTTCCTCGCCATGCCCCGGCACCCTCCTCCATCTTTCCTCGCTGTGCCCTGGCACCCTCCCAGAAAACAGCCTTTCTCTCATTCTTCTGGGACATTTCAGTCATCACCCAGGGGACGAGCCAACTCAAACAAGCAACATGTACAGCCACCACTCCCTTTGTGGCCACAGGAAAGACAGTGCTATTTCAGTGAAGTTCTCTAGTTCTCAGGACACAAAAAGAAGGGACTGGGCCACCCAGATTGTACGTTGTGAAAATCTGCAACTTATATGAATAAAACATCATCACTGAGGGTGAAAGCTAAAGTCACAGTGCACATTTATGCTGGATTCGTTACAAGATTGTGCAGAAATGGCTGTACCCCTCCTGCCTGGGCTCCTAGCAGCTGCTATCCTGTCAGTCCACATTGGCCATACAGGAAGCCTAATCAGACATGCTGGGTTTGACTCCAGCTCTACTGCATACATAGTGTTGGGCACATTATTTTCCCTTTATGGGATTTGGTGATCTCCTCAATGAATGGTAATATTGCACTCTACTGGTGAGGTCACAGTAGGGACAGGACCAGCTCCCTGAGTGTGTGACCCGTGCAAGTTGCAGTTAAACTGACACTTGTAGTAACACACACAGTCTGCTAACTTACACTTTGTAAGTGAAGTCTAAAGGGACAATGGACCACACACATCGCCCGGTAAGATGTGTGCAGTGTGTGTCTCCCAGCCTTCCTGTCCTATTATCCTGGCCCGTCTGCACCCCAGGAGCACAGAACTCCAGAGGCATCTCCATGGTGAGAAGTCAGGAGTGCTGGAAAGTGATGATAAAGTGGGACACATCTACAGCCCAATAGACAGGGCACCGAAAGCTCAGGCTCAGTCAAATCATTTTCTTTGAATGTAGAAAGAAGGGAAGAAGAACCTGTTGCTTCCATTTCTGCCTATATTTCTTCTCTGGATAATCCCCCCATTTACATTGAAAATGATGACACAGTCACTTGGCTTACTAACAAGTCAGCAGTGCCTGAAAGGAAAGTGGGCAACAGGGGGAGGAGGTGGCAGAACACGATATAGAAGTAAATTGAATGTGCGTGTATGGTAAGATATATTATGTGTTTTAGAAAAAAAGGCACAGCTGGAAGGAAGAAGCTGGGGGAAGAAGCTGTGCTTTAATTAGTGTTGTTGATAAATTGCCATTTGAGTAAATGTGTAGATGTGTAAATGGGGGAGAGAATGAACCATGTGGATAGCCAAGGAAAAGGCTCCCAGGCCCAGCAGGAACAAATGTCCTCATGTGGGATTTTATCTGGGAAATCAGGCAGAAGCCAGTAGGAGCAGGAGTGAGGGGAAGGAGAGTGGAAGGGATTGGGGCCCTGGGAGTGAGTTACTGCAGGGACCTCGGCTCTGCCAGAGACGTGGGACACCAACATCAGTTCTGAGCACAGGCAGAGCCATGTGGTCTGATTTGCCCTCTCCACAGGATCCCTCTGGCTGTGGAGCAGTGATGGGGACGGAGTGAGGAAAAACGCAGAGCACTGAGTTGGCACACAAGGCAAAAAAGGTCTCAAGGCTGATAAAATGGTACAAAAGAACAAGAGGAAGAAAAAGCTTGTAGAAATTAAGAAATGAAAACCAAGGGCCAAGATGAAATTGGTAGTGGGAAATGAAACATCAAAGAACAAAACAGACTCCAATGAAATACCCAAATCCTAGCACAGAAAAGTTTGAGGTGATTTCAGTGAATTCGAACAAAGAGCCTAAACAATGAGTAAGAATGGAAGAGAATATGTGAGACAAACTTAAAACTTAGGCTCTCCAAGAACCTAAGAATCAGATGTGCTTAAAGACTGACTACAAAAGCCCTGAGATAAATTATAGAGAACATTTGTATGTGTCAATCCCAAAGTTCTTGCTCTACAGATTTTATGTAAAGCAAATGTGGGCAACAGCGAATTATATCTCCATTTAATTCAGATGCATTACCATTTTTATCAGATTCTGTAAACCAATGTTGTTTAATATACACATGTTTACTTTTACTTTTACTAAGTCCTAAAACACCATGTGTCCTGTAGACAGTGTCTAGGCGAAACTAGGGTACTTGCTGAGCTCACGTCAATTAAATATGCTTAATCGAATATACACCCGTGTCCCTCTCCCACCCATCCCCCCTTTCCAATTCACCATTTCAGTCCTTTTCTGATGCAGTCTTTCTGTTCTTTTACTATGCTCCCTCTCCATGAGAAATATTTATATCTGGGTTTTGGTACTAGCATCCACATATGAGGGACACCATTTGTCGTTTGTTTTTCTGGACTGTGTTACTTCACTTAACATAATGTCTTCCAGCTCCATCCATTTACCTGCAAATTTCATGATGTTGTCCCCTTTACTGCTGCATAGTATTCCATTGTATACATGTACCACATTTTCTCTATCCACTCGTCAGTTGAAGGGCACCTGGGCTGGTTCCAGCTTTTTGCTATTGTGAACAGAGCTGCAATAAACATAGCTGTTGCATGTATCTTTGCAGTAAGTTGTGTCTTGTGGGTATATACCAGGAGTGGTATGACTGGGTCAAATGGAAGGCTCATTTTGAGTCTTCTAAGGGTTCTCCACACTGCTTCCATAGTGGCTGTACAAAGTTTACATTCCCACCAGCAATGGATGAGTGTTCCCCTTTCCCCACAACCTCTCCAGCACTTGGTGTCATTCATGTTCCTGATCCTAGCCAGTCTTATTGGAGTAAGGTGGTATCTCAGAGTGGTTTTAATTTGCATTTCCTTAATTATCAGAGATGTTGAACACTTCTTAAGATGTTTCTCGGCCATCTCTAACTCCTCCTCTGTGAAGTCTCTATTCAGATCTTTGCTCCATCTTTTGAATGATTCATTTGTTTTCTTTCTTCTTTGTTTTTTGAGTAGCTTGTACACTCTGGAGATTAGTGCTTTGTCAGATGTATCTGCTGTGAAGGTTTCCTCCCACTCTGTGGGTCTTCTCCTCACTTCCTTTATTGCTTCCTTTGATGTACAGAAGCTTTTGAGTTTAATGAGGTCCCATTTGTCAATTGTTGATTTTTTTTTTATTGTTACTGTTTTTTTTTTTTTTATTTTGTAGTCTGCTGCCAAGCTTCTCTTCTATCACCTCCAGAGTTTGGGGTTTCACGTTGAGGTCTTTGGTCCATCTGAGTTGACCTTTGTACAAGGTGAGAGGTAGGGGTTTAAATTTCATTCTTCTACAAGTGGTGATCCAGTTTTGTCCAGCACCACTTGCTGAAGATGCTGTCTTTCTTCCATTGTGTCTTCTTGGCCCCTTTGTCAAATATGAGGTGGCTGAAATTGTATGAGCTCAGGTTTGGATCTTCAGTTTTATTCCATTGGTCAACTGGTCAACTTTGTACAGTATCACTTGTAGCATCTCTCTTTAAGATGATTTAACAAAAAAAAAAAAAGTTTGCTTCCCAAGTTAATCATATATAGTCACCCAAAACACTGGTGAATTTGATGAAATCTATGCCTTGACCCACCCTATAGTCTGTATATACACTATCTTCTGGAGACTCATAACGCTAAAAAAAAAAGGGGGGGGATACAGAAAGACATGAAACCTTTTCAAAAAACTTGCAATTCAAACTTTAAAACTAACTAGTGGAAAAGATTTTGTTGTTCCAACAGGACAAAACGTCACCAACTTAACGGCTGAGAAAGAAAAGATACAGGTTTGCATTGAGTAGGATGTACCAAAAAGTGGCAACAGGAAAGGCTGACCCGTCTGAACATTCAAGGAAGAAAAGCCTCAGATTGCCATAAACATCGAACCCCTCTGTGGATCCTACATGTAACAACTAGTTATAATGATGAGTCCTAATGAAACTTACCTTCTAGGTGCCACAAAGGTTCTGATATGAGAGACTTCCTTGCCTTCCCACCCATAGAACAAGGAGAAATATGACAATGATGAGGTCGCTCTCCCAACTGTAAATTGGAGACAACTATTGTAGAGGTATCTCTTATAAAACCGGTAAACTGCTTTCTTTATTGACTACTAGACATGGAGAACTGTGGAAGGGATTACTCTCTGTTCAGAACCAAATATAATACTAAGTCCTAGGGCTATGCACTCAGGCAAAATATATTAATACAGGAGCTCTGACATCAGCAATGGATTGTTCTACCAGGTGGATGTTGGCCAGGGGATCCAAGGCCCCACAAAAGGTAAGGGCTTCTTCCTCTAATGGGATACCTACAGGAGGAGAGGCAATAAGACCCTGCTCCGAAGACCTGACGTTAACATGGGAGGGATGTATTGAGACCACACATGCAAGTGTACAGATGGCCTCTGGAATGCCAGAGAGTGTTACCAAAGGCCACTAAACCAATAAAGCAAATATGGTCTCCCTGAGTAAGCAAGACTCCACCGGCAGCACCAGATACACCTCACCTGCCTGGAATACATGTGCAGCAGAGGCAGCCATGTGCCTGTATATCCCAAATCTAATTGGCTATTGGCTCTCCCCTTGGAGAAATAACCCATGCTGATGCCACAAGCTTACATCCTCTACAGGTAGATGTTATAAGCCACAGTAAGACCTGTTCATATTTAACAGGGGGAAAATTGTAATTCATGGATTAACATATCAAACAGTGTCTATGCTAAGTAACCTACCATAACTATTAGTGCTGCTTAAATACCTATATATCTAATTGCTTGTTCTTCATTAGTAGGATCGAGAGGTTATTCCTGGACAAACTGTCAGCCCATGAAAGGAAACAGCCAGAATTGACCAGAGTCCAAGTCAACAGCTTCCAGAGAGAGTGGACTGTTTTACCTCTCATCCACCTGTGCCCCTTTCTAAGCCTAGGGAACAACCTGCGGAAGAGGGGGCGGGTAGAATGTAAGGGCTGCGATTGGGGTGAATGGTGAAACTACAGCAATGTAGTCTGGACACTCATTTGATCAACTTGATTGAACAAAACACCTGTCACCCCCACTGGATGGTGGGGCTGTAGGTGTTTGGGCACAACAGCCTGCAGATAGGTTTTGCATGAAGGATGCTTGTACTCATGGATTATCACTTAAGCTAAAAATGAAAAAAAAAACTGAGAGAAAGATGCAGGACAGTTATGGCAGAAATGCATGATCTGGGATGCGGTGGGGGTGGGGGGGAGGGAAAGGGAAATAAGCCTGAACTGAATTGGAAAAAATGTAATGAAAATGCACAAAGCATCAATAAAAATTAATTTAAAAAACAAAACAAAAAAAAAAAAAAAAAAAAGCCCTGAGATGAAGATCAATCCGAATTTGCATATTTAGAGTCCAGACATGATATTTTGGCAAAATTTGTGACAGCAAGCTAATTGGAGCCCCAGACTAAGCTTTAGAAGTTTAAAGGGTATTATTAGTCCCTAGACAACCAAGCAGAAAAAAGCCTATTAGAGAGAAAAACACATGCTGCCCACAGATTCTCAACAGCAGCACTGGTGGATGACAGACAAAGGACCCAGGACCTGTATCTGGCAACCCTAACCAAAGGAAAGAGTGTATCCCAAGGACCTCACACTGAGCCACAAATGCAGTTCAGGCATAAAGGCAATGGCAGGCCACACTCACAAAGATACTGAGGTAGTTCAACACCATGAATCCTTCTCAAGGAAGCATCTTGACAAGATCAGGAATTGGACATGGATCAAAATAAGCTTGGGAATGAGAACATTGTAGTAGAAGGGACAGAGGTAAACAGTGAGTTCAAGTGTGTGTGAAATTCAGACCATAGTTAGAGATTACAGTTACAGAAGACAATGAAAGTGTGAATAAATAACACAAAACAGTGTTATAACTACCAAAATACTGGAGGTGGGCAGAGAGATGTACAAGTCCCTTCCTTATTTTCACAGCAGGAGTAGTGACACACACCAGTCTGTTCGGGACTGTTACTCTAAGCTTCTCACAGAAGCAGTCTCAGATTACGCGACCCAATTGCTTCATTTTTTTGCTTGCAGATTGTGCAAAATCTCAACACTGTTTTTCTATCCCACTACCCATTTATTGGACTTGGTAAGATAAAGGATATCATGAGGCATCTTTAGGATCTGTGGGAAGAAGGAAAAGGCATACTTTTACCATCTCTAATTATACTAAGATTCTTAGAGCAAAACCCAAAATGATTTGTAATTTGCTTAGATCTAGGATGTCTGTAGCATCTTTCCTCTAGAGACTACTGAGTCAAAAACAAGGATGATACATGGGCTCTGAGGAGAGCCACGTATGATTTTATTATAAACGTGGCATGGAAGTCTCGTGGCTTTGTATTCCCAACATGCCTTAGGAGACCTTGTCCAGCCATTCCTCCTCTATCCTCGTTCTGCCCTCTTTTGAGAAGATGCTGGATTGCAGTTCTTCCCCTTGACTATGGAAGGTTCTTAGCAGAGCCTGGACCAGAATTAGAATAATCTATATCTTATTTCAGATTTTCAGAAATGAAAACTACATCTTAATCATTCATGGGGACCTTCATCAAGACATAAAGTAAGGCCAGATCACAGGCAGGCATCACAGGGCCTTGTGCACACCAAAGAACCATGGAGTATCAGAAGAAGCCCAAGAAAAGGGGGATGGGAAATTCTCATAAATTAGACTGCTGATCTGGAGTCATCTAGAAGATGAAACGGGAATCTCAGTTATCCATATTTTTATGCCAAAGCAGGAGCTGTTTTGATCTACTGACCACTTTAAACAAGTCTTCCAAATTGGATTATAGAAAAAAAATACACCAAGGAGACCAAATATGTTTGTCAAACAGAATCTAGTTCTTCTCAAGAAAATTAATGATTACTTGGATTGTTTTGTTGTGCAAACATACTGAAATCTGTAAGCATACATACTGGGCTTAAGTGTGTCTTCCTTTAAAATATTTAAATGAGCATACTTGTGATTAGTTCAGATAATTAGGGTCAGAACTAGCAACTGCCTCATAAATAAACATGCCACTAAATGTCTTTCCAGACTGCACTTAAGTTTTAGGGGTGAGGATATGACATTTACTAAGCTCTTTAGGGGTAACTTCTCTCATAATGATATTCTACTGTACTTGCACACACCGTCTTTCTCTTAAACATTTAAACAGCTGCACATTGCTACGATTTGACCACAGGTTATACTAGTGCCCTGTGCCACATGCCAAGTTGGCTGTATTTCTGGAAGAGTTGCATAAGGTAATTTTCTTCCCTTCATTCTTCTCATAACCCCTAGCAAGATGGAAAATACTTGGTCTATGCATTAGATATGTTGGAGTTTGGGAGAAATTAGCAGAAGGACAGAAAGAAAAATGTCTTAGAATGTAAAGTTTTCTTGAATTGGGATTTGGAATACACAAATATTTTTCTTTTCTGGAATAAATAGGAGCCAGAGAATTTACCAAGATGCTTCTTTGGAAATAAATTTCTTCCCAGCAAAAAATCAAGTAACATTAAGCTATAGTATCCATAATTGAGAGCAGGATAGACAAAGACATGAAAAAAAGAATGAAAAGAAATGAATGACTGTTGAATCATTAATTATGCCAACAAAAACTTACCACATCATGAGTGTCTCTAACACTCAAAGCATTGCCCCCAAGAGGATGAACATAGCAGATCTAAGAGAAGGAAACAGAGTCCTTTGCAAGCTTGTATTCTAGTAGAGCAAGCAGAGCAAGTCCTAGCTAGCTTTAAAGTCAAGTAGAAAGTCCTAGCTAGCTTTAAAGCCAGAGATACTGAGAAAATACTATGCAGCCTTGAAGAAGAAATGCTTGCTGCTCAGCAAGAGATGGAGAAAAACTTCATGTACACTGTGGTTGTTCCCACTACAGGATGAGCTGTAGAACACGGATGGCTTCATGTACAATTTGGTTGTTCCCACTTGTTCTAGTTTGTCTTCCATTGCTGTGACAAAACACTCTGACCGACACCAACTTGGGGAGGAAAGGGTTTATTCAGCTTACATCTCCTGGATCACAGTTCATCACTTAGGGAGCCCAAGACAGGAACTCAGGGCAGGAACCTGGAGGCAGGACCTGAAGCACAGGCCATGGAGGAATGCTGTTCACTGGCTTGCTCTCCTGGCCCATGCCCAGCCTGACCTCTTATACAGTACACAACAACCTGCCCAGGGTGGCACCACCCATAGTGGGCTGGGCTCTCCCATATTGCTCAACAATCAAGACAATACTCCACAGACGTGGCCACAGGCCAATCCAATGGAGCCAATTCCCCAACTGAGGCTCCCTCAACCCAGGTGTGTCAAGTTGACACTAAAGCTATCCAGCACACCACTACAGGATGAGCTGTAGAACACGGATGGCTTCATGTATAATGTGGTTGTTCCCACTACAGGATGAGTTGTAGAACCCGGATGGCTTTAACATCTTTTTGACGGCAACTGCTCCACACAAAAACTGGATCACTTTGGGGGATTTTTTTTGCTTCAGCTTTTGTGTGCTGGTTAGTTTTTGTCAAGTTGATATATACTAGAGATACCTAGGAAGAGGGGAGGAAATTCTCCATGGGATTGTCTTGTGGCCATGTCTGGGAGGCCCTTCCTTCCTTCCTTCCTTCCTTCCTTCCTTCCTTCCTTCCTCCCTTCCTCCCTCCCCCCCCTCTCTCTCTTTCCTTCTTTCTTTCTTTCTTTCTTTCTTTCTTTCTTTCTTTCTTTCTTTCTTTCTTTCTTTCTTTCTCTCTTTCTTTCTTTCTATTTTTTTTTGGTCTTTTTTATATAGGGTCTCCCTGTAGCCTGGAACTCACTCTGAGCAAGCCAGGGAAGGAAGCCAGTAAGCAGCGCTCCTCCATGATTTCTGTTTCAGGGTCTGCCTCTAGGCTCCTGCTTGAGTTCCTGCCCCAACTTCTCTAAATGACGAATTATGATGTGGAAATTTAAGCCAAAGAAACCCTTTCCTCCCCAAGTGGCTTTTGCTCGTGGTGTTTCATCATGACAACAGAAACCAAACTAATATAGCTTTGATGAATAATTTAATCAAGAAAATGTTGGAAGTAAATACATCCATGTTAAACTCTATTTTTTTTTTTTTTTTTGTATTTTTTGAGACAGGGTCTCCCTGCAGCCCCAGCTGTCCTGGAACTCACTCTGTAGACCAGGCTGGCCTTGAACTCACAAAGATCCACCTGCATCTACCTCACAAGTGCTGGGATTAAAGGCATGCGCCACCACGCCCAACTCCATGTTAAACTCTTAATTAAAATTGGACAAATGTGTGTGATCTGTGAGATAGTGTTTGGCTGAAGTATTATTAAACAAAGAAACATCACAGAATATTTTCACTGAGGATAATACTAGACTAACAGGTGCCTCAATGGGCAGGCAGTTATTTTACTTTCCAGTATCCCTATAGTTATTGCTGGTTACCAAGTGACCACTTAGTTTGTTCCCTAAAAGGGCGAATCTGGCCTGAGACATGGCAAAGAAGTGACCATATCTAGCTATATGCTGGATTCACAGGCTGGCACACCAGGGAGAAGACTGATAGGAGACAGAACTGGGAATTGACTAGAATATTTTAATGATGTTAAAAAATGACCTTACAAAATATCTGGGTCCGGATAGAGAGGGAAAAGGCTGGGTGCTGGCAGTCGTCCCAGTAATTTGATCTTTCTTCCCAAGTCTGTCTTTAGCCCATGAAGCCTTGTGCTGTGTCATAAGAATTCTCCTCTACTTGGGCCATGTACAAACCTTTGTGAACTTGCTCCCCCCCCCCCGCCCAGGCACCATGAGACAGAAACATGCCTTATATTCTCTGATGAATTTTAGTTCCTATCTGTAGCTACCAATCTTGGATAAGCAAAGACTTCTAAAGCAAACCTAGCCATCTTCATGGATTCTTTATGGACACAAGAGAGCCCTCGCAGCATGAGGTGAGAAGCTAAATAGCGTCACAGAGTTAACCCTCACTTCCTTTACACAATGCTTACAAACTAACAGGCTGTAGTGACATACGCTTTGAGGATTAAGATAAATGACGTAAATAGATATGAATGTATATATGGTGGGGTTGTTGTAGTCAGAACTGGTTATTTCACTTTAAGGGAATAGGTTTGATTTAATTTTAAACTAAAGTAAAATAATGTAGCTACTGCAGGAAATAGCTTTTTAGTTCCTCAAAAAGTTATAGAATTATCATCGGCCCCCAAGTTCTACTGCTGGGTACATAGACTCAAGAGAAGAGGAAGCAAAGTCCATAAAAAAATCTTGTACAGAGTGTTCATAGCAGTGCAATTTATAATAGGTCCCAAAGTGGAAACAATGCAAATGACTATGCAGAATATGGTATATCCATATAGTAAAATATTACTCACCCATGAAAAGAGAATGGAATACTGACACGTTACAACATTAATGAACTTTCAAAACATTATGCTAAGTAGAAAAAGTCAAACATAAAACATCACACATATGATTCCAATTTTATGAAATTCCTGAATAGAAAAATGCACAGACATAGAAGCAGATCAGCAGTTGCTAGGGCTTGGGAAACTTGAGGGTTAGAGAAAATAACCTAGGGGGTTACAGGGGTCATAAAAATGCTCTGGAAGTAGACAGTAGTGATGGTCATGTGACTTTAGAGATCTACTCAAAACCACAGAATTGTACATGTTAAACAATGACTGTGATAAGTTGTGAAGCACCTTTGTTATCAACCACTGGGTTACACACTGGGGAACACATGGACCTAGGGGCTTAAGACCTGGCAGTAAGTGACATGCAAACATATCCAGCCAACCATGAAGGTGCTCAGATGGGCATTTGTGTGGCCCACAGAGGGACCCCAAAGGAGGAGAGGTCCTCAGAAGAGAGGTCTGGGAGCTTCCCAGGAAAGTCTCACCTGCATCAACTCTCTTCCCTCTTCTCCTACCCAGTTTTCAAAAAAGGGCAAAAGGAGGCCTAGGATCCCTTTTTTGCTTTAGGCATTTTGGGGACTCTCGGTGTAGCTCAGACTAGCCTGGAACTCATCATCCTCCTGCCTCTGCTTCCTGAGTGCTGGGGCTACAAACATGTACTGCCAGGCCCACTCGCTGGGGTCTTATCTATTTCTGACATCACCACAGAACTTGAGAATCATTTATTTACCTGAGCCTTGGGATCTTATCTATTTCTGACATCACCACAGAACTTGGGAATCATTTATTTATCTGAGCCTTGCTTTCTAGTCCCTATTAAAGTTAGGTGTTTTATTTGGGGGGGGGGTGTAGCTTAGTTGGTAGAGCACTTCTCTAGCATGCACAAGGTCCTGAGTTCAATCCCCAGCACTACACAAACTGAACAAAGTAGTGCATGCCTGTAATCCCAGGACATAGAAACAGGAAGATGAAAAGTTCAAGATCATCCTTGGCTACATAGCAAGTTCAAGGCCAGCTTAGGATACATAAAACCTTGTCTCAAAAAAAAAAAAAAAAACCCACAGGTTTCTTTTCTTTTAACAAATATCTAGAGTTCTAATGCACATCAATCCATCTTGAGTTCTGATACCTTTCAATGTGAAGGCCCCAGGAATCTGGTTCTACAAAGGATTTCTCTAATGCATTCTGGGTACAGAGCCTTCTAGGTTGAGAAGGGAGCCATCCTCTCCTAGTTCCTCTAGACCCTAGTGAGCAAAACTCAAACTACCCTACCCTTATCTTGCATCCCAGGGGCGTAATCACCTCCCACAATGAATGGCACAGAGTCTATACCACCTTTCTATTGGTGCCTTTGTCTAGTACCCAGGGCCTTCCCAGGTTTGCTATATCCAAAGCACTGGATCAGGCTCCAGCACCATTAGGATCAAAGATGTGAACACAGGGCTTTCTCTGAAGGCAGGGAACTCTTGAAAAGGTTCAAAAGTTATTAAGCCAAGGCAAAAACAATGACAAACAATACATACCCATATACTGCCTTGCCCTCTGATTTTAAAATATTTTATTTATTATTTTTATTTTATGAGTGTTTTGCCTACACGTGTGTAAGTGCATCATGTGCATGCAATGCACTCAGAGACCAGAAGAGGGCATCATATGCCCTGGAACTTGAATTATAGACAGTTGTTAGCCACCCTGCAGGTGCTGGGAATGGAACATGGGTCCTCTGGAAGAACAGCAAGTGTTCTTAACCGATGAGCCATTGCTCCAGCTCACCCTCTGTTTTTAAATAAGATTAGTTTTTAAATACATATAATTAAAACACACCAAGCATGTCAGCATATTTAGCAGCTCAAAGCAGTAATCTAGATGAGAAAGTTCCATGTAAAAACAGTAAACTTGCCCACATTCCTGAGCCTAAAAATAAAAGAAGGAAATGAAAACTAACAATCAAAAAATTAGAAACAAAACAAACAAGGCGGAAGCAGGCAGGTCGTGGAGCAGTGAGTAAGCCCACGTGAAATCTGTCTCACTTCTGTTTTTCTCTTGCTATTCAGCTCATTGAAATATTTTTCTTTTGCTCATATTTTGTGTGAATTTTTCATTTTATTTTATTTGAGCTCAAATTTCAAATCTCACTTTTTCTTTCCCTGGACACTCTAGTGATATTTTTTCCCTCTTTGGAGAGATTGCCCAGGGGTTAAGAGTACTGTGTGGTCTTATCAAGGACCTGGGTTCTATTCCCAGCACCCACATGACAGCTAACAATGATCCATAACTCCTGTTCCAGAGAATCCAGTGCCCTCTTCTAACCTTCACGGGCACTGCATGAGACAGGTGTACTTACACACATGTAGGAAGTACACTCATACACATAACATAAAAAGAATAAATTTTTTTTTTAAAGAAACAACCAAGCGCACATAAGGCTCCCCTAGTTAAGTGGCATCTAAGCACTCGAAGACAATCCCTTAGGAGTATGCTAAGCCTGAGGAGAAAGACCCAAAGGTGGCCAAAGCAGGAAACAATCTCCTTTCTACCTTCAGGGATCTCAGTTCTTTGTCCAGGAGAGGACTGCCAAGTCTACATTGGTCCCCAGTCTCCACTTGAGAACATTCTGCTTTGGGATTTGTACCCAGCTGACTACATAATCACTGAACTCTTTCCAGGTATCCCTAGGGCTTTTGATAACAGTGCCAGGCTCTGCTTGTTTGGTTGTCAAGAAGGTAATTGCCCTAAATAGGTTCTTTCTTTTGTACTAGACCCGAAAGCCCACAAGGATGAAAAGAATCACAGATTCAAAAAACTTAACTCTAATTTCCTGCAGTAGCATGAGAAAAAAAGAAAAAAAAATCTCCTACAAATGCCTTGATTTTATGAACGAGGGAAAACAAATCTTTGCTGCTGGCATAAACAAGTGTTTCATCAGTTTGCTGAAAAAACAGGCTCATTTATCAATGTTTTTTACAAACTTCAGGTGTGCCAGTGGCCAATGGCCTTTGGGAATAACCCGTTTTCATGTGGCTAGTCCTGAGGCAATATAGCATCATGGTTAAGAACACAAACATAGATGTCAGGCACATCTGCATCCAAATCTGGCTCTTCCACTCTCTGTTGAGGTGACCTTAGGTAGGTGTAATTTTCTCATCTGTCAAATAGAGTTAAAAATAGTACCAACATGGCACGGATGGGGAGGAGTTTACAAGATCCCATCCCCAGCTGGGAAACAGTGGATAGCAGCAGAGGAGAGGAAGAGTCATTTTTCTTCCAGGTTGTGGACTTTGGTTGATTGTCCATGCTCCAGTGGATGGCCTATAGCCATGCTCATACAGGCAGCACTAATAGATGATAGACAGACAGACAGACAGACAGACAGATGATAGATAGATGATAAATAGATTAGATAGATAGATAGATAGATAGATAGATAGATAGATAGATAATAGAAGATAGATGATAGGTAGATAGGATATATGATGGCTTGGGTGTTGGGCTCTGGGTGGAGTTGCAGGAGATGAATGGATGGTGGATATGATCATAACACATTGTATACTAGCATGAAATTCTCGAAGAATAAATTTAAAAGGTTTTTAGAGTAGTGCTGGTTTTGTTGACTTACTGCAAATACTAAACAAGGGGGAGGACCCATAAACCCATAAAACATTTAGCATAACGTTTAAGACATAGTAGGCTCCCCTTAAATTACAGTTGGTCTCTTAGAACCACCACTAAAAAGAGAGAGAGAGAGAGAGAGAGAGAGAGAGAGAGAGAGAGAGAGAGAGAGAGCACTGGATCCATCTGCAGACACCCTCTGTTTACTAGGGAGTTTGTTTTGTGCACAGGTCTTAACTCCTTACTCATTCCTTTCCTGTTTGTAAATGTGGAAGCAAGGCCTTCCCTACTGGCTTCCGAGGGTTGTTCTGAGCACAAAGCTACACGTGGGGACACTGAGAAGCACAGAGCCCTGCACAGCTCAAAGTAGGGCTGCAACCAGACAACAACAGGAAGCCGTGGCATCTTGAAGTCTTTCTGGCAGCTGCAGATGGACTTTGCCAAATGTTCCTGAGTCCTCTGCCAGGAGCTTCTAGAGCATTCTGGGCTTCACTAGCACAGGAACACGCAGGACTGCCGGGACAGTGCGCTTCCTCTGAGCACCTGTCCCTAACAGGATGCTCCAAGCACACAGTGGCTTCCTGGGAATCCCACTGCCTATGATGTATTTATAACGCTGGGTCCCAGCAGCACAAAACCAGGCTTCTGTTGCTTCATAGCAGTAGAAAACAGCAGCAAAATCATTTTTATTTTTGTTTTTTGTTTTGCTGGGTCTTGTTTAATTTTGAGACCAGGTTTCCACATGTAGCTCAGGCTGGCCTTGAACCCCTTATGCAGCAGAAGCTGGCCTCAAACTCACAATCCTCCTGCCTCTACCTCCCAAGAACTAGACTTGCAGGCATGCTCCACCATCTCAACTCAAAATAATTTCTAAAATAAATTGCTATTGTTATTGCAGTCAGTATATATTAGATGCTCATTTTGCCAAAAAACCACACACCTTGATGTGGGTGTTCGCATTTCATCCTCATAATCAATTCGGTAGGGCCCCTGTCCCGACCCGGCCATTCTGAAGTATAGCTAAGTCTCCTGGTTCCAAGTCCAGGTGGGGCCAGCGGTGTTTCTGGGTGGGACATCCCAGCCTCCTCCTCACACTCTCTCTGATAATGAAGATTCTCAATACCTTTCTCCTGCTCTTCAGGGCTGACTAGATGCCCTGAGGAGTAGAGTTCAGGAGTCCAGACCCTGAGGATGGCTTAGTAAGCAATCTCTCATAAGCTAGTGAGTTATTTCTTATCCATGACTGAACAACTTTAGGCGACTGACATACCTATTTGGGTGACTCAACTTGTTTATATAGACAGGGACCCCACAAAAATATTTTTCCAGGTTCCTATATGTGAGGCAATCATACCAGATGTGCATTCTTCTGCAAACCTTACTCATGGTTCAAGTGACTTGGAGGCAATAACTTCCTAAAGCAATGCATTTTGTGAGTAGAAGAGCTGAGATTCAAATTCTAGAATGTTCCAACTCAAAGCCACAGCAGTCAGCTATCTAGGAGATTTCTTTATCTCCCTCTGCTAAGATATGGGTTTTTCAGGGAGGCTCCCACTTTCCTTTATCTAGGCCTCTGTGATACTTCCTCAACATCCTGCCTTCTATTACCTGGCAGAGCTTATCTCTTTTAAAGAGCAGCCACAGGACATTCCAAGAACTTCTGATTTAAGCCTCATTCAACAGAAGCACCAAAGTCATTCACATGGACTATGAACTCCACAGAAATCTATGTGGCTTGTTCTTAATCCTTATTTGTAGAATAAAACATTTTGTGTTCAAGCCTGGTGTGGTGGCACCCACCTTTAATACCAGCACTTGGGAAGCAGAGGCAGCAGATCTCTGTGAGTTCAAGACCATCCTGGTCTCCAGCTGAGGCTACAGGGAAAACAGAGATTTTAGGCATCCACCAGGTCTGGAACCAATACTTGAGGAGGTACCTACATTGCAAGAGGGAGGGAAATTTGGCTCTGAACAGACTTTCTAGGGTGGCTTTGTAAAGACAGGAGTCGGGCATGACAGCCATGCTTCTCCGTCCTGTTTGCTTCCTTGACAGGTGAGTAGGGGACTGAAATCAGAGAGTGAAGACCTAATAACCCAGACCATTGGCTTTAGTCAGAATCTGTGCCTTGTCTTGCCTTAGTGCTGCGTTTTCTACCAGGCTCTAGTCAAAACCCAGAGTGGCCACATTGAGGTACCACTCTGCTCTCACTAGAATGGTTAGTTATTAAAAATCAGATATTAGGGACTAGAAGACAGATCAGTTGGTAATGTATTTGCTGCACAATTATGAAGTCCTGAGTCCAGTCCCCAACATGCCATATAAAACCTAGGCTTTGGGGAGGTGGAGACAGGATCCCTGGCACTTGCTGCCCAGCCAGCTGAACCCCAAGTTCCAGTAAGAGACCTGGTCTCAAAAAACAAATGCTGGGCATGGGGGCACACGCCTGTAATCCCAGCAGTTGGGAAGCAGAGGCAGGTGGATCTCTGTGAGTTCAAGGCCAGCCTGGTCTACATAGTGAGTTCCAGGACAGCTGGGGCTACAGGGAGACCCTGTCTCAAAAAGACTAAAAACAAACAAACAAACAAACAAACAAACAAGCAAACAAAACAAAAACAAAATTTTAAAAAACCCAAAGTGGACAGCTCCTTAGGATCAACACCCAAAGCTGACCTCTTCCCTCCAAATGCATGCACGCACATGTGCATATGTGCTGCCCCCCACGTGCACCCCCACCCCCACACAGGTGCACCCCCACCCCACACACATGATTACTAGTGATGGTGGGGGATATAGGATGTAGAACAGTTGGAATATTCCTATGTTGTTGGTGAGAATGCAAAATGTAGCAACCACTTGGTAAAGAGTTGCAAGTTCATTAGAAGATTAAAGTTACCATGAGACCCAGACATCCCATTCCTAGACTGTATACCCGAGAGAACTGAAAACATATGCCCCTGACTCAAACTTGAATGTTCATAATGACATTATCAGATAAAAGGTAGAAACAGCTGGGCATGGGGTCACACACCTTCAATCCTTGAATTGGGAGGCAGAGGCCGGCAGATCTCTGTGAGTTCAAGCCTACTCTGGTCTACATAGTGAGTTCCAGGCCAGCTGAGGCTACAGGGAGACCCTGTCTCAAAAAGACAAAAAAAAAAAAAAAATGTAGAAACAACTCAAATATCCATCAACCAATAAAGGGGTAAACAAAGTGTGGTATATCCACACAATGGAATATTATTCAGCCCAAATAAAGTAATGACACATGCTACAATTTGGATGAACATTTTGTTATGTGAAAGAAGCCAGTTATAAAAAAAAAACTAGTAGATACTATTATGAGTCCGTGAATATAAAATGTCCAGAATAGGAAATCTGTAGAGACAGAAAATAGATCATTGACTTCTTAAGGCTATGGTGTAAGTTTAGAAAAGGTGGGATGGAGAAATAATTGCTAAAATTCTCAAGGTTTCTTTTTAAGACAATGAAAATTTAGAAAATTCACTGTAGTAATGGGTTATGTATCAGTTAGCATACTAAAACCTACTGAATCACATACTTTAAATAGGTAAATTATATAGTATATTTAACAGCCCAATAAAGCTTTTAAAATTAATTGCAATAAAACAAAAAGCCTTAGTATAAATTAACCCCTTACCTCTCCTAACCTGCCTCTAATCCTGCCTTCATCTCATCTCTGGCTGGCCATGAATTAGGAGTTATGAACTGTGCTTTCTGGCTTTCTTGAAGACTTTCTTGAATTAGCTCTATGTATCTGTATGGACGGGGTCTAACAGCCTTCTGCCTCCCGTCCTCTTTAAATACTGATCTGGGCAAGGTGTGAGTAGCTGGGTAGGTACTACTACCAAAGGTGCCATCACAACTTCTAAGTCCAAAACCTTGACAAAAGCAGTGATTCAGGCTGTGGTGATAGCTCAGCTGGTAAAGTGGTTGCTGTGCAAGCATGAATACCTGAGTTCGATCCCCAGGATCCATATAAAAAAGCCAGGTGTGTTGTGTGCACTTGCAGTCCCAATGACAATGACGGGAGTAAGAGGAAGGTGGGTCCCTGTGGCTAGCTGGCCAGTCTCCTTGGCAAGTTCCAGGCCAGTGAGAGACCATGTCTGAATAAAAACAAAGGTGGCACATTCTTTTTTTGTTTTGTTTTTGTTTTTGAGGGTCTCTCTGTAAGGTGGAAGCCAGGTGTGGTGGTGCATGCTTTTAATCCTAGCACTTGGGAGGCAGAGGCAGGCGGATCTTTGTGAATTCAAGGCCAGCCTGGTCTACAGAGTGAGTTCCAGGACAGCCGGAACTACAGGGAGACCTTGTCTCGAAAAGACCAAAAAAAAAAAAAAAAAACAAAGGTGGTTGGCTCCTGAGTGGACTGACCTCTGTCCTCCACGTAGCCATGCACACACCTTCTCTCTCTCTCTCTCTCTCTCTCTCTCATCAGTGACTCCCTCCCCAGCTTGGATTTCTTCATCCCCTTCCCAACTGAGGAATGAACCATCCCATTTTAATGAGAGTCATCCAAAAAGAAGTCTCAACAAGTTCTCTCAATATGAAATGCTTTTTTTCCCTTTTCTTTTAAAGCATATCACTAGGCAAACCCTCCCCAGCAGCAGCACAATTTGAAACTCTGCTGTGCATAGGTCATCCCTTGCTGAAGTCTATCAGCTGCCTTGCGTCTTTCTTTTCCCTTCACCCTTGGTCATATGAAAGAACAGCATCTGTGAGAGAGACCCTTCTTTTGCATCCGACTTCCTGTTTCTAATCATTGTTCCCAACCAGTTTTGAAAGAAACATGTTTGTTCCTGGGATCATAAAATCACAGACAAAAATATTTCCTGGAACTGAGCTCCGTAGCTGTCCTTATGTTACGGTCTCCATTTCTCCTACTCCATCCCATTCATTATATATTAAGGATAGTGTTTCCTTTGAGGAACACATTACAGAAGAATGGCCTATGAGGTACGTTATTACTTATGTCAATCACAAAACACAAGCCCATATCTAGAAGGGATTCTGTTACTTACCGGACAGATCACAGCTGCTAAACCTGAGCTCAGGTGGAGCACAGTCCTCAGGATACAGATACAACAAGTGTGTGATTGTGGCACGCCTATGACGAGCAGGGCGGGGGGTCCCAGGGACACTCAGGTCCGCAACAATTAGCCTCCTTCTGCAGGAGCCCCTGGTGCTGGCTGTCTCAGATGAGATGACTTTGCCTTTCTCAGAGCTGCACAATTTCCCCAGACACTTCAAACCAAGGAAGGAAGGCATCTTGGGTATGGAAGACACGACCCCCAGTTCCCCGGGAAGCAAGGACTTCCCAACAGTTCTCTGTCAGCTCTCTGAGTTCACTATCATCTCTTTGCTCACTGCCCAGCGAAGAAGATTATGAAAGATGTATTAAAGAGATTACCCTCAGGAGCTTAGTGTTCCATATTTTCAGTCAGATGATTATGCATAAAAACAGCTACTACCAGGAACTCATGCCTGCCAGTCTGAGACAAGAATTCATATTTGAAAATAAAATTAATATACCATCTAGAGCAATACCTAAAAGAATTCTCCTGCAACTATTCCTAGAATCTCCAGGACCATCTGCTGAGTTCTAAGAATTGGTCTACATAGCATTGAGATACATACTGCATCTAAACTAAAAATGCATACCAAGAAAAAAACCCAAGGTAATAATTTCAAGTTCTCCAGCATTTTGAATCTCACAGGGCGGGGGTGAGACTCCAAGTTCCTCAGCTTTAATTAGTGACAGGCCCAGCTCCAGTCCACAATAATCACCTCCTTTCTGTGTTCTAGAGCACTCTTTCCCTGGGTGCCATGAATATTTCTCTGCCGCATTTCAGTAACCAGTAATGATCTTAGAGATGTTTCCAGGGCTTTCTGATAGTGGGGACATAGAATTGCCATGTAGCCTTTGTGTTTTCCCAAAGTCACACCCAAACAGGTCCCTCCTGTGATCAGAGCCCTGATATACCAAGGCCAGCCCGGTGATAAGCATTCGCCTTGTGACAACATAGGCCATTCTACAACTACGCAATAGTGACAGGTCAAAGTGAATAAATCCACTCTCCACCTCTTACTTTTGGAATATTGGGTATTTATAGAATTTTCTTTTTCGGGCTGGAGAGATGGCTCAGCGATTAAGAGCGTGACTGCTCTTGTGGAGGACCCAGGTTTAATTCCCAGCACCCACGTGACAGCTAAGAACCGTCTTTAAGCTGGGGATGGTGGTGTATGCTTTTAATTCCAGCACTCAGGAGGCAGAGGCAGGTGGATCTCTGTAAGTTCAAGGCCAGCCTGGTCTACAGAGTGAGTTCCAGGCCAGCTGGGGCTACAGGGAGACCCTGTCTCAAAAAGACCACCCCTAACAAAAAGGTAAGTATGAAAGGCAAAAAGACTTCCTCTTGACAGCTCAGCAAGCTGGGCGTTGAGTGGCTGGGACCCCACCTGAGGCTCTTCCCTTTCTGCCTCGGGAGGCCCTTCCACAAAAGGCCATGGTGGATGTGAGCAGGGGAGTCCTGGCTTCTTCCGTTACTATCTTCTGGTCTTCACTGCAGGATTTGGCAACAGGATTCAAGAACCAGAGAAAGGAAATCTCTAGACTTGTTTTAGCCTGACAGGAAACACTGTGGAAATGAAAGCACAAGATAGTCCAGAGGCTTCCTGACCTGGGGTAGAGCTGGAGACTGGGGGATCCTGGGAGCTGCTACTACCAAGGTCATAAGTTCTGTGCCAAAAGGTATGGAGTTAAATCCTACACACTCATGGGGGCGTGTAGGGGAAGTCCTTGCAAAGTCGTCCTCTCAGGATGGTTTATAAGGCTGATGACACTACCTACATGCATTGTACTTCTTCTTCACTTGCTTTGCATATGTGATAGGAGCTATTCCATCAACTTTTCCCAAGTGTGTTCTAGAACCAATTTATTCAAAATGCAGATTCCAGAAATGCATCTTAGACATGCCAGGTTATTCTAGAGGGTCTGTTGTTAGTCTGTCTGTATGTCTGGTAAATGCTCATTATGTAGTAAGTGACCTCTACTTTCCTCACTAGTTCCTTCTTGCCATGGTTAGTAGTTTAGTTTCCTGCAGCTCAGTTCACACTAGCACCTGAGCAGCCACTTGCTTAGGAGTGTCTACATGGTCCTTTGGTGAAGTGTGTGTTGTGTGTTTGTGTGTGTGTTTATACAAAGAAATATAGCAAAGCCACTTAAATACAGGCCTAATACACAATAATAACACACCAGCCTAGACTTTGGACCCAGTCAGGATCTTTAAAACTTCAAATCTAGCATCTTATTAACAAGAAACAAATATAATTATTTCCTGACAAAGCCATTCTGTCTTTCTAGTCCCCGAATTGTCAAATATTGCTCACTTAACCTAATTTCAGGATATTAACTCCAGCTCCATGCTTAGTTTTATTTACACTAGCAACATATACTCTGGCCACTCATATAGTTCTGACGAAGTTACAGATCCATGTATTTAATTCAAAAAACAATTCTTGGGTTGGAGGTGTATCTCCATGGCAGAGTACTTGCCTTGCACATGTAAGGCCCTGGGGTCCATACCCAGCATGGCAAAAGAAGCAACGGTTCTAAGGTACTGTAAAAAGCAAACACTTAGGGGCTGGAGAGATGGCTTAGCAGTTAAGAGCACTAACTGCTCTTGCAGAGGACCTGGGTTCAATCCCCAGCACCCATATGGCGGCTGAGAACCGTCTTTAACTCCAGTTCCAGGGGAATCCAACACCCTCTTCTGACCTCCACGGCATTGCATGACACGGGTGCACAAACCTACATGCAGACAGTATATTCATATATATATAAGAATAAATAAAAATTTTTTAAAAAAGCAAACATTTAAATTTTGTAATAATATGATTATACAGAAGTAGTCTGATACATTTCAAGAGAGATTAGATAAGGTTATAATGTAAACTCATTGTGGATCAGAAAGAAAACAATGACAACAGATGTCTATTGCTTCTAAAGATGATCCAACTATATATAAATAGAGGAAGCTGACCTCTTTCTCAGGCAATGCACAGGTGAAAGGTCAGATACTGGAGCTTAAGGCTTGGGGTTAGCAGCGACCAGAACTGTGAACTAAGTTCTACTTCCCAGGTGTCTAGGGCTTTTAACCTCCTTCACATAATTCAGAGTAGATACCCTGCAGAGACCCAGCCTCCAGTCTGTCTGACAGTAACCTATCCTCAGGAAAGCACAGGATGTAGAAGACTCTACAGAAGCATCAATAGGTGCAGTGCCTTCAGTGCTGCACAAACAGCCACCAGCCACAGTCCATGTCAAATGAACAAAAGAAGGTAGGGGGTTTGCGAGCATTTGTGTGGTATTACAAGAAGCCATCACAATGCTTTGCGTTACAAAGCTAACAATAATGACAAATGTTTCATGCTCATCCAAGATTTAACTGGATCTGAAGCTAATCAGAAAGAAAGTTCTAATCCTGCTGGCAACAGTTCTTCTGCACCTGGATAAGCTCTTTTTCTGTGATAAGCTATAAAAAGAAACCAACGACGAGAAAGTTCACCAAGGAGCTTCAATAAGTACTTTGCCTTCATGTACTATTGTAGCTCAGTAAATATGTGAGGTGATGAACTCCAAATCAGAGCCAGGTATTTGGGTCAGCACAGTGCTCAAGGAATTGGTGTCATAAATACTGCTTTGGGGTGAGTTACAGGACAATCCACATAGCAACTCACCACTTACGAATCCTATGTAAAGATATAGGTCTTCTTTTAATCAAACAAATGCTCCCTCACTTCCTAAATCATCTGCTAAGATCTAACTGCTTCTTGCTAAGAGAAAAATTTTCAAAGAGCAAATCCCCATCTTCAAATGAGAATCTTTCTGCAACTTGGTTTTCTAGAGGAATGGTTTAAACTTAGCCTGTCACTTCATCAATGAAAATGGGGCTGCTGTTCAGAATTTTTGAAAAAATAAAAATGAACAAACCAAATGCCTTAGCAAGCCCTCCACAGATACTCTGCAAACCCTGAGGTCCTCATAAACACAAGAATTTTCTTGATTGCTGAATAGAACAGATTGAGAAAAAGGATATTTTAAAGTGAGAATACTGGTAGAAGATGGATGCCTTTGGACATCCCAGTAAGTCCAAGAGGGTCTACTGGAGACTCATCCCTTCTCATAGATGCACCTGCTCCCTGCCACCAGCAAGTCCTCAAGTTAGTCTTTGACTAGTCTTCATTCTCAACCCCTAAAAAATGCAATGCTATTCGGCAAAGCCCAGCATTTAGGGGGTCTTACCTATCCCTCCAAAGCAAGCTGTGATTTTCTGAGCGTACTGGCACAGGCTTCCATTTGGGCAGGGCTCCTCTGAAAGGCCTGCTTTGTCCATCACTGCAAGCAGCTGCCTTTCTTCCTGTCAAGCCACTCACCCAAGACCTGCTCAAAACAGAACAAGCAGCCAAGCCACTTCTTCCATACCTTCTCCATCAATAATTCAGATACTACATAAAATCTGCTGAGTATTCAAGATTGAGAGCACCAAGGCACTCTGCAGACTAAAGCATAATTAGTTTACTGGACATCAAGTGTCTCAAATTACTGTCTGACAATATTCTCCATAGGCAAGATGTCCAAACGGTAATGAGAAGTAGGCTTGGAATGCCTTCAAGGAAGTAGCCAGAGGCAAGATCAGTCGAGAAAGGGATCACAGGCATCCCCTGAGCTCAAACCCTGGATGTTAGACACCTCTATCTCATGGATCTGTTCCACAGCCCAAGCACCAAGTTACTGGGCACACATCACCATCCACTAGACCGAGGTCCCTGTGCCCTGCAGATGGTTCTCTATGCCCTAAACACACTTCATATTCCAAACCCTTACTCTTTCTCACACTCATCCCTCTTTTTCTAAAGTTCCTCCTCCTACTTCAGAACCTTCTGGAAATCCACCTGCACTTAAAAAAATGCAGCTTAGGCTGGAGAGATAGCCTAGCGGTTAAGAGCACTGACTGCTCTTGCAGAGGACCCGGGTTCAATCCCCAGCACCCACATGGTGGCTAAGAACCATCTGCAACTCCAATTCCAGGAGAACTCCAGTTGCAGGGGAAAACGAGACCCTCTTCTGACCTCCGCGGCATTGCACGACACAGGTGCACAGACCTACATGCAGACAGTACATTCATACACATACAAAAATAAATAAAAATTAAAAAAAATTTAGATGGACGTGGTGGCGCATGCCTTAGCACTTGGGAGGCAGAGGCAGGTGGATCTTCATGAGTTCAAGGCCAGCCTGGTCTACAGAGTGAGTTCCAGGACAGCTGGGGCTACAGGGAGACCCTGTCTCAAAAAGACCAAAAAAAAATAAATAAAAAATAAATGCAGCTTGGAGCCGGGTATGGTGGCACAAGCCTTTAATCCTAGCACTCGGGAGGCAGAGGCAGGTGGATCTTTGTGAGTTCAAGGCCAGTCTGATCTACAGAGTGAGTTCCAGGACAGCTGGGAGCTACAGGGAGACCCTGTCTTGAAAAGACCAAAAAAAAAAAAAAAAAAAATGCAGCTTGGACATTCCCTCATTCAGTAAGGCTTCCAGAATTGGTACAGCTTATCGATCTATCCCATCCATCTTATCTTCACATGGCAGCTCTACACAGGACTTACATATCCTGTCTCATTACAGGGTGACTTCTAGACTGTGACTTCTGCCAGCTGCTGAGCTCCTGCCCTACCTCACCCTGTTCCCTTTCTATACATACTGGGTACATGGAAGAATTTGACAACTTTCCATAAGGAGTCACCGAACACCCAGTACTTAGATAACATTCTATTTTACCATAGACAAAATACACTGTGGCCATTATTAGCTACTACTATTTACTGCAAGTGGCACATGTTCTTTATGATACTGTAGTATAAACAGACGCAAGCTCTTGGGTCAGAGGCTGTCTAAATGCTACTGTGATCCAGAAAGCACTAAGTAGCAAGCACATGTTCAGAGGCCCCCGCCAGCTGTGGCCACAGGAAGATGTCCCAGGGGCTGGTAATGAGGAGACAGGTTGTCCTTTCTGGAAGGATGTATGGCTGAGTGTGGAAGTGGCAAGCACTAGCATCAGCACTCTCTGCATGTCCGCTGGCAGAGGTGCTGACCCTGGAGCAGGTGCACCTCGCCTGCATGCTCCTGGTTTCCCTCCCAGACCTCCTGGGAGGAAAACTGCAGAGGGAAGCATTTCCACTGGTATGGCTGGAAGTATTTATAATTCATCTCTCTCAACACTGAAAAGCTCTGACTCATTCTAGCAGACCTCGAGTTCACTGTTGATTTTCTAGCAAATACTACTGTCCCAGGTCATCTATCTCCTTAGTATACTATAATCAGAGCCTCTCATTCACTGGCTTTTTTTTTTGAGATTATTCACTTTTGGATTTAAACTTTGACTTTGCAGAAGGAATGTATAACAGTAAGGAATGTATAAAGTAGATAAGGATTAGAGCAAGAGGCTTGGTTAAAATTGGAGCCAGTATTTTCCCGTCTTTCCTGTCTGAGCATAAACTTCACTGTAACATGTAGCAAGGGACTGGGAGGATGGCTCAGTTGGTAAAGTTTTGCCAAAGAAACATGAAGGCCTGAGTTCGATCTCTAGCACCAATGTAAAAGGCCAATCATTACAGTGCACTCCTATAATCCTAGCACTAGGAAAGTGGCCATAGGAGGATCTCTGGGGCTCATCGGCCCTCCAGCCTAGCCGAATTGGTACGCTCTCGCATCCCAGTGAGAGACTCTCAGAAACTAAGCTGGAGGGATGGAGAGCTTATGCATGGCATAGGCTCGCAACTAAAAACAAAAAAGAAGGGGACAACTCCTGAGGAATGGCGTCTGAGACCACACTGTGGTCTCCACACACACGTGCACCACACGCACACCACCCATCCACACACTCCCTCACACATACAAAGAAATGAAATAAAAATACAAGCATGTATTGATTGCACACATGACCCAGATATTACCATCCTCACTGATGAACAAGCCAGAGGCCCTCAGAGAGCAGTAGGTCAGCAGGAGACTGGACAAAGGAATGCCGGACTCCAGGCAACCCGTGTGGATCCAGCAGTCACAGGGTGGGACTGAGTTCTGGAACATGGCTCATGATCCCTATCTGTTTCCCATCTTTCTGTTAGTTGTTTTGTTTTTTAAGACGCAGTCATGTAGGTGTGACTGGCCTTGAACTCCCCAGCTTCCTGCCCCCGCCTCCCAAGTGCTGGGTGGGATTAAGGGCTAGTTCAACATGTATTTCGAAATACAGAAATGGCTAACGTTTCACATTTTTTCATGAACAACTTTACATATTTCTATTTCATTCCCAACAATGACACATGCTAAAAAAATAGTTTTGTCCTCTCAGCAGTGGTCAGGGCGTGTCAAGTGAGTTCCTTCTCATTTTGTGAAAATTCAGGAGAAAAAAATGGTGCTGCTCAGATGATGGGGAGCACGATGTTCTGACTGGTCTTTGAAGACAAATTTTCTAAGACCTTAAAGGGATTAGGGGAGAACAGAAAAGAATGTTTCAAAAAGAAGATGGTCCAGAAGAAAAGCTCAGTTCAGATCACAGGAAATGAAGAGAGAGAGAGAGAGAGAGAGAGAGAGAGAGAGAGAGAGAGAACAGGTAATAGGTGTAAAGCTCTGGGTTGGAAAACTGTCCACCCCCATATGGACACCCAAAGAGAGAATACAACCTGACCTTTGTGTAAGCACAGTGCATGGCTCCAAAAAAGTATTCGCACTGCCATTTTTTCTTGATAGAGTACCAGAATTACGGGAAACCATTGGCATGGATCCTCAAGTACATTTCAGACTGATCCATTATCCACAGCCTCAGTCAGCACTTATTTGTGCCCTACTTGAAAACCACGAATTTGTTAATCATAGCAGTAAGGCCGAGAAATGAGAGACCCCATTCTACACAAAGCCTCCAATGGTAGACGAAGAAACTGAGACCAGGAAGGACATTCCTTTCCTCTACACTTGACCCACACTCAGCATTACAGGCTTGAAAAGAACCTGAATTCCCAAAGGCAAATCCAAGGCTTTAATATGAATAAAAGATGCCTTTGGCTCTTTTGAAGTCCACAGCTGTAGAAGGTTTTAGAACACAGTGTTTTAAATGTGGACAATACTTTTTCTAACAATAGAAAAATTTCCACAGTCTGGGCTGATACAGTGACCTTACTCTGTATCTTTTACCTAGAAGGAACAGTTCATTGGATATGAAATCAGCAGTCTCTGATATGGAAATGCTTTCAGGCAGAATCACTGTGCAGGCTCATCTAAGCCATTGTTTGCCAAAATAGAGTATGCAACAACTACAAAATAATCAACTGCAGCATGTGAAGAGAATTCTACATGTGTAAATACACATGAAATGATACTTAAGAACACTTAAATAGAGGATGCTTTCAAATGTATACAATCTATAGTTTAAGAATATTATTTTTCAAAAAATAGTATGCATATATTTACTTTTTTATACTCTGAGGAAGGCAAAATTAAGAGTTTGTAGATAGCCGGGCATGGTGGCTCACACCTTTAATCCTAGCACTTGGCCCTTGGGAGGCAGAGGCAGGCAGATCTCTGTGAGTTCAAGGCCAGCTTGGTCTACACAGAGAGCTCCAGGGCAGCTGGGACTAAAGGGAGACCCTGTCTCAAAAAGACCAAAAAAAAAAAAAAAAAAAAAAAAAAAGAGTTGGAGCTCAAGAATCACACTAACAAAATAAATTGCACAGATACAGACAAGAACTCCATTAATCACAGATAAGTACTAAAGATTCATTAAATGAATAAAACCCAAGGTAAAAATAGTGTAGTCATTAAATTCACAAGCTTGGGGAAAGAAAGCCCAGCTCAAATATTGGCTTTGCTACTTTCTGCTGGGCAAACCCAGGTAAGTGTTTTACTTCTTTATTTTTTTTAGGTTATTTATTGCTATTTATTTATCATGTGTTTGTATGTGTAGCATATGTGTGTGTATGTAAAGAGGTGCATGTGTGTTCACAGAAGCCAAAGGAAGATACTGGGTGTCCTGCTCTGTCACTCTCTACCTTATTCCCTTGAGAGAGGGTCTCTCACTCGCCTGGAGCTAGGCTGGCTGACAGTAACCTCAGCCATCCTCTTACCTCCACCAGTCACAGTGTGAGAGTTACAGGAGCACTCGTGACAATGCCCAGCATTTTTATGTGGGTTCTGGGGATCCAAACTCAGGTCCTCATGCTTGTAGAGCAAATGCTTTTACCATTGAGCCATCTTCTTTCCAAGCCCCAGATTCTTTACCTCTTGAGTCTTGGCTGTCTCATCTGTAAAATGGGTATAATGACAGTATCTCCCTATGTGTTGATTAAGGCATTGGCAGTCATGAGATACAGAAATACTCCATAAAGGTTAATTTAGAGATTACAAATCAAAGTGCCCAAAGGAATGATAGCAGACATTTAATTAGAAGCAGTGGATGGGTCCTGAGGTAAATCTGAGTGATGGATAAGTATGGTAATTATATTTATAATTTTATTTAAAGAGGAGTCCTACTCATATCTAGGCAACTGTTGATTTACAATGGGATGCTTTGCTATGAAATCACCTAAGTTTCAATCATTTGCAACTAGTTAATAAAGACAAAATCAAACACTGTCCACATTTCCATTGTTAAACAAAATAAAACAAAATAGTCACAACCCCGCCATGGCTTACAGGCTTTCAGTCTGAGAAGTGACTACCAGACATTCTCAAATTTGTGCTATCAACCCTCACATGTATACTGTTTAAAACAAGCTGTCGTGATTTACTTCAGGTCATGGTAACATCAAGTATTTTAAAACCACAAATTTTAGACACAAGATTTTTAGAGGCATTAGAAAATTCCTCATAATGGGCTGGAGAGATGGCTCAGCGATTATTAAGAGCACTAGTTCAAATCCCAGCATCCACATGGAAGCTAACAACCATCCATAACCCCAGTTCTGGAAGTTCTGAGGCCCTCTTCTGACCTTCCTGGGCATTACATGACATGAGTATACCTACATACATGCAGGGGATACACTTAGACACATAAAATAAAAACAATAAATAAAATTAAAAAAGAAAGTTCCGTATAAAAGATTCATACCTTAGGGGCTGGAGCGATGGCCTAGCGGTTAAGAGCGCCGACCGCTCTTGCAGAGGACCCGGGTTCGATCCCCAGCACCCACATGGCGGCCGAGAGCCGTCTGAAACTCCAATTCCAGGAGAACTCCAGTTCCAGGGGAGTCCGATGCCCTCTTCTGACCTCCGCGTCACGGGTGCACAGACTTGCATGCAGACAATACATTCATACACATACGGAAATAAATAAAATTTAAAAAAAAAAAAAAAAAGATTCATACCTTAGATGTCTGAAATCAGATTTTAATCTGCTGTGGACCATGGCAAAATAGGTCATGTCCTGTACTGCCAAGTGATTTAGTGTATAAGACCACTAGTACTTTGGAAGCAGATTTCACCACCCTTCCCTTGCCAAATAGAAGAGCACGTTCTTCTGTGCTTCATGGTATTATTTCATTTAAACCTACCCCTTAATTTTCCCTCCTTGACTGATGGAAAACTCATGCATTTTACTCTGCAAATGTTTCAGTCTGAATTAATTTTGTTATTTTCATGAATATATAATTTATACATAAGTAAAAGTCATAGATCTTAAATGCATAATTCAATGAGTTTTAAAAAAATGCATTCAGCCACAAAGCTTACATCCTCTGTCTAGGTATGGAATTATGCCAAAGAGTCCTTGATGTCTCAGTCTGTCTCCATCCCCGCATCAGAGATAACTACTGTTCTGATTTCTGTTTCTTTCTGCATATTCCAGAGCTTCACGTAAATCGAGACATCAGTATGTACCCTCTCATCCATAGCTTTTTAGCTCCAACTGTATTTCTCCATTGTTTTTATCCCAACATGTACCCCAAGGCAAGAGTTGTAGCTTCTCTCTATTCTGTTACAAATCATACTGTGGATGTCCCCTCTCACAACAAGCACCTTCTCCTTGGGAAATACAAACAACACAGCATCTCCTTTTGGCACTAGTACTGCTGGCATCTTGATGAGGAGGGCAGGCAACAGCTGAGCATGCTTCCTGGTGGATGCCACAGGGTGCTGAGTGATTTTCAAACTGCCAAATTGAAAGGGACAGAGCTTGGGGCAGGATACCCTTTGGAGGGTCTTTCTCTGCAAGTACGAATCAAATAGAGAACTATAAATGGAGAAGTGGTCAATTATATGGGAGGAGGAGAAGGCACTTAGCTTAGGATGAGGTAGAAAGAGTTTCATGGCCAAGGGGCAAGAATGAGACAGGAGTATAGGTAGACAAGGAAAATAAGATGGTTCTAAAACCATGCCTTTACTCCCAGCACTTGGGAGGCAGAGGCAGGTGGATCTCTGTGAGTTCAAGGCCAGCCTGGTCTACATAGTGAGTTCCAGGCCAGCTGGGATTAAGGGAGACCCTGTCTCAAAAAGACCAAAAGAAAGAAGCAGAAGCAGAAGCAGAAGCAGATGAAGAAGAAGAAGAAGAAGAAGAAGAAGAAGAAGAAGAAGAAGAAGAAGAAGAAGAAGAAGAAAAAGAAGAAAAAGATAGCTCTTAAATACACATATACAGTACCCCAACTGAGCCATTCTTTTCCTACTCAGATTCCTACACTCAGCCACATTGAGGATGGGCACTGTGGTTAGGAGATGACCCCAACACACAAAGGGCCCATATGAAAGGTTGCAAATACTCCCAAAGGCATAAATACATCTTTATACTAAAGAGTAGCATTGTTGGGGGCTGGAGAAATGGCCTAGCGGTTAAGAGTGCCGACCACTCTTGCAGAGGACCTGGGTTCGATCCCCAGCACCCACATGGCAGCCAAGAACCGTCTGAAACTCCAATTCCAGGAGAACTCCAGTTCCAGGGGAATCCGACACCCTCTTCTGACCTCTGCGGCATTGCACAGCACAGGTGCACAGACCTACATGCAGACAGTACATTCATACACATACAGAAATAAATAAAATTTAAAAAAATTAAAGAATAGCATTGAAAAGAACTCTGAAGGGTACTGCATGAGTGACTGCCAAAAGTAGAGCCTTCACCTAAGAAGCAGAAAAGAGGAGGAGTCTGGTGGAAGAGGATGAAAATGGAGGAATTTCTTTTTTCTTTTTTGGTCTCTTTGAGACAGGGTCTCCCTGTAGCCCCAGCTGTCCTGGAACTCCCTATGTAGGCCAGCATGGCCTTGAACTCACAGAGATCCGCCTGCCTCTGCCTCCTGAGTGCTAGGATTAAAGGCGTGCAGCACCATGCCCAGCTGGAGTAATTTCAAATAGAATAATGAGTGTAGGATGTCAGAACACTCAGAAGTGACGGGACTCCAGGAGAACAGGGCCACTGACCGACCTCAGGAGGGAGGCCCGAGATGGAAGCAAAGCCCCGTAGCATCTGTTCACCTAGAGGCGAGGGCCAGGGCCACAGGGCTGGAGAAGCTGAAATCACTGAACTGCGAACCTCTTAGGCCAATGTGCTCCTCCTGGGTTTTGAATCTTCTCGGGTGTGGGAGAGCTTTACAAATATTTGTGAACCCTCAGCCTTCAAATGAATGTCATGTAGGTTATTTTGGGAAAAAAATATTGAAATTTCATGTACAGCTTCAGAATTACTCAAATTGGCTGTCTGCATCATAAATGCTTGAGCCCCTAGCAGCTCATTGCATTAACTAAATGCTCCCACTCTGTGGTCCTTCCCAGCACCAGAGTTAAAGATGTGTAAATGTCATTGATTAAAATTTCCAGTAACACAGGATGATATTACTTACCCTGTCAAGAAAGGGAGAAGCGGTTTTAAAAAAAAGAAAAAAAGAAAGAAAAAGAAGCACAGAAGGCTTCAACTCATCCTTGGCTATGACAAAGAATATGAAATTTCACTAATTAAAATCATTTAGAGGGCAAAGATTTGAGAGAACAGATCCAGAAAGATTGGATTCTAAAGAACATCACTCCTGCACAATCTGCTCCATAATTATAAATGTGCACGCATCAATAAAAAGGTACACAAAAAAAAATCCAAAGGGGCAGAGACCATGATTCTCGGAAAGACAACTGAATCAGCATTTATTGACCATTTCTTTGTCCATTGGCCGGCAATATGGATAAAACAGAAAAACAAAGTGCTTTGCTTTCATTTCTGATGGTAAACCCGTGTGCTCTTTTTAAAGGCTTGCAACACAGGAGTTCTCCACAAGTAAACAAAAATAGCCTACATCAGGGTGAAGGGGGTGGTGAGTCTCTTCAATAGGACAGATGGAGCCTTTGGATCTCTCTCTCTCTCTCTCTCTCTCTCTCTCTCTCTCATATGTGTGTATGTTGGGTTCTTTGATCTTTTATCTCTTTTTTTCAAGAGGAGAGAATGGCTTGACACAGTTGATTTTTACGTTCACATTGGCATGAGGAGCAGCCTCAGAATAGAAAATGGAGCAAATGGTAAAGCCTAAAAATACAAGAGGCTTGGAAAAGAGCTTTTTAAGCATCAAAATCATTAGGTGGCTTAAGACATCATCAAGATAGGGTTTTTAAAAAAAGACTCACATACTTGAAGGACCACAGAATATAGGAAATAGAAACAGCCAGACCATCACTGCTCAAGGCCGTACAAGTAAGGAACGTCATCCCAGGTTCATCGACCAGTTCCCACCGCTGTGTGCAGTGGTGTCTTTTCTTCAGTGCTGTCCAGCAACTCCTCTAGGAAGCCTTTTCTTATTGCACAACCCAATTCTCAACTGCTCCTTATTCCAAAATTCCCAAACCTCATAATTTCCTCAAACTGTATCAGATAAGCCCACTGCTATCATTTCTCCCACTTAACGCTTTATGGTATAGGAGTAATTGGGCATTCATTCACAGAAATTTTGAAAAACACTAGAAACTCTTGAGAAACACACCTTTTGATCTAGAAACCACTATATGCCTATCACTGGATTTTATTTGTGTTTTTCTCTGTGAATTTTTAATGGAGTTCAGATCATACATATAATATGTAATTGTGGTTCCTCAAACATTCTTGGGTGGTATTCAGATCCATTTTACTTAAATGTTAAGTTTGTATTGAAATGTATTTTATCTACTGTGAAGCTCACAAACTCTAAGTGATTTTAGGTGTGTGTAAAACACGTGGCCACCCACAGGATCAAGAACTAAAACACGCCTACCACCGGAGAAGGGGTTCTTGCATCCCTTCCCAGCCATGTGGCTGTCCCGTGCCTCCATCATGGTAGGTGAGCGCTGCATGTTTTGGGACTTCAAAGATGATTCCTTTACTTTGCTCCTTTGGCTCAGTTTGATCCCTGTATGATTCATCCATGTTGATATTTTCATTTTGGGGTGATATTCCACAGAAAGAATGCCCATAAATCTGCTATGGATATTATTATACGTTTTGTTAGTAGACATTCATGCTATATATAATACATATAATATTTATATATAGTACACATGCTATATATACACCGTATAGTATAGATGTATAGGAGCTGCACATTTTCTTTTGATAGTACTGTCAAATATTCTTCTGAGTCATTTTCTTGACATATATACTGGCTGGCAAGGTAAAAATCCAGCTGTTCCATGTAGTTTCCAATGACTGTGCACTGCCAGTCCTTTCTACTTTAGCCATTCTGATAGATGTACAACAGCCTCTCACTGAGGCTTTAACCTGCATTTTGCTGATAGTTAATGATAGTGAGTCTTTTCATATGCTTGATGGCCACTTGGACACTATCCTGTGAAGTAAGTGCTTTTGTTACTGATGGCTACACAGGATGAAGAAGCACGGGGATCTTTTCACTGCAGTATCCCAAGGTCTTAGGCAATGATTGCTATATACTGGGATCCCAGTAAATAGTAGTGAAATGAATGAAATAAAAATTGTTTAGACCTTTAAACCCTTCTCTCCATGTGCATTTTGACATTGCCATGAAGAAAAGAGAGAGGTGAGGGCGGGGGGCCGGGGCGGGAGGACAGACAAGGAAAAGAAATAGCTGAGAAATCTGAAGCTTTAGTCAACCTTTAAAAGAACTGACTCCGGGTTGTTTTATTCCTTTTCACCTTCCTTAAAACTACATTCCAGACTCCTCTGTAGTTCAATTTAACTAGGAGAAACCCATCAAGCTACAGTCTCAAATAAGTAAGTAAATAAATAAATAAATACAATGTTCATACAGTCATCTCTTCATTTCTCTTTTCATTATAGACATTAGACATGATTAGCTTTTTTTTTTTTTTTATTTTTATTTATTTCTGTATGTGTATGAATGTACTGTCTGCATGCAGGTCTGTGCACCCGTGTCGTGCAATGCCGCGGAGGTCAGAAGAGGGTGTCGGATTCCCCTGGAACTGGAGTTCTCCTGGAATTGGAGTCTCAGACGGTTCTTGGCTGCCATGTGGGTGCTGGGGATCGAGCCCAGGTCCTCTGTAAGAGCGGTCGGTGTTCTTAACCGCTAGGCCATCTCTCCAGCCCCCTAGACATGATTAGCTTTTAGAAACATTAGGATTTAACTTTACGTTCAGTAATTGGTAAGTAAATGCAAAGTTCAGACATGGAAATCTAAATTTTTTTTTTAAAGCCACATTCAATGAATCAGAAGAAACCATTAAGGTCATGAAAGAGAAGGGATGAGCCGAGGAACTGGTGATGTTGAAAATGAGCTTTACAATCCTATTTGATTTTTCTTCATTCTTTAAATTTTTGCCAAGTGGCATGTGATATGCAGGAAGACAGAAGACACTGGCATTCGGTGGTGAAGATCTGGATACAGATTCTTCCTTTCTGGACTCGGGGAATGGTGAGCCAGGGACAGGCAAGAGTGATTTCAAGAATCTGAATCGTTTTTATGTAACTGTTCTTTACACATGCCTTAATCCTCCAGTATGCCAGGGCAGGGGTCGGCAAACCCTGGTTCTCAGTCCAGATAGGGGTTCCAAATGAAAAATGGTGGGTTTTCATTTTTTTCATTAAATTTGTTTATTCGAGTGTGTGTGTGTGTGTGTGTGTGTATGTGTGTATGTATGTGTAAGAGGAAGACAGAGTATGTGTGTGTTGAAGTATGCACCATGGCATACATGTGCAGGTCAGAGGACAACTTGCATGAGTTGCTTCTTTTCTCTATTACATGGGTTCTGGGGCTCAAACTCAGGTGTCAGGCTTGGCGGCAAGCACTTTTACACACTGAGCCACCTTGCTGGCCCATTTTTCTTTTCATTTTTTTAAAGGATGATTTAATAGAATATAGAAATAGAAAGAAAAGAAAAAATCAGCAGAAGTAACAGCAGAGATGGCGGCTACACCACCAACCAGTGAAACACAAAATCCTTCAATCTGCCTCTTGACAAGAAAAGTGTGTTGACTTCTACTCTGGGGACTTCTCAGATCTCTTCTGAGGATTATTACATTTCTTCTTAAATGGGTCAAGTGATCAATAGTTGGGCTTTTTAGTAGATTACCAGTCTATTTAACTATGAAAATACAAAGCAAATATGCCATTAAGAAAAGTTACATTCTGTAGCAGCAATATGCCACTTGTGGTCACCTTCAGAGCTAGACCAGAAAACATCCACATTCCTTAGCTTTGCCATTCCTTTATGTTCCCATCGTGGGAGAAGCCACTGTTTTACTTGTAAATGTAGGAATATGCATTATTACTGTGATAATATAAAAAATAAAGGTGAGGAGCTGGAGAGATGGCTCAGAGGCTAAGAACACTTGTTGCTCTTGCAGAGGACCTGATTCAGTTCCTAGAAACCATCTGTAACTCCAGCTCCAGGGAACCAACACCTTCTTCTGGCCTCCATGGGCACTGCACGAATGTGGTGCACATACATACACACACACACACATACATACGTACATACAGGCAAATCACTCATATGCATAAAATAAATACATTGATAAACAAATAAGTAAAGCTGATAACAGTCATTACCCCTTGGGTTGGACATCAATCAAGGGCAGCTTTTGTCTCTCATGCTCTGTTTAAGCTTTTTTTTTTTTTTTTTTTTTTTTGGTCTTTTTTCCCTGTAGCCCCAGATGTCCCAGAACTCTCTATGTAGACCAAGCTGGCTCTGAACTCACAGAAATCTGCCTGCCTCTGCCTCCGCCTTCTGCCTCCCGAGTGCTAGGATTAAAGGTGTGAGCCACCACACCCAGCTCTGTTTAAGCTTTGATAATGAAACTTTAATCTTCTTTAAATGTTTTGATATTTTTTAGTGTCTATCAATTTCATTTTATTATCACATAACAAAAAGGGAAAAAATAAAAACAGGAAATAGTCCTTTGAAGGTTAGAAGTAGGTGATCAGAAATTCAAGGTCACCTCCTACATATTGAACTGAGGCTAACTTGGGCTACAGGTGGGTGACCTTTCTGGGTGAAAATAAAACTGCAAAACCCATATCTAGTTGATTGGGAAATCAGTATAGACAAGTGGAATCACTGGGCTGGGCCCCTGGGAAGTGGCCCTTTTTGGGGGGTCTCTATAGATGCAGGGGCCCTGGGAGCTTGCTTTGTCATCTGGCATGGGAGGAGCCCTGCAGTCTTGGTCGATACCCAGATGTGGAAGCAGAGGCCATCCGTGGAAGGCAGCCAGTGTTTCTGGGAGCCCAGTGCACCATGGGGAGGGCAGGGGCTCTGAAACCACTGGACCCAGCATTCTGTTTTGAATTGTCTTACTTTATGTGTATGATTTTTTGCATGCATGTATGTATGTGCAACACATGCTTGCAATGCCTACAGAGGCCATAAGAGGGCATCAGATCCCCTGGAACTGGAGTTATAGATGGTTGTTAGCTGCTATGTGGGTGCTGGGAACTGAACCCTGGTCCTCTGCAAGAGCATCCAGTGCTCTTAACACCTGGGCCATCTCTCCAGCCTTGAAACTTTATTCTTGTATGACTCATATTAAATAAATAAAACCTAAAAGTCAAAATAACCAAACTAGAATCAAGACTCAGGATTCCAAGTGACTAGTCAAGAATATAATTAATTTGCAAGAATCAGAACTTTCAGATGGAACTCTCATTGCCAGCAGTGCGTCACATTCATTACTGCGTAATGTGTCACATTCTGGGCGTAGCACTGTGCCATGAATTATAGTGTTCTCATCTAATTTTCATGCTCTTATAAAGCATACAGTTGTGCTACCTCTATTTTTATAGAATTAGAAAGGATTAGAGAAATTAGGAAACTCAAGCTGGGCGTGGTGGTGCACGCCTATGACTTCAGCATTTCATAGGTGGAGGCGGGAGGAAAATCAGGAGTTCAAGTTCATCCTCACCTATAGAATGAGTTCAAGGCCAACCTGGGCTACATGAGACTGTTCTCAACCCTTCCCCCTCCACACACACACACACCTCCAAAGGAAAAATATTAAGAAACTTGAGGCTGGAGATACAGCTCAGTTAATAAAGTCATGAAGACTCAAGTTCTCTAGTGTCCAAGTTAAAAACAAAAAGAAGAAAAAGAAAACCTGGGGCTGGAGAGATGGCTCAGCAGTTATGAGCACTGGCTGTTCTTCCAGAAGACCCAGGTTCAAATCCCAGGACCCACATGGCAGCTAACAACTGTCTGTAACTCCAGCTCAGGGAATCTGATGCCACTTTCTCTCTTCTGTGAGCACTGCATGACATGTATGCTTACATATATGCAGGAGATACACATAAAATAAAATAAACAAAATATTTTAAAACCCTGAGTGATGCTACAGGAATCAATAACCCCAGCACTAGGAGTGAGAGGCAGAGATAGGTGGACTCCTAGAGGTCACTGGCCAGCCAGCCTAGTCAATCAGTGAGCTCCAGACTCAGTGAGAGATCTTATTCCAAAAACCAAGGGGAACACAATTAAGGAAGACACCCAATGTTGGCCTCTGGCCTCCACATACATGCACATACATGCATACATACCTGTACATATGTGCTCATATCTACATGAACCAGTACACATTTACACACATGCTAAAAATAAAATTTTAAATGTTTTTAATTAAGAAGCTCATCTCGAGTTATACCACAGCTAAGTATCAAAGTTACGCTTTGACCCAAATCTCTGCCTCTAGAGCCCACACACTTAACTGGTTCCCCGTGTCCAGTAAGGTCCATGCCCTCCTTCCCAAGTCCAGCATTCACCAAAGAACAATCATATTATCAAGCAGAGAATAAGCCCCTGGTCTCTGCGGTTTTAGAAGTAATTAGAGGTGGAGATGGCTCTCGAGGACAAGGGGCACCCACAGTGAAGCCAAGGTGAGACATGACATACAGTCAGACTGTACCCATGGTAACACTGGGGTCACCTGAATCCCAAAGAGCCCTCCTGCTTCCCTGGCAAGCGTCCTAACCATTGAAGGTAATGACATTCTCCTATAGCATTTACCCTAGAACCTGCATCCTTCTACCTGCCTTGGTCTTTGCCTTCTAGAGTCTTGTGCTGGCTGACTGCCTAGCACATCCTAGGCCCATGGGCCTTATGAGATGATAAATCCTAAATGACAGAGATTCATCACTCTGAAAGACACCTGGCGTAGTGTCTGCCACCTGTGGAGAGATGCTTGGTGAATTAACTACCACAAACAAAATGCTCATGAACAGTTTTAATGTCAAGTCCAGGGAAGATTTGATGACACAAAGGGAGAAACTCTCCCAGGTGAAGCTACAATTAAAGAGAGAATGTCACAGTGAGAGTAACTTCAAAGTGAAAAGCAAGCCATAGGTAAAGGCAAGCAGCAAAGTGAATTAATAAAAATTGGGTGTTCAAATAGCTGATCTCATCTTTTATATGAAAACAGAGATAAACCCCTTAAGCCACACTGAAATAGTCAAGTAGGAGGAAAGGTGTTTCCCTTCTACTAACATGCTGACTCTGTGTATCCCACGACCCCTGGAAGACTACTTCACTTCACACAGCAGCATGCTAGTTGGGTCTTCTGCACCGCGTTATAGAGCAGGGAAGTAGCTGGGCTTATAGTGTTCTTCGAGGCACCTTTGTGTAGTCACAACCCTGGGCAGTGGTTGACTGGCCCTATGGCAGAGGTGAGACTCAGGCAGCAGCTCTCAAAGCCCTGACTATTGTGTTTTCTGGAACCCGATGCTCCTGTTTCTGGCTGCTGCCTGCTCTCACCCCCCAGCACCCTTCCTGACAATCTCATGCTCTGACTCATAGACTCTGGCAGAGAGTATTTGCAGAAGCAGCCCTGACTGCCTCTGGAAGCAGGAAAACCTGTCTGGCACCTCCATTCTCTCTGAGAAAACCTAAAAGGTATGGGAATGAAGACAGCGCATTGTTTTTCCCATTTTGGAAATGAATGACTCAGTGAGAAGTCATGTTAAATCTCAATCTATCCTGGCTCTCACCTCAACCTTTGCAGTGTGTATGTAAATGATGGAGACCTACATGTTATCAATCATATTTTAATATAAAATAGAGGGCTGGATCTTTCAGGTACCTAAATTACTATTAATTGTATCCAAACACTAGCTCATGGATTTCCTTTTCATCTGAAGGGAATAAATGGCTGCATCAGAGACTTAAATCAATAGACATTTTAACGCCGGGCGTGGTGGCACACGCCTTTAATCCTAGCATTTGGGAGGCAGAGTCAGGCGGATCTTTGTGAGTTCAAGGCCGGCCTGGTCTACAGAGCGAGTTCCAGGACAGCTGGGGCTACAGGGAGACCCTGTCTCAAAAAGACCAAAAAAAAAAAAAAAAATAGACATTTAACTAGCTAATGCTGCCTAGGTGTTCTAGAAGAAAAGTGACAGGATGATCTACTGTATTAGTGAAGTGGTAAATGAACAGGTGGAAGGTTTGTTTGAAAACATGGGAACTGATTACTAAGAATAAAAATAAAATTTAATCATAGTTGGAGCGGTATCCATTTGAGGTATCCCTCCATTTAAAAAAGTTCATTAAGCTTGGCCTGGTGGTGCACACCTTTAATCCCCAAATTCAGGAGGCAGAGGCAGGTGGACCTCTGTGAGTTCAAGGCCAGCCTGGTCTTCATATCAAATTCTAGGCCAGCTTGAAGGGAGCTATAGCCAACTATGGTAGCACATACTTATAATCTCAGCACTCAGGAGGCTGAGGCAGGAAGAGCATCAAGAGTTCAAGGCCAACCTGGGATACAAAGTGAGTGTGTGTGTGTAAGTGCACCAGTGTCATGCAATGCCCAAGGAGGACAGAAGAGGGTGTCAGGTCTCTGGAACTGGAATCATGGATGGTTTAGCTGCTGGGATTCAAACCCAGGTCTTCTGCAAGAACAGCCAGTGCTCTTAACCATTGAGCCAGGCCAGAAGGAAAAGTTTTTAATAAAGAGTAATGAAATATTTTTGTATTCCAAACATAAAATACACTTGTTTTTTAAGTCTTAAAATAATTCACCAAATTCTCATTTAATTATGACTGAGATTCAGATCAACTACTGAGCATTCTAAACACACTTTCTGCAGATTCCAACTGGCAGCAAATGGGAGGATCCAGATACCTTCAAAATACACCATGGAGTAGAATGGAAGAGAGTCATAAAAATGGTTTTATTTTCCTTTCTGGTTTTATCCACTAAAAATATCATCAGCTACATAGTTTGCTCTATGTATAATCTCTTCTGTCATGTAAGATTTTCTGAAACTTGCCCTAACTTTCCTGGAAACCAAAATGAAAATCTATTCTTTTTCACTATAAGAAAAACAGAGGACTTTAATTTTATTTCAGAAATAATAAGTTTGGGGGCTGGAGAGATGGCCTAGCAGTTAAGAGCACCGACTGCTCTTACAGAGGACCCGGGTTCGATCCCCAGCACCCACATGGCGGCTGAGAACCGTCTGAAACTCCAATTCCAGGAGAACTCCAGCTCCAGGGGAATCCGAGCCCCTCTTCTGACCTCCGCGGCATTGCACGACACGGGTGCACAAACTTGCATGCAGGCAGTACATTCATACACATACAGAAATAAATAAAATTAAAAAAAAAGAAATAAGTTTTTTATTATGTTATTTAAATATGGACATATAGAAGGCCGGGCATGGTAGCACAGGCCTTTAATCCCAGCATTTGGGAGGCAGAGGCAGGTGGATCTCTATGAGTTCAAGGCTATCCTGCTCTACATAGAAAGCTCCAAGCCAGCTGGGACTAAAGGGAGATCCTGTCTCAAAAATATAAAACACACACACACACACACACACACACACACATATATGGACATATAGAGATTTTTGTGATAATCTGACTTTATCACTGTGATCTCTTTCAGTTAGGGAAGTCATAGAGTTACAGTTTTTGACTAGACATATCAATAACACATTAATACATTCTAAAAGCTATGCAATGTAGTGTTATTATGTTATGAAAATTTAGATTCTATCTTCAAGGAGGCCCAAGGAGTGCCAAAGAATCTTGTGTAAATATCAGGTGATCTTATACTTCAGATAAAAACAGGAGGTGGAAAAGTTGAGACAGAAATTTTGGCCTATTGCCCATGTAAAGCTACTGTCAATTTTAAAATTTATTATTCTAAAGGATATGTTTATTTGCTGTTTAAGCTGAAGAAATGTATTATCTGCCTGTATTATCCCATTGTTTTTACTTAAAAATTCTGAAATAAAATGTGATCCTTAAAAAAATATTATTATTCTAATGTTTGTCAATTTTTGTCTTCCAGTAAATGTTTGAGGCAGACTAATGATAAATACAAAACCATATTACTGGATTTCTTAAACCAGCATGGTCTTTGAGAATTATTTACTGTAGAAAAGAATTATTTTTCATCAAGTGTGCCAACCTTGAATGTCATCATACCTCCTGACAAGTATACACAAGTGAAGTGTAGCCAACTTGGTCCTCCGAGTGCTGGGGAGGAATGCAGAGCTGAGCTGGCCGGAAGTGCTGGGGTTCAGAGCAGAGCTGTCGGAAATGAAGAGGGTGAGGGCACAAAGCCCACTCAACTTCTGTAAGATCGCCCACTCTTTTGCTCTCCAGAAACCAAAATAAGTTCCACCCTCTTATCCTAAGGGAGCCATAGAAAAAGAAGCAGCAGCAATCACCACGGCCTGTGGGTTTTAATGGACAACCAGCAAGACCTCGTCAGCCTGCCTTGGGGGCTGTTTGGTAGATGTAGTGTTAGCTGTCAGTCCCTAGGGATACTAAGCAGGAAGAGTGGGGTCACTCCCAAAGCCAGCCTCATCAGGAAAGGAAGGCTCTCCCAAAACACCACTGCATAGACAACAACCCAGGGTTGGCATCCAAACTCAAACAAAACACCTAGAAACATGATCACAGCTATTTGCCCAGTTATTAAGGATACCTTTAAAGTGCCCAACAGATTGAACCACCCACCTCCTGGACTCCTGTATGGAGCAGTCCTGTCTACTTTTAACATCCTGCTGCATTAATATCTACAAATACGTTGACATAAAAGGAATTTTATACAGACATATATAGTGTGGATATATAGATTATTGTGTTAACATAGTAAAATAAGCACAAGATGGCTCTATCCAGTGGAAAGAGCCTCTTCTCTCTCCTCATCCTTAAAAACATAGTCTCCCCCAGACAATACAAACGTCAGGTTCACAAAACAACATTCAAACCTTGGTAGTCCTCAGCAACGTGGTGAGAGTCCAGTACTGCAGTCATGTCCAAGTCACTAACCTGCCCAGGTTCTAAGTTTCAGCTTTGCTTTGCCAGGCTCTGGCACACAGGGTTGTGTCCACTCCTCAGAGGCAAGGCTGGGCCTGGCTCTCCTCCCAGGAGTGTGTGGGCTGAGTTAACTTAGGGAAGGGTGTACACAGTGGGTGTGCCACCGGCTCAGAAAGACTGAGGAGTTTCTTGTGTGATTCTAGCACCTTCCTCACCTGCAGAGGTTCCCCGGCCCATCCTCCTACTCCCCCTCCTCTTACCCCCCCCTCCTGCCAGTTCTAAGAACCACTTTGAAGAGCCCCTCAGTTCACTGACACACAGCCTCTGAGAAGGCTGAGCATTTCTGGGAAGTGACTGTGAAAATACAGAGAACATTCCGGAGATTTTTCCTTCACTCTGCATAGTCCAGAATGTAGATTTTGATCAGTGTCATTTCACAATAACTCAGACAGGAGACAGAGGAAGAAAAGGATGATTTTCCACCCAAGCCTTCTGTTCCTCCTTTTCTTTAATGAATTATCATGTCAACCAGATGGACTTGTATTACTATGTTTTCAGAACTAGGATTTTAAAAATACTATACCTGGAGAGACTTTTTTTTCTTTGTGAGACAGGATCTCCCTATAGCCCGAGCTGGCCTGGAGCTCACTCTATAGACCAGGCTGGCCTTGAACTCACAGAGATCTGTCTGCCTCTGCCTCCCAAGATTAAAGGCGTGTGCCACCACATCCAGCTTAAAGATGGTTCTTAGCTGCCATGTAGGTGCTGGGAATCCAACCCGGGTCCTCTGCAAGAGCAGTTGGTGCTCCTAACTGCTGAGCCATTTCTCCAGCCCTGAGACTTTTCTTTTCTATCAGCTATTCATCAGGGTTTTGGAAACTATTCCCTGACAAAGCACTAGTGTGAGCTTGGATATGGACTTTGAGCCATATTGTATTAGGTGTGAGTTGCTGAAAACAACGACATCATCCAAAAGGGCTCAGAAAAAAAGTTTCTTTTTTTTTCTTCTTGTTGTAGTCAGTAATGCACTGAAACTGAGCTGGATCACTTACTACCCATAATCCAGCCCTTTTCCCAGTTCTTTCTGAACACTAGAGAGTTTTGTATATTAGAAAAGTTATGGCAACACAAGTTAAATGGGAATGGACACTTAAGAAACATTCTCAGCATCAGATACAGGGATTGTCTAGGAGAGGGGAGACTGGCACACTGGCTGTAAGTGGGAGAGAAGAACATGGAATCCTGCCAACCTAAACACTGTGCTGCATTCTGAGATATAAATTTAACAAAAAGGCCAAAATCCATGCACTGTGGGGGGAGAAAAACCAGATTAGCTAAACACAAGGTTGACGAATCAGAGTCCTGGCTCCCCTTCCTTCTCCTCCTTACGTACTTGTTCTGCGGTGGCTCTGGTGGACAGCCTCAGTCATAGGTCTCCCATTCTCCCTTCCCTAGTGCAGGACCACTGCCTGGAGCTTAGGCCCTCTGATAAGGTCCTCCTGACTTGGCAGTGGCAGCTGGCGCCAGACACAGGATCACAGCTGAATCACTCACTGATAAAATGCTTGGCATCTATGGAGCTGTCATGTGTTCGCTGGTACCAAAGGCCAATCGCATTGATGGGAATCTGACTATAACTGATGCCTGGCGTTCTCACAACTGTGATTCTGTATCTGAGAAACAGGGATGCTCCATTTTGTTACTGTCGGTGTCCTGAGATTTTCTTACCATCTGAACGCAACAGAAATCTATCATAGCTGCATTCTTTTTTCTTATTGGCCTTCATTTAAAATGTAATAGGGGATGGCTGTTCCTGGTCTCTTAAATCTCAATGTGTTATTGCTATCTAATTTTAAATTGAAGGGCAGAGGGAGGCAGGTTGGAGAAAGTCCTTGCTTCACAAGCATGAGGATCTGAGTTCCACCTGTCCCCAGACCTCTCGTGAGAGGTTGGGTGTGATGGTGTGCTGATAATCCCGGTGATGGCAAATAAGACGTGCAGACGGGCGTCCCTGGAACATGTTAGGAAGCTGGCCTAGCCTTCTCGGTGACGTTCCAGGCCATAGGAAGCTGGCCTACCCTACTTGGTGATGTTCCAGGCCAATGAGAGACCCTAACACAAAAAGGTAGAAGGCACCTAAAGAATAACACCCAGGGCTGTCCTCTGACCTCCACATACACTCACGTGCACCCACACATGTATACACACAATGGAAGTGTCATGTTCTTTGTTTTCTGGGAGCTAAAACAGTGTTCTGGTTTAAAAGCATTGCTTTCTTTCACAAGGCAGGATCACTGGAAAGAGCAGCTGAGCCCAGATTAAAACTTCATTATGAGCACAGTCATGCCTTCCTGATTACATTCCTCCACAACTAACTTCTCTTAAACCAATTTTTTAGAATCAGACAAACTGTTATGCATACAGCTATTTTGTAATGAAACAGCAATGGTGCTACTAAAACGTCATTCAGAGGCAGAGACACGGCCGTGCACTTCTGATCTGACATAACTCAGTCATCTTTGACATTAAGATGAACAGTTTCCCAATTCTGCTCCTAGAACTTCTCATGAGAAAGTGATTGTCACACAGTAAAAATAAACACACCAGAGTGCTTTCAACTTCATACACACCTGTCTTTGAGAAATACTTGATTAGACATTGTTAAACAGGTTTCTTAACCAGAGTTTAATATTAATATGCCGTGTGCCATGTAACTAAGAGATGAACAAGATAAGAGACATTTCACAAATTCATTTGACCACAGTAACTCTGAACCTTATGTAACTATTAACCACAGTTTGGATAGAGCTGCTTTAAAGAAAGGAGAACCCTAGGAGGGAGTTGAAAGAAATTTTGGGGGCTGGAGAGATGGCCTAGCGGTTAAGAGCACCGACCGCTCTTGCAGAGGACCCGGGTTCGATCCCCAGCACCCACATGGCGGCCGAGAGCCGTCTGAAACTCCAATTCCAGGAGAACTCCAGTTCCAGGGGAATCCGACACCCTCTTCTGACCTCCGCAGCGTTGCACGTCATGGGTGCACAGACTTGCATGCAGACAATACATTCATACACATACGGAAATAAATGAAATTAAAAAAAAAAAAAAGAAAGAAACTTTGTACTACATAGTTTAAGAGGTAAGAAATCTTAAAGGCAAAAGAATTTAGGAACGTCCCTAAAGCAGCACAGAAAGTATAAGAACAGTTCCCGCCAGGCATAGTGACTCATGCCTTTAATCCCAGACTCGCAGAAGCAGAGGCAGGCAGATCTTCATGAGTTCAAGACCAGCCTGGTGTACATAACGAGTTCCAGGCCAGCTGGGGCTACAGAGAGACCCTGTCTCAAAAAGACAAAAGTAAATAAATAAATAAATAAATAAATAAATAAATAAATAAGAGTCATCCCCTGCTGATGACACTGGGTTTGCCATCTGAAACAGCTGTGATAGGCTGCCATGCAGCTAAAGCAGGGCCCACATGATGTTGTCTTGCCCCAGGAATCACATGTTATAAACAGCACATGTGACAACAGCTCACGTTAGAAGACCTGGCCTCAGATAGCCTTCCAATTACAAAATAGAAGATGAAGTCGACCCGAATGTAATTTAGGATGGACTGTGTGTGAGAAAAATACAGCAGCTATCAGTAATGAAGGATTCGCAGGGCCCCGGCCTCATCTTTTAAACTAAGCAGAAGAGACAGAAACTGGAAGCAAATTGAATTCCATAAGAAAAATAATTCCACTGGGAAAGACAAAAACTAAATTTATTAAAAGGTCATATTCAATAAAGAAGAAGAACCTTCTAGACCTTATCTAGGAAGATTCAGGGAGAAAATTATCCACTGGTATGTCATTTCCCTTGAACTTGAGTTCCAATGATGTCCTGTCCAGCAACTGGCCTCAACTGGAGCTCAATCATGGGATTACAGAGATTGGTTTCAAGAGCTCAAAAGGCTGTAGAGTTTAACCCACACTTAGACAGCTAAAATTAGAAACAATCTTTGTAGTAGACAACTACATCTCTGCTACTAGACCTGGTGTTTGCTTACAATTCCCAAGCATGGCCCATGAAGCTATTTTTGTGACTAGAAAATACGTTTTATGGATTTTACTCAGATTTAACTCAAATGTTATCAACTTCCATTCTATAGGTCACTCTATGTCTCAGATCGATATGCTGTAAAAACAACCGCCTCATTATTATTCAGAGGTCACATTTGCTGAGAGCTTTCATGAACAAAAGTCCCCTCCCCTCCCCTCCCTTCCCTTCCTTCCTCCCTTGTGCTTGGGATAGACCCCAGGTCCTTGTGAATGCTAACCTCACGTTCTCCCACTAAGCTCCACCTGACCCAACCTTCAAGGCAGATACCACCATCTCCTCTGTGAAATGAGGCAACTGAAACAGAGAAGTTAAATCAAATTACCAAGGTCACTCTCAAAAGAGTAAGAATCAGAGACTGTGCCTAGGAAAACAAAACCTGATATGAAACCTGACCTTGCCTCAAGAATATGAAAACAGCTCAGAAACAAAGATGCCAAAGCCATTTCTATACCTGAAATAATGGGAAATGACAGGGCTGAAGTTTGGCAGTGCACAAAGCCAGCATATGCCCAAACACTGTCTAGATGGGTTTGTTTGTTTGTTTGTTTGTTTGTTTTGCAAAGAAGTCTAAATACTAGAGAATGCATATGGAAGTTTTTACTGTTTACATTAAAAAAAAAGTCACTTCTTAAAATTACATTTTGATTCTCTAGAATTGCCAGGCATGGTGGCACACACCTTTAATCCCAGAACTAGGAAGGCTGAGGTAGGCAGAGCTCTGTGAAATCAAGGCCAGCCTGGTATACATAACGAGTTCTCCTGAATTAGTATCATTCACAAAGATGGCCTCTGTCTCCGCCAAGGCTGCAGCATGCGTTGGGGGGATCATAGTTCTCTGCTTCCCTCTCTTGTGACTACTGAACAGAGTAGACAGCCGGTTGCTGCCATCCATCATCAGAAGTACCAGGAAGTGGAGCTGGGGAGATGGCTCAGTTGTTAAAAGCACTGGCTTTTGGTGTAGGGGACCCATATTCAGTTCCCAGCACCCCGTGGCGGCTAACTACCAGCTATAACTCCAGCTTCAGAGGATTTGACACCCTCTTCTGGCCTCTGTGGACACTGCATGCCTGGAAACACTTAGATTCATGAAGGCAAAACATACGCATAACATAAAAATTTTAAAATTAAAACAACCAGGAAGAGGCAGAAGACCCAAGTCCTGGTCCTGACTCTACTGCCAACTAAACAATGGTTCTAGGCAGATCACCAAATTGTCCTTCAAATCTGTTAAATGGGCAGCTACCACCTGCTTCTTGACCTCAGACTGGATGAGAGAGGACAGAGTCCATTCATTATTGATGACGAATCTTTTCCTTCTTTCTTCCTCTCCCTTACTTTCCCTCCTTCCCCTCCCTCCTACCCTCTGTCCCTCACTTCCTTTTCCATTTTGTTTTATTAGTAGTTATTTATCTAGTAGTCGCAAAAAAAGACTCAAGATGACATGTCTGACACACCAAAACTGCCCTCTTCATATTAACATATAAGCAAGCCGGACAGGAAGGACTAATGAACACATGGGAAGCTGCCACTTGACTGTCCGCTTATCTGAATTACTGGTCTATGTTGGCTTTTCACACTTGCCAAAATAGTGCTAATCTTTCTCTAACAATTATTTTGGTCTAGGGGGTTTTATTTTATTTTATTTTATTTTTTTGAGACAGGGTCTCCCTGAAGCCCCAGCTGGTCCAGACCTCACTATGTAGACCAGATTGGCCTTGAATTCTGGTTCAGAGATCTGCTTGTTTCTGCCTCCTGAGTGCTGGGATCAAAGGCATGTGCCACCATGACCAGCTTTTGGCCTAGGGTTTTCTAAAACATTTTTTATGTCTCTCAGTCGGTCTTCATAGCAATCTTAGGACGTAAAGACCAGTTTTAATGTCTTTTTAATAGATGAGAAAATTAAACCTAAAGAAAAAGTAAAAATTTCCAAGGTCACTGCTTGTAGGCAGAGGAACAGGGACTTGAACTTGGGTCTATAGGGCTTGACCACTGTCAGAGGGCTCCACTTCCACAAGTCAAACTTTCATCATGGTTCTCTTTAAGGTAGGAGCCGATGAACCAATGTCAGTGTTGCATGCAGTTGCATCAACTTTTTTTTTTTTTTTTTTTGGTCTTTTTGAGACAGGGTCTCCCTTTAGTCCCAGCTGGCCTAGAGCTTGCTATGTTAACCAGGCTGGCCTTGAACTCACAGAGATCCACCTGCCCCTGCCTCTGCTTCTGCCTCTGCCTCTGCCTCTGCCTCTGCCTCTGCCTCTGCCTCTGCCTCTGCCTCTGCCTCTGCCTCTGCCTCCTGAGTGTGCCTGGCTGCATCAGCTTTTTATGCAAAGAGGATAACCACACACAGAACGCACCTGCTGGCAGTCAGAAGACATGTCCATCATCTCTTCTGTGCAGTTGGGAACTTTACGGTGCTGGGTTTCTATGTCTCTCTTCTCCCCCTGGTAACAATATCTCTGTGCCCTGGCTCTCACATCCCACTGTTAAAGGGGAGTAAAAACATTCTGTATTCCCTGCAGAAACAACAGCCTCTTCTCTTCAGTGACTCATTTGGCATAAATTAGATATAGGAATATACCAATCTTTCAGTGCCTGGGAAAGTTATGAGGATGTGATTTCTGAAAGGAAAAATATTATCCCCCAACAAGGAGATTCTACTTTTGTCTCATTGTAAGAAGAGAAAATACTGAGTTAAATCACCATGTCTTGGTATAGTACAGGTTTTTCTTTAATTTTTATTTATTCATTTATTTATGTGTATGAATGTATTGTCTGCATGTAGGTCTGTGCACCCGTGTCATGCAATGCCTCAGAGGTCAGAATAGGGTGTCGGATTCCCCTGGAACTAGAGTTAAAGACGGTTCTCAGCCACCATGTGGGTGCTGGGGATCGTACCCAGGTCCTCTGCAAGAGCAGTCGGCGCTCTTAACTGCTAGGCCATCTCTCCAGCCCCAGTACAGGTTTTTATAACTTAGATATGAATTACATTTTCATTTGCCTCATGAGTGGCACATGACAGCAGGAGCTACAAAATACTTGACAAAAAGCCTCTCCCCAGACAATGAAGGAGAGCAGTGGATGGCAGCACACACAGAGGGCTTCATTGTATACAGAATTTCCTTGCTCTTTAAAAAGTAGGAAAACAATAAAAATACCCAGAAGATACATACTGGCCATGAAAATGCTACTGAGTCATTCCATCTGTCCTGCATCTTTACCTCAGCATGGGTCACTACCACACATTTCAGAACCTTCTCTTTAAAAGCCATATTCAGAGTTAATGGGAAGAGAAAAATGTCACCTATTTTGACAAGAATGAAAATGTTTCCTTTAAACTAGTGACTCCAATTCAATTATCCAGTATAAATTGGAGGATTTTATATTTAACATTCTTTTTCTTTTTTTTTTTTGTTCAAAAATTCTTTAAAAAGCAATTTTCTTTTTGAGACAGGGTCTCCCTGTAGCCCCAGCTGTCCTGAAACTCACTGTGTAGACCAGGTTGGCCTTGGACTCACAGAGATCTGCCTACCTCTGCCTCCCAAGTGCTAGGATTAAAGGTGTGTGCCACCATACCGGCCAATATTTATTATTCTTATATTTTCTTGCTTAACAAGTCACTGAAAGTAAAAACATTGAATTCTAGTTTCCAATGAGACAAACCATTCCAGTTATTGTCTCAAGCACACTAATTACTCCAGAGATTTTCCTGTTGACTTTGGAAGCTCTCAATGTCTTATCTCTGGTCGCTTTCAAATTTCATCTCTTCCAAGAACATCATTCTCTCACTCCATCAAAGGGAGCTGGGCTAGTCTGAATCAATACTCATCACAGCTTCACAGAATGTGTCAAAAATCTGAAAAGTTAGACAAGATAATCTTTCTACCCTGCTCCTTCTGAAGATCTTCCATATTTCCCCCCAAAGACTTTGCAGAACTAACACCACAAAAGTCTAAACTCAAGAAGATAAGGTATTATAAATAACAGAGAAAAAGTAGCATGCAATTCAGCCTTTCCAAAATAAGTCAACCTTTTCAAGTTTCCTAATAGCCTTGATCCACTGAGGTCAAGGATAAAATTGTATTTCATACTGTTCGCCAACCATGGCCATGGGGTGGTCACATTCTAGGTTCTAGAGCTCAAAGCACAGACAGGTGAGAACTAGAGAAAGGTTTTCCATCACTAGACCAACTGCTTTATAGTGAGGTGGCTTGGCTGGGAAAGGGGCTTGCCGCCGAGCTTGACAACCTATGTTGGACCCCTGAGACTCGTGGTGGCAGAAGGAGAGAACAACGCCTTCAAGTTGTCCTCTGAGTTCCACGTGGACATGGTGGCACATGCACCCCGTCCCACATACACATGAGGCATTTCTCCTCAATATGCCCAGTGTGAAAAGAATGTCAAAGAAACAGGTTTTAGAAGCCACAACCAGGGCTTCTTGCCCTGAGCTCAATGAACATATTCTCCTTCCTCTTTTTCTTGGCCTGCAGAGCTGCTAAAAAGCACCAGAAATTGACCCGGGATGCTCAGTTCATGTGCTAGGCTGCCATGACAAAGTGCAGCTGACTGAGTAGCTTAAGCAACAGAAATTCACTCTCTTACAGTTCCAGAGGCTGGAAGTCTCAGTCAAGGGAATGGTAGGTTTTCATCCAAGACTTCCCTTGCTTGGGGGATGACCACCTTCACATCGTGTCCCCACACAGTGCTCCTTTGTTGTACACACATAGCTGGTATCTCTGACTCTGCCTGTGATGTGTGACTAGATTTCTTCTTTTTATAAGGACACCAGTCAGACTGGATGAAGGCCTATGCTAATAACCCCCTTTAAAGGAATTAATCTCTTTCTCAATCTTATCTCCAGGACAGTCACATCCTAAGGTACTGGGAGGTAGGGCTTGGGTGCAAGAATTGGTGAGGATGGGGTAATACGTGTTGATTCATAAGGGGTGATGAATGGAGCTCTTTGTTATTATGATATGCCAGGGCTGTGATCCGCCATTCTGCTCTGGTCTGGGTTCAATAAGAAGAGCCGAGAGGAGAATGTAGACTGCCATTGTTGGACCACCTGGGCTGTATCATGGAGGCCAGTACAGGGGGATCAAGACAGGGCACATGCTTATTGGACTTCATTTTGGGGGACCATGGGAGGGAAAGACCCCAATGTGGAGCAAAAGTGCAGGATTGATGGTTGGGGTTGCCCAGGAGGAACCTTTGAGCACTTCCTTAAGGAAAACATGACATCTTTTAAGGAAGAAAAAAAAACCCCTCCAATTCAAGTGATATATGTATGTATATATTTATGTATATATGACTATATATATATATATATATATATATATATAATAATGTAGCACTACAAGATTGGAGCGACCACAACAAAAGGAACTGCCAAAAACCCAAACACTCTGGAGAGCGCGGAAGAGAATGCCGGACCCTGTGTGGTGGAGTGCAGGGACTTGGGTGGGATGGGGGGCATGGAAGGGGAAGTGACTCTAGATTTGATCGAGAAATGATGTGTGACCTATGGAAAAAGTTTAATAATGGTAATAATAAAAAATGGAAAAAAGAAATATAATACCTTAAAAAAAAAAAGGCAGTAAGAGTGGCCTCTCCTTATAGCACAGCTGTGTCCTTGGTCTTCCTGACCTTCAGAACTTTAAGCAAAATAAGTGTCTTTTCTTTACAAATTAAAAAAAAAAAAAAAGAGCTGAGAGGAATGAGCCTTTCTAGACTCATACCTCAGAGTGCTCAGAGGAGGAAGCAGAAGACTATAGTTCAGGTCAGATACAAAATCCATTTCTGGTGTATGGGGGTCAGAAAAAAATTAGTTCTCAACCTCCTTGTGACTAATACAAGCCATCTCCCTCCCCACACCCACTCATCACAGCTTATGTAAGGGCATTTCTTAAGAGGATAGTTGTGTTTTTTTTTTTTTTTTTAATTTAACTGGTACTTATAAAACCATCTGAGTCAGAGACATGAGCAGTCACTAAAAAGTGCAATCTGGAATGAGGAACTTGGGCCTGGCAGCTTGCCAAACCTCAGCCACCTCGGGGCAAGCACTGCCCTGTAGAAGGTGCACAGCCCCTGAGAGCTGGAGCGTGGCTGTGCAAACAGCTGACCTGTCCGGCATCAGAGTGAAGAGACAGAGCTAGCCAGAAGCTGGGCCCCTTGGCCCAGGGCGGCAGCTCAGAAATGCCAGCAAGTAGAAGGGTGGGGAATGGTGACCTGTGAGGAGAGCTCCTTCTCAGGTGACGTGTGCAAACGGCTTCTAAAAAGATATTAGATATTCTTTGTTTACAAGCATCTAAGCCATGGCACAACAGCTATTTCTGAATGTGAGAGTGGCGTTTGCTATTAAAAGGAAAGTCCCCACCCATGATTCAGTTTAATAAGCCCATCATTTAGGTAACCTTCATTTTTAATTTCAGTAATTAGCTGTTCTTTACATCATTGACTTTTAAACTGAATTCTCAAACCTTTTTATGGGAATATAAAATTCCACATTCCTCCTTGGGATTTTAAAAGATCATTTTGTAATTGGTATAAGCTAAGTACTTTAGAGTAAAACTGCTTTTAGAGCAATATATTTTTTAATTGATTAAAGAGTACAGTTTAAAGATCTCTCTATATAAACCAATGCTACTACAAAGGAAAATCATACCAGAAAGGAAGCAAAAAGAAAAGTTAATCCCCCAAATAGGAATCTGCCATTAACGCTATTAATTCATTAGGATTAAAAAGAAAAAAACTAAACAAGGATCTAGGCATATTCTGGTAGAATTCAGAAGTTCAAAGGAACAGAGAAGATCTTAAAAGCTTGACACCAAATGAGGTCAAAAAAGGAGAGGATGCATGTACCAACATACTTGGCAGCCTCTCTGCTGGAAGAGGCAGAAGCAAAGCCTTTCAAGTTTTCAGGAAAGAATAAAAAAACCAAGAACTCTGTCTTGGAATTTCTATATCTATTCCAGGTCAATCACACGAGTCAAAACAAGAAATTACCAGATATGCAGAGATTCCATCAACATCCCATATACCCTTACTGAAAAAAGTTATTTGAGGAGTGATTTAAACAAGAAGAAAAATAACAAAGAGCTATAGATTCCAAGCAAATAGGGAATTAGTTTAGGAATAAAATGTGGGGAAGGTGGCTGGAGAGATGGCTCAGCAGGGATGAATGCTTGCTGCTCTTTCAGAGGAGCCATGTGACAACTAAATGTAACTCCAGCTCAAGGAATCCTACGCCCTCTCCTGGCCTCTTGAAGCACTGAACTCACACGTACAACTCCACCCACATATACACATAACTTAAAATAATGATTTTAAAATAATTTTTTTTAATGTGGGGGAGAGAGGACTCCACAATAACAAGCAGGCAGCAGAACTAAAAGTCAGTGACTTTAAGGTTGAACACTTAGGAAGCTTCCAGGAAAACACCCACAAAGAATAGAGATTTTAGCCAACGACTTACGACCAATATCTAAGTGATGTCAGTAATATCGTCATTTTGCTTATCAAAGATAACTTTAAATTCAATGTAAATTAAAATCTCTATGAAAAAACACTGTCTAACTATGAGGTGAAGTAACATACTCCTGAGAAAACAAAGGACTGGTAGAAAAGTACTTTTGACTATGCTGTGAACTTGCAAATTCTCTTAGAGTGAGAGAGAGTTTATCTATAGAATAGCTTCAAGAAAAAAATAATAAATAATAAAAAAGAACAAAAACAGAAAAAGAGAGAAAAAAGATAATAAACAAACAAAATAATAATAATAAAAAAAAAGAATAGCTCCTTCTGAGACTGAGAGAGGTCGCAGTCAGTGAAGCTCGCTGCTCAAGCATGAGGGCCTGACTTCTATCCCCAGAATCTGTGAGAACATGCTGGGTGTCACTGTGTGAGCTTACAGTCCCAGCCCTGGAAGGAAGAGACAGGAGGATCCCTGGGCTTTAGAGGCCCATCACGGACAAATGGGGACGCTTCAGGTTTGGAGAGAAAACTTGTCTTTAAATATAAGGTACGAAGCAACTGAGGAAGACATCCGATATTGACCTCTGGCCTCCATACGTTTACCTACCACACACATGAACACATATGCCCAGGTACACAAACACACACACACACACACACACACACACACACACACACACACACACTCGCCCCCTTCTCTGTAGATCCAGTCACAATATCTGCTTATCCATTAAGAATATTCACAAAGTTTTAATGTTATAAATGTTCCCTCTTGGTGTATTAGTCTGTTTCTATTAATGAAACAAAATATCTGAGGCTGGTACTGGTAGAGAAATGAGGTTTATTTAGCTAACAGCTTTAAGGGCTGAAAGTTCAAGCTTGAGTGAAGCCATCTGTTTGGCCTCTGGTGAGAACTTCATGGCAGATGGCACCTCAGTGGCAGAAGCATGTACCAAAAAGATCACATGGAAGGCAGGAAGCCAGGGAGATTCAGAGCCAGGCCTCCTTGTTTTATAACCCACTTTCAAAAAGGAACTGATGAAGGTCCCATGAGGACTCCATTAATCCCCTGCAGCAGGGGTGTCCCAAATGACCTATCTTCTTCTAAGTTCTCCTTTTTAAAGATTCCACCACATCAACATGGGCACACTGGGGACTTTTGGGGGAATATACTCCAACCACAGCAATTGGCTTTAATTGATAAAAATCAAGGAGCATGAAAGTTATAAGATTTAAAATATATTAATTTTGCCAATGAGAATGTAATATACGAGGGCTGGGAAATGGTTCAGTAAAGTGCTTGCCACATAGTCATCAGGATCTGGGCTTGATCCCCAGCATCCAGCACTGGGAAGCAGAGATCCCTGGGGCTTGTTGGACATGCAGAATAGTTAAGTTGGTGAGCTCTGGGTACAGTGAGAGACACTGTCTCAAAAAAGCAGGTAGAGACCAACAGAGCTGACACCTCTGGCCTTTGCATAGGCATGCATGGGCACTTAAAAGCATAGGTGTACATGCACACAAATAAATAAATAAATAAATAAATAAATAAATAAATAAATAAATAAATAATAATTTAAGTAATACACAGCTGAGAACAGTTAAAAAGTAGAAAGAATAAGTAGAAAACAGAAGTGAAGTGAAAGGGGTGTTAATTTCTTCATTCTAAATAATAGGAAGTCTGGAGCATCTAAAGTCAGATAAAAATAGGAGGATGTTATTAAAAGTTAACAAAGTAATTCTATGTCAGTAACAGATTTAAAGCTAATAATACTCTAGCAGTCATATGAAGCCTGAGTGTGGAACAAAATACAAGCACCATCATATTATTTAGAATTACAGGAGTACCCACCAGAAAGAAAAACTAAAGCTTTAAAAGCAGCTATGTCTGCTATAAAAAGTCAATACAGGGGCTGGAGAGATGGCCTAGCAGTTAAGAGCGCCAACCGCTCTTACAGAGGACCCGGGTTCGATCCCCAGCACTCACATGGCGGCTGAGAACCGTCTGAAGCTCCAATTCCAGGAGAACTCCAGTTCCAGGGGAATCTGACACCCTCTTCTGAACTCCGCGGCATTGCACGACACGGGTGCACAGACTTGCATGCAGACAGTACATTCATACACATACAGAAATAAATAAAATTAATAAAAAAAAATTTAAAAAAAAGTCAATACAGGAGTCCTCAAAGGACAGAACTATGCTGTGTCTTAAGTAAGTCAAAGTCAATATTCTGGTTGTGGTTTTATCCTATTCGGCATTGCAAGGTATTACTCTGTTCCATAAGAAAGTTATGTCAAAAAGTTAATTCAGTGACTCCATTCTTGATTCTACCAAAAGACTGTGTCAAGTGAACACATTTAGAAATGAAGAATCAGTAAGTTAAGTCGTTGTATATGAAAGATGCATTAGAGTACTAGGGATTATTTTGTGAAGGCTCATTAAGAAATGATACTCTTTACAAAACACTACAAATAATTCCTAGAACAAATGAAGGGAAAACCAAAATAAGTAGATATCCACATCATGTATATGGATTATAAAATTAGTATTAAGATATTAACTTCCTTTAAATTAATGAATGGATTCAATATAATCCCAGTAGAATCCTAAGAAGGTGCTGTTAAACACAAGCTGACATACTGATTTTTTTTTTTTTTTGGTGTTTTTGAGACAGGGTCTCCCTGTAGTCCTAGGTGTCCTGGAACTCGCTACGTAGAGGGGGCTAGCCTTGAACTCATAGAGATCTGCCTGCCTCTGCCTCCCGAGTGCTGGGATTAAAGGCGTGCGCCATCATGCCTGGCTTGTTTTTTTTTTAAATGGGAATTATGTCAGATTATCCTATTGCTTCTAAATCCATGAACTTGTGGAGTCCTTCTACTGGAAAAGTCTGTATACATCTTATGCTCAGTACACTTTAATAGTTGTGATACTTGGAATACACTCTAGAATAATTTTTGCAATCTTAGAAATAAAATCAGTTTATCAAGATTCCTACATACACCCTCACAAGCACTCTCCAGCTAGTGACCCACACTAAGCGCCAAGTCCATTTCCTCCTTGAACCCCTTGCAACCCCACTCAACCTCTGCTGCTATAGTGTTTAATCTGACCTCTACCTCTGCACATGTGCACTGTAGGGTGTGTGTGCCTTCCAACAGGTTCACATGACAGTAATGGTGGAAAAGGTGGTAGGTACACCCTTATACCTATTTTACAGATGAGAAACCAGATACTAAGGATGTACAGTCACCTTTGTTACCTTGGATGCACCAATCTATGTTTTATTCACCTCATACCCTATAAACATGCCAGAATTTGGTCTTAGTTTGCATTGTATGCTGGGGAATCAGATTACAATTGTTCATCTGAACAGAGCCCAGAACTGATCGAACAAGGAATTGGGGACATGGTCCTCCACCACCCCATGCAGGAGAATCATATCCTCTCAGGAACCTACAGCTTCTCATAGAGACACATGACTTTTTTTTTTTTTTTTTTGGTCTTTTTGAGACAGGGTCTCCCTTTAGTCCCAGCTGGCCTGGAGCTCATTATGTAGACCAGGCTGGCCTTGAAATCACAGAGATCTGCCTGCCTCTGCCTCCTGAGTGCTGGGATTAAAGGCATGCGCCACCATGCCCGGCCAAGATTAGCTTTTGAATTATATGGAGAACCTGTTCCCAAATAAAAGCTGCAAGAGAGATTGACAGATTAATGTATTGGGGGTTTTTGAGACTGTTTTTCTAGTTTCTCGGTGACCGAAATGTCTCTTTTCTTTCTGTCCCTCTGACACAGACATATGCACACATCTATGGGCTTTCTTGGGATATTAAGAGCTTAAATTTTTACCACAAATAATTATTTTTTAAAGTAACTGCATAATGTTTCACAGCACTGTATTTCCATTAGCTGAGTCTGCTTCAGCCAGATAATAGACAGAATTTAGCATGAGCATTCCAGATTGACAGAGCTTTCCTAATGCCTCTTTCAAACATTCCTCAAATTGGTTATATCTTAGTTGTATTTACTACCATTTTCTACAAATCGATTCCTATCGAAGCCTGACTTTGCTCATTCTGGGGAAGGGAAAATCAAGCAGGCAGGGCAATGCTGAATGGCTGTGTTGTCTGTGCCCCTGACCCCAACATACATGAGAATATGAAAGCACTTGTTCTAGCTTGTTTTTCTGTAGGGGTGATAAAACATTGACTAAATGAAATTGGGAAGGAAAAGGGTTTATTTCATCTTATACTTCCAAGAAACAGTCGGTCTTTGAGGGAAGTCAGGAAGGAACTTGGAGGCAGGAGCTATAGCCAGAAAATACTGCTTATTGACTTGTTCTCTGGCCTATGTTCAGCCTGTTTTCCTATACAACCCAGAACGACCAGTACAGATGTGGTACCACCCACCTTGGGCTGAGCCTTCCCACATCATTCAACAATCAGGAAGATGCCTCATAGACATGCCTATGGTCAGTTCAATAGAGGAAATCCCTCAATTGAGGTTCCCTCTTCCTAGGTGCATCAAGTTGACAACTGAAGCTGTCCAGCATGGGCTCTTCATTACAAGTCATTACTACAAAGAGAACCCACAAGTTCTTCCCAACAATAAGGACTGAGTAGGATCATTGACTCTAATGAAGAGTAGAAACCATTTTCAGCGTATAGTGATTCTGAAAGACAAATTCATAGCTAGTTCATAAGCTGAAATGGAAAAGCTGCTTTTTAATTCCTTTCATAGATGCTCATATCAAAATATTTTCTAAGTATGGGGCAGTTGAGTCCAAATTTCCAAACTAACACACTGAGATACTAAAAAGTCCAAGTCCATTCTCTCTCTCTCTCTCTCTCTCTCTCTCTCTCTCTCTCTCTCTCTTTTTCCCCAAGTTCTTTCTCTTTAGTGTCTGGTCTAACTACTGAACAGCTCAGACAGGAGCCCCAAACTGTCTGGTTGGTGCCATGACCCCCAGGTAGAAAGTTCTCATACTATCTTAGATTTCAAGATGTTTGTGATTATGCTTAAGACCAAATGCCCCCCAACAGATGAGTGGATGACAAAAATGTGGTACATCTACACAATGGAGTACTGCTCAGCAGTAAAGAAAGATGACATCATGAACTTTGCAGATGGATGGAACTCAAAGCCATTATGCTAAGTGAAGTAACACAGTCACAGAAAAACAATTGGCGAATGGTTTCTCTCATTTGTGGATGCTAACACCAAATCCCCAGATATAAGGCAAGCTGAACAACATTATTGTTATATTTCTTTTTATCTGAGAGCAACTATGTTGTAATAATGTAAATTTCTTAATGGACTCTGGACTTGACCCACCACTTATTTTCAGATTCTGTAAAACTGTATATGGGTGGAAAGTATATATTCATATTTTAGATTAATATAAAATTAAAGGAGAAGAATGTGAATTCCTAAACATAAAAAAAAAAAAACTGAGAGAAAGATGCAGGACATTTATAGCAGAGTGCATGATATGGGGTATGGTGGGGGGAAGGAAAAGGGGAATATGTCTAAATTGAACTGAAAAATGATGTCTGAAATGCACAAAACATCAATAAAAGTATTATATTAAAAAAAAAAAAAACTTCTGGGGGAAACATGGGGATTTTAAAATGCCAAACACAATAGTCAGAAGATTTCTGACCTGGTTAGAACCAAAGACTATGAACCATATTTCAGAGCAATTACTAAAAAGTAGCTTGGGGAATTGGAGAGAGGCTTCAGCAGTTAAGAGCATTTTCTGCTCCTTCAGAGGACTGGAATTCAGTTCCCAGCACCCATGTCAGGAGGCCCACAACTACCAAACACCTGTAACACCTGCTCCAGAAGTTGTGACTTCCTCATCTGGTCTGTGAGGGCACCCACACACATGTCCATATAGACATACACACATACACATAAAATTTAAAAATAACACTTTTAAAAAAATCTATTTTATTTATTATTTTTATCTTATGTGTATGACTGTAAGGCCTGCATGCATATGAGTGCACCCATGTCATGCAATGAACACAGAAGTCAGAAGAGGGTGTTAGATTCCCCTAGAACTGGGGTTATAGAAGGTTGTTAGTTGCTAGTGGGTGCTGGCAATTGAACCTAGAGCCTCTGCTAAAGCAACCAGTGCTCTTACCACTGCACCATCTCCCCAGCCCCCCAAAAAACTTCTGTAAAATAAAAAATAAAAGGTAGTTGTTGAGATCTGAAGCTAAGACACAGATCCCACAGTCTCTCTTGGATATCATCTCACAGCTCAAAGACAAATCAGGGTGCCCTTGGGGATCCTGACATGGTCTGTGAGGAAATATGTCACTAGTAGTCATAATGTAAGTAAGAAGGACAGGCAAGCATGAAATAGTGAAGAAGAGAGGAATGCTCTCAAAGCTTATTTTAAATTTTCAAAGATTTATTTTTAATTGTGTGTGTATATACAGGTGTGTGTGTATATACAGGTGTATGCACACACATGGGTATTTGCATGTGAGTGTGGTACTTGCCAAGGCCACAGATATTAAATCCCCTGGAGCTGAATTTAAGGCAGCTGTGAGCCACCAGAGATGAGTGCTAAGAACTGAACTGAGGTCCTCTGCAAAAGCAGCAAACACTCTTAGTGCTGGGCTCTCTCTTCAGCCCCTCAAAGCTAGACCTAATGAACACAGTGAAGAAGAAAGGAAGTGGCGATGATTTAAGGAGAAGCAAGCATAAAGGCCAGCAGAAAACATGAATAAAAATTTACTTAGACTCCCATAAGAATACCAGACACGGGGCTGGCGAGATGGCTCAGTGGTTAAGAGCTCTGGTTGTTCTTACAGAAGACCCAGGTTCACATCCAAGCACCCACATGGCAGCTAACAACCTTCTGTAACTCTAGTTCCAGGGGACTCCAACACTCTCTTCTGACCTCCATGGCATGATACAATGCACATGCAGGCAACACGCTCATACACAAAAAAATTAAAAAAATAAAGAAAAACACTTGGGCACAATGATTAGAGCAGTACTAAAGCAGAAACCTAAGAAAATGGAGCCACATTTTCTTCCAAACAAAAAGTATTTCAAATAGCATTTGTCAGGTATGGTTGGACCCATCTGTACCCACCAGCACCAGGAAGGTAGAGGCAAGAAAATCAGACCAGCCTTAGCTGTCTGAAGACAGCCTGGGCTGCAAGAGATCCTGTCTCAAGGAAATAAATAATAAATAAATAAATAAATACATAAATACATAAATAAATAAATAAATAAATAAATAAATAAATAAATAAATAAAATTTAACTTCTCTGGATAGTTTAAATCCTGAAAGGTTTTATGAAATATGTTATATTATGTACACAATAATGAACGGCAAGGGCAAAGTGGATGATAATGGAGTGGGAGGGCAGAGCAAACTGTTAATACAGTTCACTGACTTATTTCCCAGGAGAAGAAGGCATTGTTCTTACTCTGAAGGTTTAAATCCTTTTGAAAATCACCAACTCAAACTGAAACCTTTAAACCTCAATCTCAAGCACCAGAAAGACTACAATCCTTTTTTACGCCAGTCTCAGAACCTGACAATAGGACCCTGAATATCTGCTCTGTAAAAAATAATGGCATGTAGTTAATAAGGAGAGAGGAATACTAACTCCATCCAATCAACACGGCAGAAGATGATGTGGCACGAAGCCCTTGGAAGTTCATCACTTTAGGTGCAAACAAGCCCAGCACTTGGACTTGGTATTTCTGAGACAAGGTCTCTGAGATGGAGGCCAGCCTGGTCTACATATTAAATTCCAGGCCAGCTGGGGCTATAAGGAGACCTTGTCTCAAAAAAAAAAAAAAAAAATTACGTGCAAACGCTCTTTCTAGGACATTTTATTGCTCTTTTGCAAGGCTCCCTGTAACATCCACAGCCACATCAACAATATTGTCTTAGCAATTATACCAAGACAGTCATTGACATACTGCCAAGGTTTTGTGGGGTACCCTTACCCATCAAGAAACCCTAAGATATTCCCACAAATGTTCACAGCACTGACACCAAAATTGACCTTGAGGAACAAGTTGCTACACAGTCTATATATGGGGAGCAAATAATCCAGGGATTGCAGATCTCAGCACTGAACATGGTTCTAGGGAGAGCATGCCAGGCCGTGACTCTGTGTGAAGAGGGAAGAGAACTATACTTTTCTTAACACCAGTGTCATGAAGCTCTAGCCTAAAGTACTATCAGGGGAAGCAGGATGACAGAAGGTGACCTTTGGGGACAATATTTTCCTACAAGCTGAGAACTTGTTCCATGCTTTGGGTTGGTAACCCTCCCCAGGGCTCCATTACCCTAACTCTGATTCATTGTAAAGAGAATGGCCTGCTGTTCTGACTCATTAAGGTTCAGTTTTGTTCTACTTTGTTCAATTTTTTTTCTGAAAACCTTGCCCAATTTTGTGGAAAATCAAAACAACCACTCCCTAAACTTCCAGGAAGCCTTTAGGCATCATTAAGAGGCTTTCCAAAAATAAAACGGTACATCACAGACCAGTGCTGCCTTCAGAAATATAATGCAAGCTACGTATGTAATTTATTTTTTCTAGTAATCGCACTGAAAAGGAAAAGGAAACAGGTGACATTAAACTTAGTCCGGTTACATCAAAAACTATCATTTCAAATGAACTCAACAGCCACCTGTGGCTGTCAGCTACCATATGGCAGTGGCCACAGAATGGGCAGTAATTGGAGACTATTGCATCTCCAAATGCTCCAGTTACAGAAGGCAAGGGTGGACCATTAATGACAACTGACTAAACCACCAATTGCACTGCTCTGCCTAACTGAAGACTAATCAATCATTAAGAGTTGATTGCCTCTGACTTCTACATTCTTTTTTTTTTTTTTGGTCTTTTCGAGACAGGGTCTCCCTGTAGCCCCAGCTGTCCTGGAACTTGCTCTGTAGACCAGGCTGGCCTTGAACTCACAAAGATCCGCCTGCCTCTGCCTCCCAAGTGCTAGGATTAAAGGCGTGTGCCACCACACCCGGCTTGACTTCTACATTCTACCAAGCCTCTTGGCTCACTGCTGTCTTTCAGTCTGTGTAGGGCTGGGGATGTAGCTCAGTTTGTAGAGTGCCTGCCTGGCAAGCAAACAGCCCTGAGTTCAATCCTCTGCACCACGTAAGCCAGGTGCAGTGACACAGGCCTATAATCTCGGCCTTTAGGAGGTAGAGGCAAGAGATTCAAGATCAAAGATCATCTTCAGTCACACAGCAAGGCCCAAACCAGCTTAGACCACATGAGACTCTGTGGCAACAGGTCTTTTCTTTGTTTATATGTAGTGCCACAGATAGACCATGCACAGTTCAACAGTGTGGAGATGCAGGACACAAGCCTTGCTGAGAAGGAAAAGTACATTTTGTTTTTAGTATCTGCTGATGATTTTTTTTTATTTTCATTTTTTTATTGATGCTTTGTGTATTTCATACATCATTTTCCAATTCAGTTCAGGCATATTTCCCTTTCCCTTTCCCCCACCCCACCCCATCCCAGATCATGCATTCTGCCATAACTGTCCTGCATCTTTCTCTCAGTTTTTTTCATTTTTTAACAATAAGTGATAATTTATGAGTACAAGCATCCTTCATGTAAAACCAATTTGCAAGTGCATTTTTAAAAGGAGCCACCACGAGGATCACAGTGGCAAAGAAATGCGTGTCAGGCCACTGCTGGACAGTGACAAGGCTTCTGGTACTTTCTGAAATCAAACTCCAACAAGCCCCTTCCTAAGGTTGTGAATATGATGACCACACAGGTCCACCCTCTGAAGGTCTTGAAATGTCTTGGCCTGAAAAGAATAGCCCCCATCTCCCAGAAAGTGTCCCTCCTGTTAAGTCCTCTCTACTGGCTCTTTCCACTACAGATAATCTCCCAGACAAGCATGAGGAAAGAAGATGGGCCCTCTTTTCCTAGACTACAAAACTATAGGGGGTTGGGAACAGGAGGTGGGGTGATAGCCATGAAAACCAGGTATTTCTGCTAAAAGAAAAGGTAAGGGGTTAAAAAGCAGATGGGGCTGGGCATGGTGGCACTGCTTTCAATCCCAGGATTGGAAGGCAGAGGCAGGCAGATCTCTATGAGATCAAGGCCAGCCTAATCTACATAGTAAGTTCCAGGATGGCTGGGGCTACAGAGAGCCCTATCTCAAAACAAAACAAAACAAAACAAAACACATAAAAAGCTGAATGAAAGAAAAAGCAAACAGGGTAAGCAATTTAAAAAGTGACATTTATTCTGTTACATCTGATGAAAAGGCAGTTAAGAAGAGGGGAAAGAGAAGAGAAAGTAGCATAGGAAAGTCTGCATGTGTCCAGAGCTGGGGAAGGAGCTCAGTGGTAGAATGCTTGCATGGCACGTGCAAAGCCCCAGGTTCCATCCCCAGCATCCCCCAAACAAGCAAGCAGTAGACATAAAATCTCCCCATCTTAAAGTCAGCTCTAGGTAAAATATTGGGTGATTCTGTGTATGTCTCTTTTTGTCTCTCTCTGTCTCTCCCTGTCTCTGTCTTTCTCTGTGTCTCTCCCTCTCTATTCCTGTGTGTGTGTGAGTGTGTGTGTGTGTGTGTGTGTGTGTGTGTGTGTGTGTGTGTGTAGCCCAGAGGTCTATCTCTGGTGTTATTTTTTCAGGACATCATCCATTTTGGTTTTTTGAGCTAGGATCTCTCACTGGGCTCTGGGGCTTACTAACTGGCTAGGCTGGATGGTCAGGAAGGCCCAGGGGACCCATCTCCACCTCTTTAGCACTGGGATTACTAGTAGATACCACCACACCTGGATTTTTACTTGGCTTCTGGGATTCGAGCTCAGGTCCTCATGCTTTCAGAGCAAACACTTTACCAACAGAGCTACTTGTTCAGCCCCATGGGATTGAGTGAAGTAGCAAATAAACTTCCCATGAAGCTGATGATGCTTGAGCTGCAGGAATTTAGGGGTCCCTTTCAATATCCTGGGAGAAGTTCTAATATTTATTCACATGGTCAAAAAGATGTCTTTTCGTTTTGATGTCTCCTCTTATAGGTCAGCTTTGCATTGTCACTAACTGTTCTACCTGTGCATTTTTCATATTTTAAAGAATTTGACTAGGAGAAGTGGAATTAGCAATATTTTTAGTTTGAGGTTTCATGGAATATATTTATAGTGTTCAAGGTCACGTCCGTGCATAGTTATTATTGCTGGCTATTCACACAGAAGGTTGAAATGATATCCAGGCACAGGAACACTCCTCTTTCCTATGCTGACCCAAACCCACAGGCTACGTGATGTGAATGTGCTTGTGTCATGCAACACTGGACCATGTGATGGGCAGAAGAGAAGAAAATGAAGCTCTCAACTGAACAAAGCAGAAAACTTGCCTACAAAACAAGTTCCTAATGCACAAAGCATCAATAAAAAATTGGCTTTAAAAACAAACAAAAAAACACAAGGTCCTGAGTGCCAGTCATCAGAATCAGAGTATTTGCTGCTCATCAACACTGAGTCAAGGTAGGAGATTTCTCCTGTCATGATAAGGAAATAAGTATAATTACAAATGCACCATCCATTTTACTGAACATGGTGTGAATTAGAAATGGCCAAAATTCTGATATTTGTAGAAGAAAAGTTGTTCACATCTGTGCACAAATTGCCTGCTTTATATCTCCCAGCTACCAATAATAAAAATAAATTTCTATCAATTATCTAGAAGAAAAATTAGGGTTTTTATTTGAGACAGGGTTGCTCTGAAGTCCCAACTAGCTTGGAACTCACTATGTAGATCAGGCTGGCCTTGAACTCAAAGAGATCCGCCTGCCTCTGCATCCCAAGTGCTGGGATTAAAGACATGTTTAACCATACCTTGTGGGATTTTAAAATATATAATATATTACTAAATCATTGTCAATGTCAACCATGGAATATGCTGTCAAAACTATAAATGGTTTAACAAAAATATACAAAAAATATAAATGGGAAAGCACTGTGATTAAAGGTTTGTTGCAACATGTTTACTAGTCAACTGCCTGTTATTTCTCTGAAATTTATGTCATCTAGTGATTGTCACTTTAGAAGATCTTATACTCTGTTATGACTTTCCCTTCATAAATAAATATTAATGTTTATGCTGAAATCTGCATTTGTAGCTTTTTTTCTAAAGCTCCCTCATTCCAAAAAACCTAGATATCTTCCTAATTCACATAGTTCTACACATCATTGTCCTACTATGTGCACATAGTTGCACACATATGAACATGTACACACATATTCACCTGGTCCTATAACTATGATCTGGGATCCTCTAAATTCAAGGTTGCCCTCATACCCACCCTTTCTTGAGTTGCCCAGTAGATCGAGAGATAGAAAGACTCCCGGGGGCTTTAACAACCATCAAAATTATGAGGAATCTTGACAGAACACATGCACTGCTTTCCAGAAAGAAGCACACAGTCCATAGCCTCACACTATCTATAACATTTCTTGTAGTAACAAAAGGCAAAACTCTGCAGTATTAGCTTATACACTACTCATTCCAAAATTCTAAAGACACCTGGGGGATCCCACTCAAAGATGACCTGTAAGTTCATATCTGGTGTGTGGGCTGAGAAGGACAGTCTATGATTGGGACAACACTCAGTATTTCTCTTCCCTTTTGCAGGGTCTGCACCCTGCACATGGTCTGTCTCTGTCTGAGGAGCTTCACTTCCTTGGTCACAGGAAGAGCTGTAAAAAGTCGCCTAGCTTCCAGCTGTTCCATGCAGGCCAGTAGCTACTATGGTCCTGCCTCCCATTAGAAATTTAGCTTCACTAAGGTTTACATCATTTCCTTTAGCTGACTGTCTGCAGTTACCCCTCTTCAGCTAACTAGAGCCCTTCTGTTGTTGTATAGTGGGCTTAACAGGCATGTTGTGAGCTTCTTCTCCCAAATGTTTAATGTTCAGTTCATGTGGTGACAGAGATAAAACCATTGACTAAGCCACATGCACAGATATGATCATCATCCCAGACACCTCTAAGAGCACCCCTCTAAGAGCACCTCTCTAAGAGCACCTCTCTAGAGCAGCCAGTCCCCAGCTAGACCCACTTATCAGTCAGGGTCTTGGCTGGAAACAGATGGAATAGCCAAACTAGAGAACTTGTCTAAAAAGGGTTTAACAAGGGGGTATTTACAAGAGACATACTGCAGCACACCGTGGGCAGCAGTGGTGGAAGCTCATTGCCATGCCTAGGCTAAAGGGAAAAAGATAGAGAAGATACTAGAATCTGAGCACTAGAGAGAGCTGCTTATCAGGACAGACCAACTGTGACCTAGAGAAGATAAGCCAGAATGAACTCCTCCTACTTCAGAGCTTCCAGGAGTGCCCCTTCACAGCTGGACTCCAGTGGATGCAGAAACTCAGGGAGACATTGCTGTGGTCATGGAGAGTCATGGGAGGGGGTAAGCACAGAGCAGGAAGAAGAGCTGACAGAGGAGTTGAAAGAGGATGGGCATATCCCCCACCTATAGTTCTTCAGAATGAGGAGAAATATACCCACACATGGAAGAGGGATTCAGGGGGTCCTCCCCCTCGTTGCGGAGCAACTTGCTACTGATAGATTCTGGGAGAGGGGGAGTCCTTGCCTTCAGACGTGTTCCACTGGTGGCCCCGCCAGGCTCCAATGGATAGGTCACACAGATGACCCTGGTTCAATTAAGTGTGGCACAAATCAAAACCCAAGATCATGAATCTGGGAAAGGAATTGGTACAGATGATGGGGTGTTGATAGAGATGGGGTAGAGATAAGAGAAGGTAGAGCAGAGGGTAATCAGAATGCATTATGTGCAGGTATGAAATGGCCAAACGAGGGCTGGAGAGATGGTCTAGCGGATAAGAGCACCGACTGCTCTTGCAGAGGACCCAGGTTCGATCCCCAGCACCCACATGGCAGCTAAGAACTGTCTGTAACTCCAATTCTAGGAGAACTTCAGTTCCAGGGGAATCTGAGACCCTCTTCTGACCTCCGTGGCATTGCACGACACGGGTGCACAAACCTACATGCAGACAGTACACTCATACACATACAAAAAAAAAGTTTAAAAAAAAGGAAACAGCCAAATGAGAGAATTAACTAATAAATACAATGTCAGACCAGTAAAAAATGGATCAACAACAGGTAAAGACACTTGCCTCTGAGCCTGACAACCTGGCTTCAATCCCCAGGACCCCTATGGTGGAAGAAGAGAACAAACTGTTGAAAGTGATTCTTTAATTTCCACATCTGCACTGTGGCAGACAAGCCCCACACATATATATATAAATAAATAAATAAATAAATAAATAAATAAATAAATAAATAAATGTAAATAGAAATGTTAAAGTTCCTTCTTACATAAAGCCAAAAATTTACAATGTAGATATTTAGATGTTTTTTATTCCAACACATTAAAAACATGTGATGGTTTGAATTAAGAAATGTCCCATAGGCTCAAGTATTTGAATACCTGGTCCCCAGTTGGTGGTGCTGAGCCTTGCTGGAGGAAGTTGTTACTGGGGGCAGGTATTGAGGGTTTGTAGCATCACCCCACTTCTTGTTTCATCTCTCCTCATGTTTGTGATTGGAGGTATGCATGGATCAGCTCCTTCTCTTGTCCCATACTTTTCCTGTGTGTTACTATGCCTACTCCCATGATGTGCTCTGTCACTTTGGGACTGTAAGCCAAAATGAACTCCTTCCTAGGTTGCTTTTTATCAAAGTATTTCATCACAGCAACAGAAAAGTTACTACTGAAACATGAGATAAGAAATTTCATGCCGAGTGTGGTGGTGCATGTGTTTAATCCCAGCACTCAGGAGGCAGAGGCAGGCAGACCTCTTGTGAGTTCAAGGCCAGCCTGGGGCTACAGGGAAACCCTGTCGAAAGAAAGAAAGCTCCAATTCCAGGAGAACTCCAGTTCCAGGGGAATCCGACGCCCTCTTCTGACCTCCGCGGCATTGCACGACACAGGTGCACAGACCCGCATGCAGACAGTACATTCATACACATAAGAAATAAATAAAATTAAAAAAAAGAAGGAAAGAAAGAAAGAGAGAGAGAGCAAGGAAGGAAGGAAGGGAAGAAAGAAAAGGGGAAAAACTATAAGACTGTATCTCTTTCTTTCAGGCTAACCAGTCAGATTAGCTGCACTTTACCAAGTCCATCTTCTTTTTTTTTTTTTTTTTTTTTTTTTTTTGAGAAGGGTCCCTTTAGTCCCAGCTGGCCTGGAGCTCGATCTGTAGACCAGGCTGGCCTTGAACTCACAGAGATCTGCCTGCCTCTGCCTCTGCCTCTGCCTCTGCCTCTGCCTCTGCCTCTGCCTCTGGGAGTCGAACCTGGGTCCTCTGCTAGAGCAGTCAGTGCTCTTAACAGCTGAACCATCTCTCTAGCCCTGCCAAGTCCAACTTCTATTTGCTGGACTCAACTCCTCAAAGGTCAGAGATGTTGGATCCCCCTGGAGTTGTCAGGGACTGGAAAGATGGCTCAGCAGTTAAAAGCTCATAGTGTCCTTGCAAGGGGATCAGACATCTCTGGCCTCTGTGCATGTATATATAATTTAAAATAAGCTTTAAAACCATACACACACAGTGTCAAGATCTGGCAACAAATAACACATACCAGAAAAATCAAAGCTAAGTACAAAATAAAGAGAAAGAAAAAAAAAAATAAGAGAAGCCATCCAGGGTAGTTTTCTCACCCAGAGAGGGAAATCAAGAGGCCTCTAAACTATCATGTCCTAAAACTGGTATGCATGGAAGGAAAAACATTAATGAAATGCACGTGATCTTGCCCAGTTGTGTCCATAACATAGCTGGGCAGAGCACTTTTTTCCTCTGGTTCATTAGTTAATAAAGGGGCATCGTCCTGAGATAGGAAAATGCCAGGGAGGAAGACGGCCAATTCCTGCCACTCGGTCTGCTTCCTGGGGCTCATGCTTTCTCTGGCCAGCCTTTATTTTAGTAACGCTAAAGAACTGTCAGGAGCCATAACTTTGCTCTCATTTCCATCCACCAGCTTCATTTAGCAGGAGAGTTCCCTGGGAAGGGCGGTCTTTAAGAAATCCCTCCAGTAACAGAATCACCAGCATAGTGAGGAATTCATAATCACCAGCATAGTGAGGAATTCATATGAACCTTTTTTTTTTTTTTTTTGGTCTTTTCAAGACAGGGTCTCCCTGTAGCCCCAGCTGTCCTGGAACTCACTCTGTAGACCAGGCTGCCCTTGAACTCACAAAGATCCGCCTGCCTCTGCCTCCCAAGTGCTAGGATTAAAGGCGTGCACCACCATGCTGAGCTCTATGAACATTTCTTTAAGTGCATATAATCCTAACCGATTGATCACTGTGGCATAGAACATGGGGTTTCTCTACTTAAAAGAAAAATTTCAACAGCACATTGAGTGTACATTCAATAGGGACAAAGTGTGACAAAATATATTAGCCTGGACTTGAAAGTTCCCCCAAATCCTTGCAAAGACACAGTAATAAATATAACCAGCTTCACAAGCATCTTACTTTCTAGCACGTCATGCCCTGAAGTAGACTCTCCACAGTCATCTTGCCAAGCAGATTTTCCTGGGACTAAGAGTCTGCCTTTCCTGTTTATTAATCACAAGCTTGGAACTGTTTTTTTAATTAACTGCATTTGGATCATGAAATCATTCACAGTCTTCAATTTAACATTTCATTTTAAAGCCAAGGGAACTAAAGTTCACTGAGGTTAAGTGACTTGCTTCATTCAGACCAGACAGTTAATCAAACCGATTCTAGAACATGGTTCTTTGGACACAAAGCCCAGGCCCATCTCTGCTTACAGTGCTGTTCTCCAGCCAAACACAGCCACTCAAAAAAGACACTGTTAACAACTGGCACTGAAAGAGGCCAGTGATCGCGGCATCTTGAGTTGAAAGCTGCACTTGAGAAAGATTTGGGGACTCTAGATTATGTGATGATGCTATTGTGACTCATGTTACCAAGATCCCCAAATCCAAGCTAGATGCATCCAGCGAGCAGGTGCTACTGATGTTTCGCAGTTCTCCAGACTGTAACATGAGCAGGTAGTCCTGGAGGGGAGTGTAAACCATAAACTGCTCCTGTGTTTATTTTAGGATTACACACACACACACAAACACACACACACACACACACACACACACACACACACACTCACACTCACAGGGGTTGGGCTAGGTTTGATTTTGAACAGCTGGCAGAGAAATCAATAGTACATTATTTTATGTAAACTATTTACAGATTTAGAAAACCAAGGGCAAGCTTTTGGACAACAATCATCCATGTGCTGTATAAAATACAAATATTATGTTCTTATATATGAAAAAAAGATTTTGATTTTTCCTCCCTCTTCCTCCTTCTCTCTCTGTTTCCTATTACAGCATGAAAGCAGAAGTGACTCCAATGTTGACTTCAGAGCCTCAAGAGAAAGAAAGAAGAAAATGTGAAAAAAAAGGAAGAAAAAAAAGCCAGACCTTCTTTGGGCGTGGTGGCGCACCCCTTTAATCCCAGCACTCAGGAGGAAGAGGCAGAGGCAGGTGGATCTCCATGAGTTCAAGGTCAGCCTGGTTTACAGAGTGAGCTCCAGGACAGCTGGGACTAAAGGAAAACCCTGTCTCAAAAAGACTAAAAAAAAAAAAAAAAAGCCAGACCTGATAGATCACACCTGGAACCCCAGCACTTGAGGGGCTCAGCCAGAAGGGCTGCCATGAGTTTGAGGCTGGCCTGGACTATATACAATGAGACCCAGCCTCAAACAAACCAAAGGGGGGGGAACCCCACAAAATTTAAGGCAGAGAATACCTTTAGTGTACATAATTTGAAAGTTACTCATGTCCAAGGTAATGCTTTCTTTCTATCTATCTATCTATCTATCTATCTATCTATCTATCTATCTATCTATCTTTCTTTCTTTCTTTCTTGAGGTCTCATGTAGTCCAGGCTGGTCTTAAACTCCCTCTATAGCCAAGGATAACTTTGAACTTCTGACCATTCTTTGTCCACCTCCAACTCCTGGGATTACAGGTATGAACTTCTTCATCTGGTTTACGGGGTCCTGGAGATTGAACACAGGATTTTGTGCATGCTAGGCAAGCCCTTCACTAACAGTGCTACATCTACAGCAATGCTGTTTTAATAAACCCACTAACTTCCATGGAAGCAGAGACTTGCTTATATGACAGAGGGGTAAGGGGGAGGAAAAAAGAATTCCCAGACAGGCTAAGGCCAAGGGAACTGGACTGGAAGAGAGAGCCAAGAACGAAAATTCCAGCTGTCTCAGAGGCTCTACTTAAGCAGTGCCCTTTCCTCCTAATTAACTAGCCAAACACCATCGACTTTCTTTCATAAACACACCTAAGAGCAGCATCCGACCCCCTTCCTCCAATTCTTCCCAAAGAAAATCATTGCTAGGAAAATAGAAGCTGGAATTTGGGAATCTTCTGTTCTTTCCTTAATAAGAGCATACTTAGTAAAACCAAACGATATAAACAAACCACATTCCTTAAAAGACACGTATTTCCTAGCAGTGACTCCTCCCTGAAAAGACATCCAAGCTAATGTTGTTTGAGTCACCCCCACTGGGCACAGTGGGTAAGGCTGCCCTGTTCTCACAGGCCACACACAAGGAAGGAAAGGGACAGAGGGACAAGCAGGCAGATCAGCACTGACAATTCTCATAACTTCAGCCTTCACTATGAATTTTTCTTTTCTTTCTTTTTTAGTTTTTTTAAATTTTATTTATTTATTTTTTATGTGTATGAATGTACTGTCTGCATGTAGGTTTGTGCACCCATGTTGTGCAAAGCCACGGAGGTCAGAAGAGGGTGTTGGATTCCCCTGGAACTGGAGTTAAAGAAGGTTCTCAGCCGCCATGTGGGTGTTGGGGATCGAACCTGGGTCCTCTGCAAGAGCAGTCAGCACTCCCAGCTGCTAAGCCATCTCTCCAGCCCCTGAATTTCCTGTTCATAGGAAACACAAAGCCTGCATTTACTTAGAGGGCTTGGTAACTGAGGTGACACACTGAGGTCCATATATCTAAAACAAAGCATTTTCAGGAATGGAGCGATGGCTCAGCACTTAAGAGTACTAGGTGCTCTTGCAGAGGACCCAGGCTCAGTTCTCAATACCCACATGATGGCCAACAAATGTCTTACCTCCAGTTCCAGGGCATCAGAGGCCTTCTTCTGACTTCTCCCAGCATTACACACATGTGGTGCACTCATAAACATGCGGCAAAACAGTTATACACATCAAATAAAAATAAATTAAAAAATAAAGCATTTCCTCTGAATAGTCATTACCAATTTTCAAGAATATGTTGAAATCCTTTCTTTGTAAGGATTCTTTAATTGCATACCAGGAATATGGACATTATTATCATAGGTATAATCTAAAAAGAAACATTATTAACATTCATATATTATAGATTAGCCCTGAAATGAGTTAGGGACACAGGTTAGAAAAATCAAATTCTACAGGGTCATCAAATGAGCCCTCCCTGCCAAAGTTCAGTCTTTCTCCATTTCTTTTTTTTTTTTTTTTTTTTTTGTATTTTCGAGACAAGGGTCTCCTGTAGCCCCAGCTGGCCTGGAACTCGCTCTGTAGACCAGGCTGGCCTTGAACTCACAAAGATCCACCTACCTCTGTCTCCCAAGTGCTAGGACTAAAGGCGTGCACACCACCATGCCCAGCTCTTTCTCCACTTCTATTCACCAGCCAAAATAGTCAAATGCTTCTACAAAAGGAGATTATAAGAATGAGCGAACCAAAAAAAAAAAAAAAAAAAAAAAAAAAAGCCAGGTATGGTGGCACACACCTTTACTCCTAGCATTGGGAGGCAGAGGCAGGCAGATCTTTGTGAGTTCAAGGGCAGCCTGGTCTACAGAGTGAGTTCCAGGACAGCTGGGGCTACGGGGAGACCCTGTCTTGAAAAGAAAAAAAAAAAAAAAAAAATGGGCAGGAGGAGCCAGTGCTTTTGGCTGATGAACCATCTCTCCAGCCCCCATCTTGTAGTTATTAAGAATCATATTTTTTTCACTAAGTGTATATAAATCCAGATTTCTGTTATAGGAAGATTGTTACTTATTTTTAAAGTTCAGTCCCCAATTTGGCAAGTTGAATCTGGCCAGCTGTTCTGCGCATGTCTATAGCTCAGAATCCCTCCCAACCTCCCCATTCTCCTGTATGCACCCCTCCCTGTAATTTCTGGGACACTTGTCAAGGATGCCATGTACTATACAAGGGACATGCTTTATTCTTGCCAGGGTCCCTCTGACTCTTTCTTGAAAGTCAGCAGCTCTGACTCTCTGTAGCACTATGGTGGAGTTGGGATTGGCATATATAGCAAGGGAAGGCAATTAAAGATTCAAAATGGTGACAGCAAATCAAAGACAATGGGTGCTAAACTAGGGGGCGTTGTGTCCTATAATCATCACTGAATCCTTTAAGTTCCCTCCCCCTTCCTGATGCTCTGTCTCCCTGTGTGCTGATATGTGCAGAAGTAGACACCCCTGGAGGTTTCTGGAAGCCTTTGGAGGGGCAGTTTCTCTCATTCACATGACAGTGAATAGGATTTAGAGACAATTAGATGTGTGCAGTCCACCAGCTCTTCATAAGAACTTGGAAGCTCAGACTTGTTAGGCTTTGTCCAGGGCAGCCCAGGACGCAGCCTCTGCAATGGAGCTGCTGGGCTTTCTTGCCTTGGCGTCAAATTAGCACTTCATTCTGGTCCTTGGCACCATGGGTTTCACAGGCAAAAGGAATTGTTCCTGGCAGTGAAAATAAATATTCAACTCCCCACCCCCAAGAAAAGAACTAGAACCACAAAGTGGTTTTAATTTGCATCTTCAGATAGTTTAAGGATGTTTAACACCTTGGAAAATGTTTATTAGCTATTCCTGATTTTTCTTTGGAGAATTCTCTGTCAGTCCCAGAGCCTATTTTTTAATTGGGTTATTTGTTTCCTTGGTGTTTTATTTTTGAGTTCTTTGTCTATTGTGGATGCTGGTCCTCTGTCAGATGGCTAGCTGGGGAGGATTTTCTCCCATCCTGTGGGTTTTTTTCCACTCAGTTGTCCATTTCTTTGGTTGTATAGAGGCTTCTTGATTTCATGAGGTCCCATTAGCCAAGTGCTGGCCTTATTGCCTGGGCTGTTGGCATCCTACTTAGGAAGTCTCTGCCTGTGCCTGTGTGCTGTAGCCTATTTCCCATTGGCCATTTCAGCTTCAGGCTTTATTTTGAGGTCTTTGATCCATTTAAAATTGACTTTTGTTCTGGTGAGAGATGGGGTCTGGCTGCACTCTTCACATGTGGATGTCCAGTGTTCCCAGCACCATCTGTTCAAGATGCCATCTTCCCTCCAGTGTGTATTTTTTATGTCATTGTAAAAAAAAAAAAAATCAAGTGGCTATAGTTGCATAAATTTAAATCTGGGTGATCTATTCTTTCCCATTAATTGCTGTGTCTGTTTTTATGTCAGTACATGCTTTTTAAAAATTATTACTGTAGCTCTTCAGTGTAATGATGGTGCTTCCAGTGTTCTGTTTTTCTCAGTACTGTCAAGGCTTTTTTGAGTACACAGGATCATGAAGAGGAAATTGACTGACATCTGACTGATTTCCTGGCTACTCTGGTCACCTTCGGAGCTCCTTGGAACCATACAGCATGAGAGCGCCAACTGAGTTTTTATAATGTGTGGAACAAGGCTTTTAATTTTTCTTTCATACTGCTGTTTGTAGCTGATCTTTGGTTTTAAGTTAATTAAGTCTTCTTATGATTACATGATATGATGGATGATTTGGGAATATAAGGGGAATTCGAGTCCCTTAAAACTTCAAAAACAGGCTAAATGTAATAGCCTGCAACTATAGACCCAGATATTCCGGAGGCCAAGGCAGGAGGATCACTTGAGCTCAGAGGTTGGAAGCCAGCCTGAGCAATAAAGTAAGACCCTTATCTAAATAAATAGAACACAAATAAAAACAATGAAACCTTGGAGAACATACAATCCTCTACCTGATGGTTCTACAGAGGTCTTCAACACCAGGCTCACTAGATGCTAGCTGCTCCTACAGATGCCAATTGTCAAGTATGTATAAACTGTTCTATAACTGTTTGCACTGCTTAGAGCTGTTTATCAACAAGGAATAGAGGAGAAGTGGTGAGTTCTATTAATAGTGTTACCACATGTGTTACCACATGTGTTACCACAAAGACCATTGTGGAGATGTGCAAATTCTCATTCAGAACACTGCTGCAAGTTCTCTCGAGATGGCAAGCATCACAGCATTTCATTCATTCACTGAGTCAACCAAAATCTATTGAGCCTTCATAGTACCTTAGGCTGGGGATACAACAGCAGTAAAGAAGACAGGACTCTCCTGTGAATGATTCACCAGGGAAATAGTTTGTACCACAATTACTGGTTAGGGGCAAGGGAATTGCTCTGTGCTGGTGTATTTATCAACTTGAAGGAAAAGACTGAGAATCTTAGGACTAGAAGAAATGTCCAAGATACAAAGAAATATTTCAATATTATTTTAAAAATTATTTGATGAGCATTCTTGTCTATCACCCAACTACAAAAATGATCAAATAGAAATCATGCTAGAGAGTCCATTGAACTAGATAAATCAACAAGGAATCTTTAACCTCAGCACCTTTGATATTTGAAGACAGATGATTCCTTGTTGTGCAGGGCTGTCCTGTGCAATTCTGGGATGTTCAGCCATCTCCAGCTTCACCTGGCAAAAGCAAGTAACACACCTCTCCTAGATGTGATAAACAAAATTGACCCTAGACATTGTCAAATATACCTGGGGAAGAAAACTGCCTCCTTTTGAGTACTAGGTGAAATTACTCATTAAAAAAGAAGATACTGGGCTGGAGAGATGGCCTAGCAGTTAAGAGCGCCGACTGCTCTTACAGAGGACCTGGGTTCAATCCCCAGCACCCACATGGCGGCCGAGAACTGTCTGAAACTCCAATTCCAGGAGAACTCCAGTTCCAGGGGAATCCGACGCCCTCTTCTGACCTCTGCAGCATTGCATAACACAGGTGCACAGACCTGCATGCATACAGTACATTCATACACATAGAGAAAAAAAATTTTTTTTAATTAAAAAAAAAAGAAGATACTAACATCCCTTCAAACTAGCATTTGGTGACATTGAAAATGGATAAAAGGCTGAGGGCTGGAGAGATGGCTCAGCGGTTAAGCAGAGGACTGGGGTTCGATTCCCAGCATCCACTTGGCAGCTAAGAACCGTCTTTAACTCCAGTTCCAGGGGAATCCAACACTTTCTTCTGACCTCTGAGGCATTGCATGACACAGGTGCACAGACCTACATGCAGACAGTACACTCATACACATAAAAAATAATAAATAAAAATTTTTTAAATGGATAAAAGGCTATAAGGTAACCTCAGTACCTGAAGCTCATGTGGCACTGAACAACAGATAAAGGGGACAGTAATGAATCTCTCAACTCTCACTAATGAAGCTCCCTCATGCGACAGAGGGCCAGGAACACAAAAGGGCACAAAATGGCCAAAGTGTGGAGATTCTGAGTCTACAAGGGGGACCATTTTGGAAGAAAGATTGCAAGAGTCAGGAAGGAAGTGCATGACCACATGGAAACAGACTCAGACAAGCTCCAAGGACCCTGCCCATATGATCCTACAGCAGTGGTGTCAGCTTGCACAAGACCCATGCAAACCCAAGGAGGCGAAACTCAGTGCAGGACTATGGAAATGGGCAGCAGGCCCCAGTCTTAGTAGAAGAACTATTAGCAGCTGATTACTGTTGGGCGAGGAAGAGCTGATCTTCTTAAAATGAGGGACTCTGGATGGGCTGACTAGACCTCAGTGGATGAACGTGCACTGAGGAACGTCTAGGGAGGCTACCTTGACACAATGGGCCTTGGCACAAATGAGAGTGTATGAGTTCCAGTGGCAGGGGGGTTGTGGAAGGTGCCAGTGAAAGGGGGTGTTAAAGGGGATTAAGATTGACTGATGTTCTGTATGAGATACACAAAAATTCAGTAAGAAAGAAACACTGGATAAATGGGAAGAAGGGAAGAAGTATATCTCAGTGTCCTCAAAGAGAACTTGGAAATTATCAGGGACTAGCCCCAAAGAACTAAGTGAATTACATCTCCTCCTCTTCCTCTCCCAACACCCCCCACATACATATACCAGACCCACATTTTCCCACCTCTTTTTCTTCTAGCAGTACATGCTAAGCAAGTGCTCTGCCATTGAGCAAGTCTCAGCCCCTAACTCTGCTTTATGATGGGAAAGTACAATGTTGAAATAACTTTTATCATTATGATATATATATATATATATATATATATATGCTTCCATTTTGTTCAGAAATTTTCCTCTCCTATTGGTAATGAGGACAAAGCTGGAGCATTCTCCTGATTCAGACCCTGGGATTAATTACCTCTGTGGAACAGTAATGCAGCAGCTGTGTCTGCCAAGTGTCCCTGGGACCCGTAATTAACCCAGAAGGTCTTCCAGGGGGAATCACACTAGAAGCCAAAGGAATATAATTAAATCCCTTGCAGTCTTAAAGGTGCTCAAGTCATAGATTCTTAAACATTAAATATTTGCATGGAGCAACCAGTGTTCATATCTGCCCAAGATCTTCCAAATAATCTGAGTTTGTATGCAACTTGGGTTAAAAAAACCAAAAGCACAGGCCAGGTATGGTGGCGCATGCCTTTAATCCCAGCACTTGGGAGGCAGAGGCAGATGGATCTCTGTGAGTTCAAGTCCAGCCTGGTCTACATAGTGAGTTCCAAGATAGCTGGGGCAACAGGGAGAACCTCTCTCAAAAAAGACAAAAAAAAAAAAATCACAACAAAAACCAATATGTCAAAGAGCATGCATGGGCAGCTCTTTTTTATGAATGGATCATATACATCCATGCATGGAAAATTTCAGCACAGAACTAAAGAATCAGCTGTTTTCTCTAGGTGTGGTAGCAACCTAGTATCAGAAGCTTGCCCCATTGGATAGCCTTTCATGGTGTTGGATTTTTATTCACATATGTGTATTATTTTACAGCAATGACCAACCATCATGGAAAAACCTGGTAAGGATGGTCTTGGCCATAATGAAAAGTAGGAAAGATGATGAAAACTAATATATTAAAATTTTTATCTCCCTGCTTTAAATGATAGAATTTATGTCACTTGTAGTTTCAGAGTCTGGAAATAATTTAGGCTTTGCCCATACAGTGTAAACCCTTGCAACATAAAGTAAGCAAACTCACTGAGCCATATTTCCTGGGCACATGACCTTAATAGCTCTGCCCTTTCTTTGCTATCCACCCAAGATAGTGTATGAATATATCATATCAAAGTGCTGCAAACAGTGATTTCTCATTGTAAAGGCTAAGCTAATTGTCTTACTTCTGTCGCAAGCAACAAATGGGATCAAACTGATAATGTCTGTGTGTGATTGCGTGTGTGCTATTCTAAACCAGTACAGCTGAGAAAGAGCAACACTCTTCTCTGAGAAGTTGGTTCTGGTTTTACTTCCCAATTTCACGCTGGATAGAGTGTTTCAGTAAAGTAAGAAGTAGGCCCTTGTTCTAAAGCACAATTTTGAAAGAAATCTGAAGGAACAGGTTCTCAGCAATTCAGGTCCACTCTTGGCCTTAAAATGAATGCTAAGTGTAAGCCTCGTTGTAATATGGCAGAATGCTACAGTGAAATAAAAGTAGTTTGGTTACCTACAAAGTCCAAAACACTACACTGGGTAGTTTATGTAAATAAGCCCCATGAAGCCTTCACAAATTCTGAGAAATAGGATATATATTATGATTTGAACTAATAATAAATAAAAAATAAAAAAACAGCAAGAATGAAAACTGTAATACCTTCCAGATGCTGAGAAAACTTCCTACCTCTCCCCTTTTTTAGGAAAAAGAAAAACATGATGGTAATGAAACCACTCCCTAACTGTAAACTAGAGCCAACTGTTACAGTGGTAATTTCCTTTAAAACAGGCATAACGTATTAACTGATTGATAGGCATAGGAACTGTGAAAGGATATTTCCCTAACTAGAGCCAAATTCAATAGTAAAGTGTTTATAAGTTGTATAATTAAGCCAAATATATTACTACAGGAAAGCTCTGACATCAGCAATGAATTATTCTGCCTAGGAGATGTTGGCTAGGGGATTCAAACCCGCCCCCCCCCAAATTATAAAGGCCTTTTGCCTATAAGTGGGATATATGCAAGGAGAAAGGCAGTAAGTCCCTGTTGTCGAAGACCTGGTGTGAGCATGAAAAATGTTATGAGACGTCACTTGCTAGCGTACAACTGGCCTCTGAAATGCTAGAGAGCATTACCAAAGGCCACTAAAGCAATACAGCAAAATATTGGTCTCCCTGAGACAAGCAAGACTCCTCCGTCAATATCAGCTACACCTCAACAGCCTGGAGATACTGTGCAACAGTGGCAGCCAAGTGTCTATATATATCCCAAATCTATTTGGCTATTAGCTCTCTCCTTGGAGGAATAACTCACAGCGGATGCCACAAGCTTATGTCCTCTAGTGGTTAGGAGATGTTATAAGCCACAATAAGAACTTGTCACCCTTTATAGAGAAACCACAGTTTGCGGATTAGCATACCATCCAAGCATCTGTGTCTATGCTCACAGCTTAGCTTGACATAATAAGTGGTACTGCTTAAATGCCTGTACATCCAATAGCTTGTGCTTTGTTAGTATGACTAAAAAGGGTATCACTGGGAAAGCTGTCAATCCATGAAGGGAAACAACCTGAACAGACTGGAGTCCAAAATGACAACTCCAAAGAAATTAGACTGTTTTCTTCTCACCCACTTGTGCCCCTTTCCCAAAGCCCAGGGAACAAACTGCAGAAGAGGAGGCGTGGTAGATTATAAGGGCTGTGAAGAGATAGGGGTGAATCATGAGACTATAGGAAGATAGTCTGGACTCCTGATTGATCAACATGCCTGTGCATACAAGCTTCTCCAACTGGACTATGGGAACCTTGGGTTGTTCAAAATTTGGTCATAGATACTTGCAAAATGCACCAATTACCTGATTCTATGACATAATGAGTGACATCAATGCTATCTGCAAGCAACTGTGTCATTGTATTGTAGAATCCCTTAAAAATAAAAAAATAAAATAAAAAGAAAACTGTAATCTAAAACAAAGCAACCAAATCTGCCTTTTGCACAACATGAATCATAAAATGTAGTCCTCACCTCAGTGTCAGACCTTTGCCCACCACATAGCTTTAAGTCCAGTTGCACAGTAAAGAAGAACAGTAATGGCACTTGTGGATGAAAGACCTATTCCCAGCACTGACTTAACTGGAGACCCAGTCGAGGACCCTGACCCAGGCTTTGCCCTTCGAAGGCCCTTAGCTCACCCGAAAAGTCTGGATCATATCAGATGTCACTGATGACTCCATGAAAGCCTTCTCTAGGAATTCTTTAGAAGAGGTTTCAGTTAAGATAAGGGGGCTACCATTCCATTTATTAATAGATCTGGTGGCTTTTCAAAGTCTGGTTAGTGGAACTGGAAGGTTAACTGTGTTTTTCCAAGAGCATTCTTGGCTTGACCCCATTTGGAACAGTTCTTTATCAGTAACTCCATGATGTGTGAGCTTCACCTCTAAGGAGGGGGACATCACAAGAAGAACTTGGCCTTGGGCAGAAACTGTATCAGGTCTCAGGCTTATGGACTTGGCTTGGCCAGCAGTGCCTCGTGAAGCACATGGAGGCATGAAGACCCTGTCTTCTGGTTTTTCTACACTCATCAGTGTGGAAGACCCAGCTAATACCTCACCTGCACCCATCATTTCTAAGCCTTATATTGAAGTTTCATTGTCTAATTCATTATCTTTTACCTGATAAATTCCAGACATCTGAATTTCTAAATAAATCTTAACTGAAAAATAAAAAGTCAGCCAGGTCTGGTGGCACAAGTCTATAATCCCAATTGCTCCAGAACTGAGGCAAAAGGATTGAAAGTTCAAGAACAGCCTGGGCAATTAGCAAGACCCTTTCTCAAAATATAAAGTTAAAAAAAAGAGGGGGCAGAGTTCAGGATATATTTCAATGGGAGAGTGTTTGTCTAGCATGTGCAATACCACAAAAATGGTCTATTTACTCACAGCCCCATGTCATATCTCACATATGTTTATGTACAGGCACAGTTTAAAGGCAAGAAAAAAATAGGGTTTTTTCCTGGTATTTCTTTGGCCCCAACCCATTAGGTTTACAGGCATCCCACTGGTGTTCAAAGAGACCTCTCTAAGCAGGCAATGCTTTACCCTTGCCTGTGTAGCTGCAGAGCCAGGAAAGGGCTCCCTTCTGTCACCTTCTGGCCCAAAGAGGGTGAGCTTGGCATCCTGTTGTTCTTGTCCTCCTTTCTCTCTGGCAAAATTCCACTAGTGCTCCCAGACCCAACTCAAGCTGGGCTGATCCCTTCCTCTCCTGTAATCATTCATTGCCTGATGTGGCTAGACCTCCGCTGTACCACTGAGCGCATTGTACTGCAATCATTATTTATATGTCAGTCTCACTGGTAGACCAGGAATTCCTTCCTGAGCTATTGTATCCCTCCAGCACCCAACGCTGCACAGCCACTGAGCAGCACAGCACATCTTTGTTGAATAAATGAAAGCCTAGCACAGTGCTAAGTGCCTGGCTAGATTTTAGTGAGGAAGAAAAATCAATGGAAGGAAAGCACTGAAATCCAATGAGACAAGCTGAGGAGAGGAGCATGGTGCAATGAGGAGGGGCGGAAGATGGCTGTGGGTACCAGGAGGGATCTACAACAGGATGAGCCTCGTCTGTAGCACTCGGGAGTCTGTAACCTCACAAAGGTGGGGTCTGAAGAGATAAACCCTAGAACAGGACATATTACCTTTTAATAGCTGAAATAGGAATAAATGGAAAACAGCACAGGCTGGGAGAACATTTGGGTGTAGCTGGGGCTACGAAGCCTCCATGAAAAGACTCAGAAGGAAGGGCCAGAGTGTTCACTGACATTTGCAAACCGTTGAACCAACGTCACAATCTACCCTTGCCCATCACTCCGTACCCTGCTTGCCCTTCCCTAGCCTGCCTCACATGCTGACATAAAGCACACAGACAAGAATTCGTGGCTCAGTGGAATATTGTACATTGTCTAGGGATAGCTCACACTTTTCTGAGTTATTGATTCCACCCCTGTTCACTGTCTGTGAACTCTTTATTATTTAATTTGTATGTTTCACATATCTGTGGGTACAGTGGCATCTGTGGGTACATGCCTCAATCACTCTCCACTTTATTTACTGAGTCAGGGTCTCTTGCTGAACCCCAACTCACTGATTGAACTCGTTTAGATAGTTATCTTGCCCCAAAGATCCTCTGTTTCCACATCCCAGGCACTGGGAGTCCTGGCAAGCCCCCATACCTGCCAGGCTTTTATGTAGATGCTGGGCTCTGAACTTGGGTCCTCATGCCATCATAGTAAGTACTTTCTCTGCTACACCATCTGCACAGCCCTGTCTGTGAACTCCTTTGCACCTTTTTGCACTGCCAACAACCAACTGATAGACTGCAGTATCTGTCTTGTCTGGTAGGGATTCAATTATCTCCCTCCCACTTGATAGAAAAATCAGTTTGCCTTCATTTACATATCCTTTCAATATTCCTCATCTCCAAAAGTGTCTGCTTTTCAACCCTGTCTTTTTTGGAGCTGATTGTCACATCTGCACAGCTACCACTGATTAATCAAAACTCTGATATCTGCAGGAGACTTGTGATTTTGACTTTTCCTGAAAATTATGTGCTAATGGTTGCCCCTGGAAGTATTACACTACTACAGCATAATGGAAGGAGCCTATGCCAAGTGACACTGTGGTCTCAGCAGGGCCACTGAATATCTGTGTATCCTTGAATAAGTTTCTCAGTTTCTTTGGGGCCCAATTTCTTCATCTATAAAATGGAGTCACTGTGAAGATCATGGAACAGTTTGCAGATGGCCCCCAACTCATGACAGTCCATCTTATACTAGTTCAACTGACAACGGTAAGAAAGCAATACATAAGCCGGGCGTGGTGGCACACGCCTTTAATCCTAGCACTTGGGAGGCAGAGGCAGGCGGATCTTTGTAAGTTCAAGGCCAGCCTGGTCTACAGAGTGAGTTCCAGGACAGCTGGGGGCTTAACAGAGAGGACCCTGGTCGAAAGACAAAAAAAAAAAAAAAAAAAAAAAAAAAAAAAGAAAGCAATACATATTCTGTAGAAACCAAATGTTAAGTTTTGAATTCTGATCTTTTCCCAGGCTAGAGGCCTCACTCATGATCTTCAGTAATGGTGGGAGCAGCAACAGCAAACCTCAGGCTCCAGTCAGGCTCACAGTCGTGACAGGAAATAAGAACACTCCACAGCCTACGGCATTGCTCAGGTAGGACATTGGGAGGCAGCTTATTCAATTCATTTTTCGCTTATGATATTTTCAACTTTAAATGGGTTTATTGGGCCTGCGAGATCATTCAACAGGCAAAAGCACTTGTCATAAAGGCCTTGATGACCCGAATTCAATCTCCAGCACTCACAGTGATGAGAGGATTGATTTTCCAAAAGTTGTTCTGACCTTCACATGCCTTGCATAGCACACCCACACCCACAGACACTTCACACACACACAATAATAATGAAGAATTGTTAATGGGTGTACTGTAACCAGATCATCAAGACACATCTCAATATGAAAGCATTAGCAAGGGTTGGGGCTAGAGTTCCGTGGGTAGAGTGTGTTCACTAAGTCCCGAGTTCAGTTCTCAGGACTGTGGAAACCAGACACAGTGATGCTCTCCTCTAATCCCAGTACCTAGGGAGGGGGAGGTAGGAGGCAGAGGTAGGAGGATCAGAAGTTCTTCACTCTCAGCGACACAGCAAGTTTCAGGTCAGCCTTGACTATGTGAGATGCTTCCCCTCCGCCCTCAAAAGGAATTATGAGTCGGGCTAATCATGAGCTCCATGGTGATTGAAATACCTTGTCTCAAAAAGTAAGGTGGAAAGTGAGAGAGAATGACCTCTGACCTCAAACTCTGGCCTCTACACATGCACACATACACACATGTATACACACACAAAAGGAAATGAAATACAAAAATGGTATAGAGAATATGACACCTTTTGAGAAATGAGGTGTTTTCTTCTGTAGGAATGCAAAGGAGTTGTTACTAAGGAGATACAGGTTAGAATGGAAGGTTCTACAGGACTGTGAGTTGTCAGCTGTGGAGGGCTGTGCGTCGCCCAGCTGTGGAGGGCTGTCTGGCTTACCAGTGTCCGTGGTACATCTGGATTATGGGACTCAGGTTAGTTTTCTAAAAGCACTTCTATATTTGTAAGAATAATAACTGTTATGATTAGAAATATAATTGTACAATTTATAAAGTTTCAGGGAACAGGCTTAGTGTTGTTACAAAGAAAGCAGCTGTTTGGGGCCGGCAGAAAGCTATTTCCACAGCTCTCACAAATGGGTTTCTTCCTTTTGCCAAAGAGCCAAAAGGTTTTGTGAATACAGCAATTCAACTCTGTCTACTGGGCAGAAATGGGGCTAAATGGGAACTCATAAAAGCACCAGAGTTTGCACAAATCGACAGCTCCTGACATCTTTTCTACACTGAGCCTGCCAGCATACTGAGACATACAGTCACTGTCAAAAAAAAGTGTTTACCAAGAAAACTTGGTTTCATTTTGAGAACAAGACAGTATTTCAAGGGATAATTTTAAAAAGTCCCTATGCATTTTGACTCAATATTTGAAGTTATCTATTTCTTTGTGTGTATGCATGTAGGCACGCACACTGACACAGTACAGGTGTGGAGGTCAGAGGACACTTCTCAGCACGTCATCACACTGTCCTGAGGCCTGGCCTGATAATATGGTAGATTATGTAATTGAACCATAAATTACACAAATCGAGCTAAATTCATAACCAACCAATAGGGTGTGTCCGAGCCTCTAGAGAACTATACTAGTGTCACTCCTAAATAAATCTTTTATCTATACATTTAGTTTAATTTCCTCTCCTAGTTTGCTTTTGAACCATAGTACGAATGCCCTCATTCAGTCCTATAAAGTGTTTTAAAGCATTTTCAGTGACTTTTAGTGCACACACTGTGCAAGAGCTGTACAACCATGATTACTACCTAATTCCAGAACATTTCTATTTCAATTGCCCCAAGAAAACCTTTACATTTATAGCAGTCAGTCCCCTGGCCCCGCTCCTCGCTCCCCAGTCTAGTTTCTGTTTCTATCCTGGATACTGCACACACATTTAATCATGAGACAACTAATCTTTGGCACTAGCTTCTTTTACTAAGCAAGATCCACCCATTGCATAGTAGGTATTGGCATTTCATTCTTTTTTACTGCTGAATATTGTACCATCATGTGGATACATTTTGTTTATCTATTCATCACTTTATGAATATTGAGTTGTTTCAAGCATTTGTTACTATTACGAATAATACTTCTATGAACATTTAGATACATGTGTGTATGCAGGTATACATGTACGTGCAGGTGCAACTGTGTTTGGAGGAAAACCTTTGAAGTTGTTCCTTGGTGCTGTCTACCTACTTTAATTTTATTTTTGTCTTTGAGACATTCTCTTAATGCCTTGAAACTCGCCAAGTAGGGGAGGCTGACTGGGCAGCGATCCCCAGGGACCCTCCTGGCTCCACCTCCTTGGGCCTGGAATTATAATTGGGTACCACCACCAGCAGCATTGTTTTTTACCCGTGTTCTGGGGAGCAAACTCAGGATTTGTGTGTGCAAAGTAAGCACTTATTTGCATAGAAGTGTTTTCAATCTCTTGATTATATAGCTTGGAATAAAATTGCTAAGTCAGATGGAAAAAATCTATACTTAAGTTTTTAAGGAGGGGTTGGGTGAAATAGGATCATGCTATGTATCCTTGGAACTTATTATGTAGGTCAGGGTGCCTGCTAACTTGTGGCCATCCTCCTGTCTCAGCTTCCCAAGAGCTGGGATTACAAACATGCACCACCATACCTAGCTTTACACATAACATTTTGGGGAACTGGCAAACGGTTGTCCAAAGTGGATATACCATTTTCCATTCCCACAGCAATTGGGATGAAAGTTCCAACTTCCCATTCTCACCGATACTAGCAAATACCTGTCTTTATCATTATAACCAACCCCAGGGGGTGTGAGGTCCTATCATGTGGTTCTGATGTATGTTCCTCTGATGACTAAAGATGCTAAGCATCTTTTCATTCACTCGTTAGTCATCTGCCTATCTTTGGAAGACGGTCTCTCAGAAAACCTTCGAACATTTTTAATTAGGTCATCTTAGGGGTTTTTTTGGTCAGTTATACATTATTTATACACTCTGAATAACATCTTTATTACATATATGATTTACAAATATTTTCTCCCCCTTTGGGCCTTTTGTTCCACTTTTATTTTGGGGGGAGGGGATCTTTTTGAGACAGGGTCTCCCTGTAGTCCTAGCTGGCTTAGAACTCGATATGTAAACCAGGCAGGCCTTGAACTCACAGAGATCCCCCTGCCTTTACTTCCCAAGTGCTGGATTAAAGGCATGCACTACCACACCTGCCTACTTTCTTTTAAAAAATCTATTATTACTTGTATTTTATGTGTATGAGTGTATTGCCTAGATGTATGTAAGTGCACCTATGTGGTACGATGTCTGTGGAGGTCAAAAGAGGGCATCCAATTCCCTGGAACTGGAGTTACTGATGGTTATTAGCCACCACATGGGTGCTGGGACACAAACTCGGGTCCACTGCAAGAGCAACCAGTGCTCTTAACCACTGAGCCTTCTATCCAGCCCCCAACCACTTTCTTGAAAATGTTCTCTGAAAAGATTTTCATTTATAAAGTCCACTTTGTTAACATTTTTCCTTTTGTTTCTTGTCCTAATCCAAGATCATGACTTTTAACTATGCTACCTTGATTCTGCGTACATCATGGTAAGCTGCCTTTAATGACTTCTAGGAAAAGCCAAGAGATTAATAAATCAATTTTTAAAGAGTCATGGTCATTGTAAAGGATGACTCATGTACATTACTAATATATGGGAATATCTGTGGTGGATAATATTAAGCACAAGACTAAAAACTCAAAGCTCAAAATAAATAAGTAAAAATTTATATTTGCTTGGCATCTTTTCTTTCTGAAGAGAGCAATACTTTATTTTTTTCAAAGCCAATTTTTATTGAAGCCTTGTGCATTTCATACAAAATTTTCAATCAAATCTAGACCCATGCCCCCTTCCTTGCCCCTACCCCACCAGAGCTCATGCATTCTGCCAAACATGTTTTTCATCTTTTTCTCAGTCTCTTTTAAAATTTTCTATGCAGAAGTTTACTGTTTCAAGCAGAAGTTCACCGTTTCAGTCAGTTCTTTGACCCAGTCTTTTGTTGTTCCTCCCAATTTGCATCACTCCAAAATATGCATATATGCATGCCACATATATCTTTTAGTATCTTTAGTTTACGATTTCTTTTTATTATTATTAGGCTGAAAGATGTCATGTTTGAAGGCTCCTCCTTGGCAAGTAGTTTGGCTTCTAATTAAACCTACTTTTTTTTTTTAATTTTGTGTAAGTGTTATGTGTGTGTATGCACATATGCACACAAATGTACGAGTGTGGAGGAAAGATGTTAATGTTCGGTACCTTCCTCTGTCATTCTCCACCTTTATTTTTTTTGAGACAGGGTCTCTCCCTGAACCTGGAGCTCACAGGTCTGGCTACACCAGCCACCCAGTGCCCTCTGGGGTCCACTCATCTCTGTTCTCCAGCACTGGGATTATGGTTGTCTGTCTACCACAGCACTTGGCTTTTTTTTTTTAAAATGCTGGGGACTTGAACCCAAGACATCACACTTGTGTTGAAAGCATTTCACCCACAGAGCCATCTTCCCAGCCCCCAAGTAAACCTAATTTAATGTTCACCTTCACCAGTGTATATTAATGTATTCTTTTAGTATAAATATAATAATAAAGAATGCCTTAAAGTCATTGATTGTGAATTATGAATCCTTAAGGCCAGAGAAGATCATACTACAGAGGGCTATGGGTATAAAATTATGGAATTCGGACTTTTCTATGTAAATGAAACCATTTTGAAGCATTCTGGACAAGGAGCAAGCCCAATCTTGGTTGTCATTAGGAAGAGCTGGTGGGATGATTTGGGTATGGATGGGTGATGGGACTGATGTGGGAGAACACAGAGGCAGAGCCTGAATTAAAGGCTGCAAGGAAAATTTGAGCTATTATGAATCCTTTGGAATTGGTTGGAAATATAAAGTTCTGGGTTCTGTCTTAATTGCCCTTTCAAACAAAAGTACTGTAACTTGGTGCTCACACAGCTCCATCACATACAATTCATCTGTGCCAATGCTGCACCCCAAGCGAGAACATGCCCTTTGAAGATCTAAAGTTTAGTCTCTGGAATTAATTGAATCAGCCATACTAAACAATTTAAAAGTCAGACTTCTTGTAGCATGCTGGGCTGAAGTTATTTATTTATGTTCTGCACCAGAACCTGCTGTGAGAAATCCTCAGAGATGTCATACCCTATTTTCTTCAGTAATCTAGGAACACAAGTGGTGTCTGGGAAAATTGATTTATGACACTCAATTTCGTTCTTCATATAATTAGATAAAGGACTTGCTTGTTCCCAATAAGCAATACACTCAATGTATCTGCCAAATCTGATCTACATGAGAAACAAAGCTCTCCACTATTGGCTCCTTCTAGTAGGAAGTTTCCAGAAGCTTATTCTTTGTATCTTTACCAATAGTTCCTATTTTCAGGACCTTATGACTTTCAGAGATCTTGCTATGTTGCCCCAAATGTTCAAAGCTCTTGGGCTCAAGGGATCCTCCCATGTCAGCTTCCCTTAGTGCCCATATTACAGATGTGTGCCACTGGACCTAGCTTGGGACCATGCAACTTATCCAGTTATTACTGGATTCAGTAATGCTAAATGGTCTCCCTGCCACAGTTGCTTGCCTCCGCCTCTTGCTGCCTAATAAACTCAAAAGGTTTAGAAGTTTTGACAAATATTACATCTATCTGTTTATTTACTTATTTAGTACATGCTTACACACACACACACACACACACACACACACACAGGCGTGTGTACCCATGAAATGGCACATGTGGAGATCGGAGGGCAGGTTTTAAGAATCAATTCTCGGGGCTGGAAAGATAGCCTAGCGGTTAAGAGCTCCGACTGCTCTTGCAGAGGACCCAGGTTTGATCCCCAGCACCCACATGGCGGCTGAGAACCATCTGTAACTCCAATTCCAGGAGACTCCCGTTCCAGGGGAATCCGAGACCTTCTTCTGACCTCCGCGGCATTGTACGACACGGGTGCACAAACCTACATGCAGACAGTACATTCATACACATACAAAAATAAATAAAAAATTAAAAAAAAAGAATCAATTCTCTCCTTCCACCATGTGGGTATGGAGGACTGAACTCAGGTAGTCAGGTTTGGTGACAAGCGCCTTTACCCGCTGAGTCATTTTACCTCCCAGTGAAGATTAAGTGAAGAAATGCTACCTACACTGCTTTCTAAAAGGATTTAAAGCTGCTTTAAAAAAACACACATAAGGGGCTGGAGAGATGGCCTAGCGGTTAAGAGTGCCGACTGCTCTAGCAGAGGACCCGGTTCGATCCCTAGCACCCACATGGCGGCTGAGAACCGTCTTTAACTCCAGTTCCAGGGGAATCCTACACCTTCTTCTGACCTCCGCGGCATTGCACGACAAGGGTGCACAAACCTACATGCAGACAGTACATTCATACATGTAAAAATAAAAAGACATAAATTAAAAAAAACACACACGTAAAATGTAGCAAGTTAGCAAGCACCACATAGGAATTTTTATTTATTTTTGCCTATTGTATAAAAAATACAGTTCTAGGTACTGCAAAGACTTATAAAGATAAAAGCTTGAATTTCCTCATGAAGCCTGATATCAAAGGCCCATGATAATGCATTTGTTCTGGGTGGAGGGAATGACAAAAAACTGGGGAGGTAGACTGATGTTTGGGGCAATACTGAAGGGTCTCAGTATAAGCAATGATTTAGGGGGTATATCTGAGACATCAATGGAGTACCATGTCCATTTTAAAGCACAGATTAAAATAGCAGTTAAGAGTGCTGACTGCTCTTACGGGGGACCCGGGTTCTATCCCCAACACCCACATGGTGGTTGAGAACCGTCTTTAACTCCAGTTCCAGGGGAATCCGACTCCCTCACCCTCTTCTGACCTCCTCGGCATTGCACAACACGGGTGCACAAACCTACATGCAGACAGTACATTCACATACATACCAAAAAAATTTTTTTATTTTTTTCACTTTTAAGCTGTTCCAAAGATATGGGTGCCATCTAAAAAATTGCATCTTTTTTTTTTTTACTTCGATTAATAAACATGCTGGTCTTACAATTAAAAATATTCAAGTAAGCCAGGCATATTGGTATGGGACTATAATCCCGGCACCAGGGAGCAGAAGCAGGAGGACTGATACAAGTTCAAGGCCAGCCTGGTCTGCATTGCCAATGAGGGCTACATGGTGAGACATTGTCTCAAAATAACAAAACAAAACAAAAGGAATATGAAATTGCTCTTGTGGTCAAGTCAACATCGTATTTGCAAAGCTGGAAGAGAAGTCTAGTAAGCAGAGGGGGATTCCAGCTCAGTACATCTGCCTCTGCATCGAGGAAGCTGGGTGAGGGAATGACAAATGATCATATCCTGTATGATTAGTAGCTATATTACTGTCAGAATCTAACCTCTCCCCTTGCCAAAGGCCAGTAGACCATCCTTATTACCATTCAGGGAGCACTATGATCTCTAAACATGGTCCTGAGCCCACGTTTTATAGAACATGCTTCAAAGAAGCTGACCCGTCTGTAAAAGGAATTTCGACAGGTGCCAGTGTTTTTCTAGAACAGTCTCTATGACCTTAAGTGCTCCCCCCACTCCCTGCGACAGAAGCCAGAAGGCACTAGGTTTAAAGTCCACTATTACATCATCTGTCATCTGGAAAAAAGAGCCTGGCCCTAGGGTAGGAGATAAACAGGAACATGGCTTGCATTAAACAAAGACCTCATAAATAAGGATGTAATAAATGAGCTATAGTGACTTAATCCTCACTGCAATTCAAGGTTGATGACCAAGCCAAACCAAACAGAAACAAATAATCCAATAAATGTGTTGGTTGACTTGGTTGTATATTAAAAAATAACAGCCTTAAGCTACCATTTCAGCCTCTGCTTAAAAAGCAATAAAACCACCCATTACATATTTATTAACCATTGTTTAAAATAATAAAGTAGGTATATGTGGTAGGAAAAATATAAAGGGTACATCCTGGGAAGCTATCTAAATGTGGATCCAGGGATAACATTGAGATTAGCAGTACATTTGAGAGGATGATCTAACTACAAAATGTCCTTTGATCTAGTAACCACCATGGAGAATGGAGACAAAAGCATTGCTTCTAACTCTGTTTTTACACACCCCACTTAATGCCAGGGACCTTTAAATGAGATGCATCTGAAATAGTTTCAAAGGACGTGCTCCTGGAGACACGACCTACTCTGGAAAGAAGAAGGTGCGAGGTATCTTGCTGATCCATCTGTGGGGGCATGGCAGTTAGCTCCAGCAGGAATTAAACAGACGAACAGAATATAGACAGGTTTATAAGAATCAGAAAGAAGCCCTTTTTGAAATCTTTTGACTTGCTGAATGAACTCTAGGCCCTTTTCTGTTCTGTTGTTATTGTTGCATCAGTAGCTGTGCATGTAAGAGTGTGTGTATGTTTGTATATGTGTGTATACTTGCACACACGCATGCATGTGTGTGTGTTTACATGTAGGTGGATGTGGATGTATGTGTATGTGGGTGTACATGCATGTGTATGTGCTTTTACATGTGCAAAGTATGTGCATGTGTGTGCATGTATGTACAGGCCACAAGACGATGTCAGGTATCATCCTCATTGCTCTCACCTTTATTTATTGAAAGTCTCTCTCTGAACCTGGTGCTTGCTAGTTCAGCTGGTCCACCTAGCCAGGTTGCCTCGGGGATGCCCTGTCACCTGCTTGGATGCTGACATTACAGGTGGGCCACTACGCCTGCCAAACCTTTCTGTAGGTTCTGGGGTTCGAACTCAGGTCCTCATAGTTGTGTGGCAAGTACCTTATCCATAGAGCCATCTCTTAGCGCCTTGGTCATTTGCTTTATCCTCAATGCGTTTTCAATACAATGGAAGGTCAAATTCCAAATCCTTCCTAACCTGAAACTTTCTGTCCTCTAGGCCCCAAATCTGCTCTTTTATCTAGTTATTTGTTTTGTTTTGCTTTGTTTTGTTTTGTTTTGTCTTTTTGAGACAGGGTCTCCCTGTAGTCCCAGTTGTCCTGGAACTTGATATGTAGGCCAGGCTGGCCTTGAACTCACAGAGGCCTGCCTCTGCCTCCTGAGTGTTGGTATTAAAGGCATGTGCCACCATGACTGACTCTTTTATCTACTTTTATAAACCACCAAATCATATGCTTTTAAACATGTAGATTTTAAGATATGTGTATTTTATCTTGATAGGAGAAAAATGAAGCTTTTGGGAAGTGAAGAAGCAAAGACACTTGTCTAAAGCCAAACAGAACATCCATGAAAAATGTACAAATGCCACAAAATTGAAAAGATTTGGGTCTTTTCAATTATTCAATTAAAGAGAGAAAATGGTTACAAATTCTTTTTGTTCTCATGGTTTGGAAAGGAAAAAGGTAGAAATTTCTGAACAAAAAAGAGTTTAAGAGATAGAAGCAGCAGGCTTTGGTGGCTTGGCACAAATAGATGTTCACCTTCTCTAGCCCATTTACCTTCCAATAACCACATTTTAACTCAAAACAGAAGAAAAGATGATGACCTCATAAATACACTTTTCCTTGAACCTATGAGAGGAAAACAGGGCCACAGAAGGAAACAGAGAAAGCTAGATGGTAGAAGAAAGTTGGGTTGTTTTCTGTTTGTTTGTTTGTTTGTTTTTTAAATAGGGTCTCCCTTTTAGTCCCAGCTGGCCTGGAGCTCACTATGTAGACCAGGCGGGCCTTGAACTCACAGAGATCCACCTGCCTCTAACTCCCTAAGGTGTGCACCACCACACCTGGCTGAGAGCTGGTTATTTTTATAGAGTGGTCAGGAGTGGCAAGTACATATTCTATTAAAATGATTCTCTCCAAATATTATAACATGATTAACAAGATGAAATACAGCCAGGTATATTGGCACACACTTAGAATCCTAGTACTTGGGAGGCTGAAGAGGAAGGATCTTGAGTTTGAGGCTAGCCTGGATACAAAATGAGATCTTTTCTCATAAGAAAAATAAATTGTAAAACTATCTCCAGGATAGACACAGAAAATAACCAGAATACCACTGTCTGAATAGAAACAAAGGAAATGATGGTGTGATTTTGAACAATTGTGGAAAATAAGAAATGAGAATCCACTTGGTCTTAGCACTTTGAACATTCTTCTTAAAAAATTATAGCTTTGGCTACACAGAACTGCATTTTTTCCTAGTTTCCAATGGTTAACATAGCCTATAGACAAGCATATCAAGGTGAATTATGAAAACATAATAGTGTCAGCATATAAATGTGAGTTGTCTGTCTGTTTGAGGTACTGGGTAATAAACTCAAGGCTCCATTCATACTAAGCAAGTGCTCTACCACAGAGCTACACTCCCAGCCCAAATGTCAAAATTAAAAGTTGTGATAGAGCTGAAGAAATTCAAGAGGCAGAGGAACAGTAAAGTGGAGAAAGTAGAAGCTTACAGCCTAATCTAGAGTGTGTAGAGTTGATAGATCAAGAGGGTGGGGTAGGATTAAGAGGGGCAGAAGTACAGTAGATATGCTGTTTTTTTAATTTTATTTATTTATTTTTTATGTGTAAGAATGTACTGTCTGCATGTAGGTTTGTGCACCCGTGTCGTGCAATGCCGCAGAGGTCAGAAGAGGGTCTCGGATTCCCCTGGAACTGGAGTTCTCCTGGAATTGGAGTTACAGACGGGTCTCAGCCGCCATGGGGTGCTGGGGAATTGATATGCTAAGCTTTTATCTTTCAAGACAGGATTCTAATGCATGAAGAAAAGTAAATACAGATTTTTAAAAGGTGTTATCTTCTAGAAAAACACCATTATTTGAAAGCATTCCTTCTGGCTGGAGAGTACTTGAGACATGATGTTTTCTTCATACCTAACTCTAATCAGTAATAGTGGGTTTCTTGCATTATAGAAGGAAACATGCTTTTAAAATACTTTATTTTCTGAAATCACAGAACCAAGAAAACAAAACAATCACAGGCCAGTTGAGCATACTAAAGACATTTTTTGCCATCACAAGCATGATGGCCAAGTGTCAACCTGATTGGCTTTCAAGTAAAGTCCTTATTTCAATGCTAGAGCATCAATCCCACATAGCAAAGCTTGAGGGAACTCAGCTCAGCTCTTTTCTTGCTAGGGCATATTTCTATTAGTAAAAAGAAGCAGCAAATGTCTTAGCTTGAATACAACAGGCACACTGCCTATTTTCAGCTAGATCAAGGATAACTATTTCTTTAACAGAAAACTTATTAGCACCATCTTTTTAAGCCTTAAATTGAACATAAAATGTGCACTTCTAAGGTGCATAGGAAGAATTGTCAGCAAAGTTATAACAGTAGAAATTCAAATCTAAAAGCAGTCATTTAGTATACATCTATTAAGAGTCTTAACTAAATGGCAAATGCAAGCAAGTGCCTCAGTTTTTTAATAATACCCATTTGTTTGTTATTGTCTTTTCATTATTTTATTTATTTCTCTTTATTTTATGTGTATGAGTGTTTTGCCCGAATCTATGTCGTGGTGGTTTGAATGAGAATGTCCCATATAAGCTCCATGTATTTGGATAATTTGTCTCCAATTGCTGGCTCTGTTTTGGGGAGATCTTAGGAGGTGTGGCCTTGCTGGAGGAAGCACTGGGGGCAGGCAACAATACCCTACTAACAATAATGTTAGTTATAGTAGCAAGTACTTTTAAGAATGGTCATTTTAGGGGCTGGAGAGATGGCCTAGCGGTTAAGATCGCCAACTGCTCTTGCAGAGGACCCAGGTTCGATCCCCAGCACCCACATGGCGGCTGAGAACCGTCTTTAACTCCAGTTCCAGGGGAATCCAACACCCTCTTCTGACCTCCGCAGCATTGCACGAGACAGGTGCACAAACCTGCATGCAGACAACACCTTCATACACATACAAAATAAAATTAAAAAAAAAGAATGATCACTTTAGCCAGGCATGGTGGGGCATGCCTTTAATCCCAGTACTTGGAAGGCAGAGGCAGTTGGATCTCTGTGAGTTTGAGACCACACTGGTCTACATAGTAAGTTTCAGGCCCGCTGGGACAACAGGGAGACCTTGTCTCAAAAAGACAAAAAAAAAAAGAATGGGAATTTTTGAGGCTGCAAAGATGGTTCAGTAGGTAAGAGCACTGGTCACACTTGCAAAAGACCTGGGTTCAGTTCTCAGCACCCACATGGCAGATAACAACCATCCAGAACTCCAGATCAAGGGGATCCAATGCCCTCTTCTGGCCTCCACAGGCACTGCACATGGTGGTCCTATATACATGCAGGCAAAACACTCATACATGTAAAATAAATATAACTTAAATTTTGGGGGGGGGGTCTTTTTGAGACAAGGTCTCCTTGTAGCCTCAGCTGTCCTGGCACTTACACTGTAGACCAGGCTTGAACTCACAGAGATCTGCCTGCCTCTGCCTCCCAAATGCTAGGATTAAAGGCATGTGCCACCACACCCAGCTGGTATTTTAAGCTTTTCATACTTAGAGCTTATGGTGCAAGAAAAGCATGAACAGCAATCAAGTGGAAGTCAGACATCTCAAAGGGGACTTTACCCTTTCACTGCATTCTCTTAGGGAATTTCTTTCATTATTTTGGTTGGGGCCTTGTTGAGATAATCCTAGGAGACTTCCACCACTTCCCTCAGAAGTCTTTCTTATTCTATCCAAGAGGAATTCTGGGCATTATTAAATCCTAACTCCTACACATCTTCCTGGGGGGACTCACTAAAATGGAAATCTTTGGATATGGAAAAGAACTGGTTGTGGCCAAAAGTTTACATTTACAGGAAAAAAACTGATACTCTACCAATGAGATAGACTAACTTGTATACTATAAGATTTAGGAACTTGGATAATATGTATTAAACTAGATAGAAACTATACTTAGGTAGTGATTTAGACATAGCTGATATTGGAGGTTTTTTTTTTTGAGAAAATGCTCTGCTGTGTCAAGCATTTTAGAAGCCACTTAACAATAATGATACATTAATTAAAGGTGACACTGAAGAATTCTTCTAGATGACACCTTGATAGGTGTAATTTGAATCCTTGAAAGTAACAAAAGATTGCAAGGCTTCATATCAGAAGACCTGCCAATAAGTGGGAAGAAATATGTACAACACTCATCAGAACAGAAAATCTCAAGGGGAAGGAAGGACATTCATTTGCTCCCTCTGGCTCCCTACTGTACCTGACAGTTTACAAAATAAAGTTCAGTAATCCCTTATCTACAAATATATTCCAGGACTCCAAGGATGCTTGAAACCACAGAGGGCTCCAAACCCCATAGGCTTAAACTATTGCATAAGAGAGAAATTTCTATAAATTAGCCACAAGGAAATAATAAAAGTGAATGATCATAATGACATTCTGTAAAAACATTACACAAATGTGGTTTCTTTCCCTCAAAATATTTCATTTCTTTACTAAAAGGAAGGTCTTTATGGCTAACTTTTGCCGTATCCTATCTAAATTGCCAGCAAAATCCATTTTCTTGTGTTTGGGAACCATTATTAAGTAAAATAGGGGTTGCACGAACACAAACACTGCTATACTTCGGTGATCACTCTGTTATCCAGTCTAGCCACAGAGTGACTACGGGAAAGGCAGCACCTGGGGGACTGGGGGTGGAGGGAGATGTTGGGCAAAGAGAAGAATCACATGCCAGTCAGGATGAAGCAGAACAAAAGAAATTTCATAAAACTACTCAGAAAGGCACGCAATTTACAACTCATGAACTTTTTATTTCTAGCATCTTCTATTTACTATTTTTTGATTGCAGTTGTTAACAGAGAGAGAAAACATGAATAAAAAATAACACTGTACAAGGCAAAAGGTCAGATTTGTGACTAATCAAAGTCATGGTTTTTTTAATCATGAAAATTCAAATAATAAGATTATTTTTGTTCTCTACCACTCAGAAATTGTTCTAAATTAAAATCCAGAAGTGGTGGAGACAGTGTTATTAACTGCTAGGGAAAGTTCAATATGATAAACAAGAAAAAGCTCTCAGGAAAACAAGGTGGGATTCTGTTTTTAAATGACAGTACATACATCCAGTCATTGGAATACTATGCAGTTAGAAAGAGTCCTGTAAAAGGTTTAGGAAGCATGGAAGCTTATTTATGGAGCATCATAATAAAATATAAGTACAAACTAATTACAGTTTTAGCAATTATATGATACCCAATTCCTAATGCAGAGACTTTCTATATTTAGGGTTACCATTAGGGCAAAGCAGATTGCTTCTATCCTTAATTCTTATAGATTTTTCTAACTTAGAAATATCTCTAAATCTTGTTGATTTTCTTCTAAATATGAATATTCTACAGTAAATAAAATATGTCCTATTTTTAGATTTTGGACTAAAATTAGACTCCATCAACTATTCTTTGGCTCTCCCTAAGTGTGTGTGTGTGTGTGTGTGTGTGTGTGTGTGTGTACATGTGTACTTCTTGCTGGAAAGCAAAACCCAAGGCTTTGTGCATGTGAAGCAATCCCTGAATATTTTAAATCACTTGGTTTCTTTCATTTTAATATTATAAAATCAGTGCCTTGACTACAAACCGCTAAAGCCTCTCTGAAGATAGCATTCAGAAAGCTCACTTGGGTGAAAACTTATCCACCCAAAGTAGGGTGAGATTTGACTGATCTTTGTGCCCCACCATTCATTATTTACTTCCATCTATTCACAAGCAAAACAAAGACAAAGGCACCTCCCAAGTGGTCTAGGTCAGGTTCACTGGAGCCATGTCTGTGGGAGGCTGTATTGACTGCATTAATTTAGGTGGGAAGGCCCACCCATTGCGGGTGGTGGCATTCCATGGGTTTGGGTTCTGGACTGTGTAAGTGTAGAGAAGGGGCTGGGCCCAGGCAGACATGCATCCACTTCCCTCTGCTCTTGACTGGATGTGACCACCTACTTCAAGCCCCTACCTTGCCCTCCCTGCAGTGATGGATTGAAACCTGGAACTGTACACTGAACAAACCCTTTCTCCCTTAAAATTGCTTTGTCTGGGTATTTTATCACAGCAACAGAAATGAAACGAGGGCAGACACCATCATCCGTACCCTTCCTCCACTGGAACATCTAGATGAGCAATGTGGACATGAAGACTGATTCAATGCCTTTGGGCTAGCTACATAATTTTTCCCTGCCTCAATTTCTTCCTAGATCGAATGGGATAATGTTACCTATCAAACTGATGTGAGGATTGAATTATGTCATCTGAATAAAATCTTAGAACATAACTTGGCATATGGTATCTTAGTAAATGTTAATTTTTGTTGGTAACATTACTATTCATTTTACTATTTTACTATTAATTAGTATATTTTAAAATTATTATTATGTGTGAGGATATAAGTAGAAGTTTTGATATGGTGAAAACGTAATTTAAAGCAACTAGAAAAAAAAGAAACTCCTAAGTAATTTTACCTAAGTGCCAAGACTTAGAACAGCTTGACGTATTAATAACTTACACTCCATTGGTATTGACTTATGGTCAAGGAGTCTAGATGTTATTAGGGTCTTAGACAAGATGCCCTGGGTATCTGAGTGGAGAAATTTTGACTAAGTGGCTCCATTAGCTTTTCAAGGTGCCTTTTATTTTAGAATTCAGAGAAACAAAAGGTCATTAGTAGAAGCACTTGTACTTTTTAAAGTTCAAATTGCCAGACCTGGACAAGCAAGGCCACCATGTAGTGGTTTGAATGAGAATGTTCCCATAAGCTTCAAGTAGTCAGACATTTTGTCCCCAGTTGGTGGCGCTGTTTTGGCAGGTCTTAGAAGGTGAGTACATGCTGGAGGAAGTACGTCACTGGGGGAGGGCTTAGTGCGATCAACAAGCCTTGCCAGTCTCTGGTTGCTCTCACTCTGTTTCCCGTGCTCACTGGAAGATGTGAACCTCAGCTTTCTGCTCCAGCTCCTGCCACCATGCCTCCCCGCCACAATGGACTCTAATTCCCTGAAACTGTCAATTGTAAGCTCAAATAAACTCTCTTCCTTTTTTTATTTGATGGTAGAAAATATTTATTTATGTATGTATGTATTTTTCAAAGCCAATTTTTATTGAAGCTTTGTGCATTTCATAAAAAATTTCAAATCAAATCTAGACCCATGCCCCCCTCCCTACCCCCACCCCACCAGAGTGCATGCATTCTGCCAAACATGTTTTTCATCTTTTTCTCAATCTCTCTCAAAATTCTCGATGCAGAAGTTTACTGTTTTAAGCAGAAGTTCACCATTTCAGTCAGTTCTTTGACCCAATATGCATCACTCAAAAATATGCATATATGCATGCCATATATATCATAGGTTTTAGCATCTTCAGCTTATGATTTTTTTTCTTATAAATGCTTCCTTTTATAAGTTCCCTTGGTCATGGTGGTTTTATCACAGCAACAAAAAAGTGACTAATACCAACCATCATGGATCTCTCTTTTAAACAGTTTTTAAATCTATCCAAATACTACATAATAATTTTTTAGGTCTTTGGCCTCTCTTTATGTTCTTTCCTTCTCCAAAACATAAGGAGTTCTTTTTTTTTTTTTGAGACAGGGTCTTCCTTTAGTCCCAGCTAGCCTGGTGCTCAATATGTAGAGCAGACTGGCCTTGAACTCACAGAGATCTGCCTGCCTCTGCCTTCCGAGTACTGGGATTAAAGGTAGCACCACCACACCCTGCCTTAGATGGTTCTTAGCTGCCATGTTGGTGCTGAGAATCAAACCTGGGTCCTCTGCAAGAGCAGACAGTGCTCTTAACTGCTGAGCTATCTCTTCAGCCCAAGGAGTTTTTGAGTCTCTAAATAGCAAATCAATTCTCTTTCAAGACTTCTTTAGAGAAGTTACTGTGATATTCAAAAAAACAAAAGACTTAACATTTATGTTGTTGACCAGGCCTGGCTGCTAGGATGTCAGTCGTATCTGCCTCTCATTGCCCTAGCCCAGGTACCTGTTTATATGGGTGGACATCCAGGAGAGAGGGTAGATCCTGGGAAGTGACTAGAACAGTTCTGTTTCTCCAGGGTTGCCACTAGGACTGGGTCTAACCTCCTTTACAAAGTTAGGGTGTGTGTGAGAGAGGGGGCGTTCTAATGTAAAAAGAGAAAACACTGCAAGAAAGAAGAAAGAAAGATGAAAGAAAGAAAGAAATATGAAAGAAAGAAAGAAAGAAAGAAAGAAATATGAAAGAAAGAAAGATGAAAGAAAGAAAGATGAAAGAAAGAAAGAAAGAAAGAAAGAAAGAAAGAAGGAAGGAAGGAAGGAAGGAAGGAAGGAAGAAAGAAAGAAAGAAAGAAAGAGAAAGAAAGAAAGAAAGAAAGAAAGAAAGAAAGAAAGAAAGAAAGAAAGAAAGAAAGAAAGAAAGAAAGAAAGAAAGAAAGAAAGAAAGAAAACAGGGTAGACTATTTCAAACATTGAAAACAGAAAACATAGTCAGAGCTTCTCTGGGAACCCAAGACAAACCAAGTCAAGAAGTTTAGTGTCAACAGGCACAGAGCCTTACTGGCAACTGTAAATTTGCCTTTTGGGAGACCAACAGCTATGTCTTGGGTGTAGAGTGAAGTTCCATGATGGGATTATAGCTCTCTCAGGGTCTCATCATAGATTTTATTATGGGATGGCTCCCTAGGGAAGAAGGCAGTATAAATTTGTAATGAAGCACCTGGGCTTCAGAGTTAAGACACACCAAGTAAGCTCAAGTTCAAGTTTCAGATCAAAGGGAATCAGTGCTCCTGTTTCTATTTCTCCCCCCTACCCCATCTACTTACCCTTTATAGAATTAATTCTTTTTAAAATTATTATTACATTTATTTATTTGTGTATGTATGTATGTATGTATGTAGGTGGGTATGTGCATGCCACACCATACATGTAGAGGTTAGTTATGTATGTATGTATGCATGTATGTATGCAGGTGGGTGTGTGCATGCCACAGCATACATGTAGAGGTTAGTTATGTATGAATGTATGTATGTATGCAGGTGGGTGTGTGCCTGCCACAGTATACATGTAGAGGTTAGTTGCTTCTCCCCTGGGTCACCATCTGGGTCCACCATCTGGGTCCCATGGATCAACCTCAGGTCTTCAGGCTTGGTAGTAGACACCTTTACCTGCTGAGCCATCTCATTGGCTCCTGCTCAGCTTGTAAACTGTAAAGCACACTCCTCAATACCTGAGGAGTGGGACCAGGTAGTGTGTTCATTTCCAACTGACTGCCGACAAAGATAGTTGTAAAATGCAATAAAAATGAATCAACTAAACAAAGATGTCATAAAGGCATACAAAGTACAAGCAACTGTTTTTCTCAAATTTGCTATGAAAGGGCTGAGGAGATAGTTTAGTGGGTAAAGGGCTTGCTCTGAAAATAATATATAAAATAGGGACAGGGGATATGGTTAAGTTGCTGGAATACTTGCCTAACATGCACAAAGCCCTGGGTTCAATCCCCAGCACCGCATAAAACTGGGCATGGTGGCACACACCTGTAAGCCCAATACTTGAAGAAGTAGAGAGAGGTAGTGAGCTTGAGGCCAGTCTGGGCTACATGAGACCCTGACTGCTGTAGAATCCCATTACTATAGCTAAACCCAAGAGTAACGAATTTTGCTCTCTTGTGTTGTCATAAATCAATGTTTCTCCTCAATACACCTGATGCTGCCAAACTTCAAGAATATATCTGATCAAGGAGCCAGCTTGTTTGATTCACTTTTAATATTATATGCTTGTGATCTCCGAGTCTAGAGAGGCTAAAGCACTATAGAACTGAGAAATACATTCACAGCTGCAGAGATAATAAACAGAGGACTTCTGTTTTGTTTTTTTGGGAGGAGGGGTGACATTAGAAATTTTACTTACAAAGAAAAAAAATTCCAAAGATTTTTGCAGAACTAACTGGTTTCTACACCATCCTAAAGAAAAAGTATGAATGTTTAGAATAGCAAAAAGTTATGAAAGTGGGGGTCTTAAATTCTGAGAGTGGCGAGAGTGTCACGTTCTGAAGGCAGAGTTGGCTCCTGTGCAATGAACATGAGGAGACTACTGTATAGCACTTTTGTCTTGTTTTATTTTTCTTTTAAATGAAGAAAATCTTTGCTTAAGGGTTGCATACTTTATTGGAGTAAATCTGAATGATCCTACTCCTTTGGAGTAAAACTAATGCTTACCAGTTTCCGTGTGTATTTAGCTTCTGGTTAGAATTTGGAAAAAAAAAAAAGAAACCTAAATAAAATAGGTGACAGCTTCCTGGTGTACACACACACATACACATGCACATACACACACACACATGCACACGCATGCACATGCACAGAGATAGATATAGATAGATAGATAGATAGATATAGATAGATAGATAGATAGATAGATAGATAGATAGATAGATAGATGATAGAAATAATCTGCTTGTGTTTTGTTCTGTGATGTATTTTTCTCACCTTCTTGTACATCTGTGTTTATTACCAATTTGGGCTGAATTAACGAGGAATTAGACCAGATTGGGACTCCCTTGGCCTTATAGTTCCCGAGAACACAGCAAGTGTACCAGAGAAGGGAAGGTGATCCCAACTCAGAGTCTCCCAAAGGGAAGGTGATCCCAACTCAGAGTCTCCCAAAGGGAAGGTGATCCCAACTCAGAGTCTCCCTGGAGCTCTAGAATCTTCCCTATCAAATTTCTCATTTGAAAAACATCAGAATGTGGAGAGAAATGGCCACACATCTGCATGAATGCATTGACTGGTTGCTGCTTTTCCATGTTTGGAGGAAAAAAAAATGGTAAATACAAGCATTTATAAAAAGTATTGCTGTTTATTATTTCAACAAACTTCATCTCAGTCTCCCAGTCCTGGCATTTCTACATGACTGGTTCAGCTAGAACAAAGAAAGAGACAGGCATAAGCCCTTCTACTCTTCAACCTGCAGAACATTGGCCAAGGAAACACTGGCTCTTTGGGTTCATGAAAGGTGAAGGCTTGATGTGCTAATTCAAAAGACTGTTTTGGTCTTTTTTTGAGACAGGGTCTCCCTGCAGCCCCAGTTGTCCTGGACTTGTTATGTAGACCAGGCTGGCCTGCCTCTGCCTCCTGAGTGCTGGGATTAAAGGCATGCACCACCATGCCCGGCCTCGAAAGACATTTTATGAAATTTGAACATATGCATAATACAGTAGAATTTTTACCAAATGGAAAGATTCCCAGGAAAGCAAAGAAATTATCCACACTTGGGCTGCTGAGCTGGTTAAGTGAGTCTGGTGGTTTGAATAAGAATGTCCCCCATAGGTTTTAAGTATTCAGACACTTTGTCCCCGGTTGGTGGTGCTGTTTGGGGGGGGGGGTCTTAGAAGGTGTGGCCATGCTGGAGGAAGTACGTCACTGGGGGCGGGCTTAGAGAGCTTAACAAGCCTTGCTAGTCTCCAGAGGCTCTCTCTTGACTTCCTGTGCTCATTGTGAGATGTGAACCTCGGCTATCTGCTCCAGCTCCAGCCACCATCCCTCCCACCACAATGGACTCTAATTCCCTGGAACTGTCAATTGTAAGCTCAAATAAACTCTTCCTTTTATAAGTTCCCTTGGTCATGGTGGTTTTATCACAGCAACAGAAAAGTGACTGATACAGTGAGTAAAGGCATTTGCCACCAAACATGATGACCTGAGTTGAATCCCTACATCCCACATAGTAGAGAAAATAAATGTCCTCAAGTTGTCCTCTGACCTCCATGTGTGCACTGTGGCACATGTACACACACACACACACACACACACACACACACAAATAGAGAAATAAATAAATAAATTTTTATTAGTGTTTATAAATAAGTATTTTTAGTTTATTTTTTATTGAAGCTCTGTGCATTTTATATAAGATTACATTACTAATCAAATCTAGACCCGTTATCCCCTCCCTACCCCCTAAATATAAAATTTTAAATAGGAGTTTTTCATTGCCATCTTTAGTTTCCTGAGAATAAAACTTGGGTTGAGACTGCAGCAGTAATCTATTATGACTATTAATCACAAACACTTTATGATCCCAATACAGGAAGAATTGTTTCCGTTAAATGCATATGTTTCATAAGATCAGATAAGGAATTTCAATGTTGCATCCAAATATTATTTAAAGGTTAATTCTCCAATCTAGGGATAGTTTTGACTCTAAGTTATTTCTTGTTTGTTCTTTTCTGTTCCTTTTTTATTTTACTTACTTTTGTATATGTATGAATGTACTGTCTGCATGTAGGCCTGTGCACCCATGTCATGCAATGCCGCAGAGGTCAGAAGAGGGCATTAGATTCCCCTAGAACTGGAGTCAAAGATGGTTTTCAGCCACCATGTGGGTGCTGGGGATCGAACCCGGGTCCTCTGCAAGAGCAGTCGGTGCTCTTAACGGCTAGGCCATCTCTCCAGCCCCTGCTCTTTTATAAGGATAGGCCTAAGTCTATCCTGATAGCTTCAAAATGGCTTCCCGCTCATGCTTCCTCCCTCAAAATGAAGCACCTTTCTTCTTCCTGCTGACTGATTTAAAGTAAGCAAATCACCATCATCGCTATCATCATCTTCATCCAATGAAACTAACTCATTATGTCTTTCTATGCATAGCCACCACATTTTGAAACAGGATTTTGAATAATCCAACCCAATCTTCAACCAAAATAACTTCAGGCATTATAGCAAGGGGAAGTTAAGAAAGGGGTTTCAAACTCATGCTCACTAATGTGGCCTGGGTTCTGTCATGCTTCAAAGTAATGACTATTTTATCTTTAAAATGAGGACAATATACACCTCATAGAGTTTTTGTAAGGGTGACAAATTCTGACATCTGTTAACAGTAATTGCTAGCATTAGTTGCTTACCATGTTTTGAGCACTGTCCTAAACACTGTTTCTGAAGGAGCTCCTTAGGAGATACTAATTCTATATGAGTGAACAGGTGCAGAGAGCTCAGACACCTGTCCAGAGTTAGTAGTTACATACAAGAAGCAGTACTAGAATTGAAGCCTTGGTACCCTACACTCACTGCACACTGAGGATGCTAGAAATGCTGCCTTAAAAATATTTCTTCTCTAGGTTGGCTATGGTGAACATGCCCACAATCCCAGCACTTGGGAGGCTATAGAAGGAGCATCACAAGTTTGAAGCCAGCACAGGCTATATGTACCATGATACCCTGTTTCAAGAAGACCTAAATACAAGGAAGACAATTCAAACAAGTCTCTTAAATCTCTATAATGCAGAGAGTATTATAACTCAAGATGAGAGTCTCCAAGACAATGGGTTTCTCAAAAGAAGAAAAAAAAAGTCTTCATAGCTCATAAGATGAACCTTAAAAAACAGACATCGCGGGGCTGGAGCGATGGCCTAGCGGTTAAGAGCGCCGACCGCTCTTGCAGAGGACCCGGGTTCGATCCCCAGCACCCACATGGCGGCCGAGAGCCGTCTGAAACTCCAATTCCAGGAGAACTCCAGTTCCAGGGGAGTCCGACGCCCTCTTCTGACCTCCGTCCGCGGCATTGCACGTTCACGGTGCACAGACTTGCATGCAAACAATACACTTCATTAACATACGTGTAAATAAAATAAAATTAAAAAAAAAATTAAAAAAAAAAAAAAAAAAACAGACATCGCTTTGGTCAGAAATTGGTGAAAGGGAGAGACGACCAGACAAGCTTGACTTGGGCAAAAAGTTCTGAAGATAGAAAATGGGCCATGCAGGCCTTGAAGAACCTCGAATGCTGAGTCAGAGCAATCCCAGGGCAACTCAAGGAGCCATGAGAGGTGGAGGGTGTCACTGGAAGGTTTTGCCAAGGGGAGTCAGGCAACTAAGCACAAGCTGTAGAAAATCAATTTAGTGGTGGGTGCACCTGTCTTCTGTTCTACTTTCCACGTGTACTCCATATCCAATGCCTTCATTCCCTTTCCTTAATTGTCTGCGTTTCAAAAAGTCCAAACTTCATAAAAGAGCTTTGATACATCCAAAGGAATGTCAAGGTATTCAAAAACAAAAGGAATCCCTAGAAAGCTTGCTGGTATGTGTGTCACATGCACGTGTGTGTATGTGTATATTGTATATGCCTATGTACTTGTACATGTATTGTCTCTGTGTGTCTGTGTCCATGCTCAAGCACATGTGTGTTTATCTTGAGTGTGTGTGTGTTGAGTGTGGTGTCTGTATATGTCTGTGTACTATAAGCAAGTTGTTGTCTGTATAATATGTGCGATGGAACATATGGGTGTTGCAATGTGTCGTTAGTGAGTATGTAGTCATTTGCACAGGTATGTATCGTCTTTGAAGTGTATGCTCTGAAGTATGTCTGTGTATGTGCAACATGCACATATGTGTCTGTGTGGCATAATATGTTGTGTGTGTCCGGCCGTGGGGTGTGTAGAGCCAGGCCAGAAGAAACCTCAGGTTCAGCTCCTCAGTGAGCTGCTGTGCCTTGTTTGGTGTTTTTTGTGTGTTTTGGCCTATATAAGAAGTTTTATTTTTATATGGATATTGGCGGGGCCTTTTTGACACGGGTCTCGCCTGTATCTTCCAGCTGGTCTGGAGCTCACGAATGTAGACCAAGGCTGAGCCTTGACGTATCCACCTCCTATCTGCCTTGAGTGCTGTGCATTAAAGGCATGTACCACCAGCGATTGGGGTTTTATGTTGATTTGTGTGTACTGTGTATGTCTGCCACACATATGGGTCTGGAGCCAGGGGTGTCAGTCACAAGCTAACTAGAGGGTGGTTGTTTATTATCCTCTTTATGGGGGTTAGGGAAAAAAATCAGGTCCTCTATAAGAGCCAATTGTCTTGACCACTCCAGCCCCATGTATCTTATTTTCTGAGACAGGTCTCGACTTGGCCTGAACTACTTGAGGCTAGTTCGGCTGGCCATGCAGTCCCAGGGATCCACCTGTATCTGAGTACCCACTGCTGGGGATTACAAGCTCATGGAGCCATTCCTGACCTTCTTAGCAGGTTCAAGGGCTCAAAATCTGGTCCCCCAGCCTGAGAAGCTTTTTTATGTAGTGAACTCCACAATCAAGACAAGTGTTAGAAAATTAATTTGGCAGCAACACATGAAGAGGTCTAGGGAGAGACAAGTGACATTGATGACACTGTCTCTAGGCACTGATGACCCAGTTGACAATTCTCATTGCTTTCCTTCCTTATTCTGGAACTCAGAGAAGGAACTACTTCGGGGCCATTGAAAGCCAAGCTCACACCTATCTGCCCAACCACCACAAACCTGGGGCAGAAAAGAAACAGAAGGCCTGCACTTGAACTCATGAACTAACTTTGGGATAGTATTCAGCCTACTTCATCTCTATGATTTGTTTCTCAGTTCTCAAGAAAGCACATCTAGGCAGAGAGACGCTCAGTGGTTAAGACACTTGATGCTCTTGCAGAGGATCCAAGGTTTGATTCTCAGCATGACCAATGGCAGCTAACAACAAGTCTAGCTAACTCATCCAGGAATCCATTCCAGGGGATCTCACTGGCTCTTCTGACCTGGTGGGCATTGGCAGCACAGTGTGGTACACGTTACACACATGCAAGGCAATACACTCAATACGAACATAAAGTAAAATTATATAATGAAAATGTTAAAACCCAAAAAAAGCCTACCTAATGGAAGACAGACACGAAATTAGATACCATCTCTAGCTGGCCAGCTTCGAATAGACAAAAGTGACCCAGAAGAGAAAGTGCGACTCCAGTCTGCGACTCTACTCTTCCTACACTATCAGATGCTCAGCCATGGACAGCAAAGCAGCAAGGCAGGTATTATCTGGACATGTTGAAATATAGCCTTAGGCTGTGGGAGCGATATCTACTGTATGTGTTTGTGTTCTATGTGTCCTGTCTTGTCTGTGTCCTGTTTACGATGCATANTAAAAAAAAAAAAAAAAACAGACATCGCTTGGTCAGAAATTGGTGAAGGGAGAGACGACCAGACAAGCTTGACTTGGGCAAAAAGTTCTGAAGATAGAAAATGGGCCATGCAGGCCTTGAAGAACCTCGAATGCTGAGTCAGAGCAATCCCAGGGCAACTCAAGGAGCCATGAGAGGTGGAGGGTGTCACTGGAAGGTTTTGCCAAGGGGAGTCAGGCAACTAAGCACAAGCTGTAGAAAATCAATTTAGTGGTGGTGCACCTGTCTCTCTGTTCTACTCCACGTGTACTCATATCCAATGCCTTCATTCCTTTCCTTAATTATGTCTGCTTTCAAAAAGTCAAACTTCATAAAAAGAGCTTTGATACCATCCTAAAGGAATGTCAAGGTAATTCAAAAGACAAAAGGAATCCTAGAAGCTTGCTGGTATGTGTGCACATGCACGTGTGTGTATGTGTATATGTATATGCCTATGTACATGTGTACATGTATGTCTCTGTGTGTCTGTGTCCATGCTCAAGCACATGTGTGTTTATCTTGAGTGTGTGTGTTTGAGTGTGTGTGTGTATATGTCTGTGTACATGCAGGTATGTGTCTGTATATATGTGCATGAACATGTGTGTGGCATGTGTGTCTGTGTATGTGTACATGATCATGCACAGGTATGTATGTCTTGAGTGTGTGTCTGAGTATGTCTGTGTATGTGGCACATGCACATATGTGTCTGTGTGTGCATAATCATGTGTGTGGGTGTGGCTGTGGGTGTGTGTGCATGCGCGCAGGCCAGAAGACAACCTCAGGTGTCACTCCTCAGGAGCTGCTTGCCTTGTTTTTGTTTTTGTTTTTGCCTATTAAAGATTTATTTTATTGGATTTGGCGGGGGCTTTTTGACACAGGGTCTCCCTTTAGTCTCAGCTGGTCTGAAGCTCACTATGTAGACCAGGCTGACCTTGAACTCACAGAGATCCACCTGCCTCTGCCTCCTGAGTGCTGTGATTAAAGGCATGTACCACCACGCCCAGTTTGTTGGGGTTTTATGTGTATGTGTGTATCTGTGTGTCTGCCACACATATGGGGTGCCTGGGAGGCCAGAAGGAGGTGTCAGATTCCACAGAGCTGAAGCTAGGGGTGGTTGTTTATTATCCTCTTTATGTGGGTGTTAGGAAAAAAACAGGTCCTCTATAAGAGCCAATTGTCTTGACCACTCCAGCCCCATGTATCTTATTTTCTGAGACAGGTCTCTGACTTGGCCTGAACTCACTGATGAGGCTAGTTCGGCTGGCCAGCAAGTCCCAGGGATCCACCTGTATCTGAGTACCCACTGCTGGGGATTACAAGCTCATGGAGCCATTCCTGACCTTCTTAGCAGGTTCAAGGGCTCAAAATCTGGTCCCCCAGCCTGAGAAGCTTTTTTATGTAGTGAACTCCACAATCAAGACAAGTGTTAGAAAATTAATTTGGCAGCAACACATGAAGAGGTCTAGGGAGAGACAAGTGACATTGATGACACTGTCTCTAGGCACTGATGACCCAGTTGACAATTCTCATTGCTTTCCTTCCTTATTCTGGAACTCAGAGAAGGAACTACTTCGGGGCCATTGAAAGCCAAGCTCACACCTATCTGCCCAACCACCACAAACCTGGGGCAGAAAAGAAACAGAAGGCCTGCACTTGAACTCATGAACTAACTTTGGGATAGTATTCAGCCTACTTCATCTCTATGATTTTTTTTTCAGTTCTCAAGAAAGCACATCTAGGGCAGGAGAGACGGCTCAGTGGTTAAGAGCACTGAGTGCTCTTGCAGAGGATCCAGGTTCGATTCCCAGCATGCACAGGCCAGCTAACAACTAGCCGTAACTCCAGTTCCAGGGGATCTGATGCCTTCTTCTGACCTTGGTGGGCATTGCACAACATGGGTACACTTACACACATGCAGGCAATACACTCATACACATAAAGTAAAAATAATAAATGAAAATTTAAAACCAAAAAGCCTACCTAATGGAAGACAGACACGAAATTAGATACCATCTCTAGCTGGCCAGCTTCGAATAGACAAAAGTGACCCAGAAGAGAAAGTGCGACTCCAGTCTGCGACTCTACTCTTCCTACACTATCAGATGCTCAGCCATGGACAGCAAAGCAGCAAGGCAGGTATTATCTGGACATGTTGAAATATAGCCTTAGGCTGTGGGAGCGATATCTACTGTATGTGTGTGTGTCTATGTGTCTGTCTGTCTGTGTCCTGTTTACTATGCATACATGCTCAATCAACTTACCTCTTTCTTCCATTTCAATGAAATTAAGACTTCCCAGGCACAAAGTCTCACCAAAGATCTAGCAAGGCCAGCGGTTGAGATTTTTTTTATTGATTTTTTTTTCTAATTTCATATAATACATTTTAATCACATTTAGGCCCTCTCCACTATCTGCAAACCACCTATCCCCCACCCACTGGATTTCATGCATTCCATCATATATGTTAAGGCCTGTAAGCCAAGTTTGTGTCTCCAAATGTCCCTCAATGTGAATTCATCTGTGGGAACCTTGTCAATTATCTAGTGTCACTCCCTTATAGAAAACCAACTCTCCCTCTCCCAGTCGTCATTGGTTGCCACTAATTTCTCAGCTAAGTTTGAGGGTTCTTCCCACTTCCCCACTTCCACACAGGCAACTGAGATTTTTGACAGCAGTCCTGCTTGCACGTAAACTAGGTCTCAAGGGAGTTCTGCCCAGCTGAAAAAACAAGCTACAGTGAAGACTGCCTAATCATTTAATCAATATACCATCCCCAGATTCACTGGCAATACTGAAAAGGTAATGATTTATGGTCAGACACATTCATTTCTAAACTCCATCACACCCTCTGCAGAGTGGTTATCTCACTTCACAGCTTTTCCTTTCCGAAACCAGAGGAGGAAAGGGTTTGCCTTCCTCTAGGCTTTTTTATTCTTCTGGACTATGCCAAGGGCCCCACACTAACAGGAGGCAATAACTGCCTGTGACCTGTTGGCCATGTTTGCTTCTTTCTTGTTTCAACAATATAAATGACCTGTGGTACAGGATACATTCTTTGTTTGCAAGCTACAAATGTTAACAAAGCTACGTTGTATTCAGATGGCTATTCACAAATTAAAACAATAAATAAGTGATGCACACATATACACACAGGGCAAAGACTAGGGCGAAGGGAATAAGAAGCTTGGAATACAAAACAGAGTTTGCCATTTGACCCAGTCATACCACTCCTAGGTATATACCCACAAGACTCATCTTACTGCAGAAATACATGCACAGCTATATTTATTGCAGCTCTGTTCACAATAGCAAAAAGCTGGAACCAACCCAAATGCCCCTCAACTGACGAGTGGATAGAGAAAATGTGGTACATGTATACAATGGAGTTCTATACAGTGGTAAAGAAAGACATCATGAACTTTGCAGCTAAATGGATGGAGCTAGACTATATCCTATAAGAGATATTTTTAAAAATGTTTTGTGTACTGCAGCAAGCATTGCATCTAAGAGAGAAGGTACTTAATTAACATTGGTGGAATCACCGAACCCTGAGTGCTAGACATACAAGGATGACTAAGCCCTTCTTCCTGCGGCCTGTATGGTACAAGAGTGTTGCTCCTCAAATCCAATCAAGCCTGTCAGATTTTCTCTACCAGGGTCTTTGTCAGCCTGGTGATGCTGCTGAATCATTACCAACCTCCGCTTTTTTTTTTTTTTTTTATAGAATTCAATTCAAACCTTCTCCACAATAAGTGTGCAAATCTAGTTTGAGCAGAACACAAAGCCAAAGAAAGACTGAGAAATACATTTGGAAAAGGTTGCTAGGAAAGTTGAAATGCTGTTGATGTTCCCAGTAAAGGAAGATGGAGCACATCCGTTCTGTCATAGCTTACTCACTGCCCATAACCTCCAAAGGTAGTCTCTGAATTTTCATTATGACAATTTCCTATAAAATGGTTTTCTCTCAACAGTCTACAAATAAAAGATATCTCCACCAATCGGTTCCCCTCTTTACGACCCAGGCAAACAATAAGATGTTAAAAATAATTGTGTGAAAAATCCTTATAAAGTCAGATTTATAGATTTCATTTCACCTCTCAACATGCCTCATAAAGAATAATTTCTCAGGGCTGACTAGACAACGGCTCAGCAGTTAAGATCACAGCACTGGCTGCTCTAGCAGAGGACCCAGGTTTGGTTCCCAGCACCCACATGGCGCCTAACAACCATCCACAGATCCAATCCAGGAAATCTGACGCTCTCTTCTGATTTCCTTGCACATTTCACAGCACAGATACACCTACTTACATGGAGGCAATATATTCATACACAAAAAATAAAAATAATAAATGAAATATTTTTAAAAAACAATATTTTCTACAGAGTGAATAACACAAAGTAGAAATTGTTACATTTATCATAAAAATAGCCAATAAGTTTGTGAGAAAGAAACTTTCCCCTGATTTTTCCATGAATAATTCCTTGTCTTATTACATTTATTTATTTGTTTGATTTCTGTGTGTCTATACATGAACATGTCTGTACAGCACATGTCTGGAAGTCAGAGGACAACTTTCAGGAGTCATGTCTCTCCATCATGTGGGTCTCAGGGATCAAATCAGATCATCAGGCTATGCACCAATGCCTTTACCCACGGAGCCACCTCACCAGCCCTCCTTTTCCTAACCTTGTCCTTTAAAAAGATTTTATTTATTATTTAATGTGTATGAGTGTATTGCCTGCACGTATATAAGTGCTCCCTTGTCATTCAATGCTCACAAAGGGTGTTGGATCCCCTGGAACTGGAGTTACACATGGTTGTTAGCTGCCATATGGATGCTGGGAATTGAATCTGGGTCCTCTGAAAGAGCATTCAGTGTTCTTACCCACTGAGCTATCTCTCCAGATAGCTTTCCTTAATTAAGTAGGATGTTGTATAATTTGACTATCATGATACTGAAGACTGAAGTGTTTGATTGAGAATTTGCTTTGACTATGAAATTTACCAAAAGGAAGAGAAGGGAAAACATTTAGTCACTGAAGCTTTACTGTAATGTCAAGTAATTAGAAGGAAGTAAGCAAGCACCAGTCTGCAGTACTACCCAGCAGGCATTTCACATTGCCAAAAGTCCATCTCCTCTTTGCCAAATAAACGGTTGTGTTTGCTTGCTTATTTGTTTTGTACAGAAGCAATGGCCAGAGGAATTAGATAAAAAAAAAAGAAGATACTGATGTTTTGGTTGTCCTTTCCATTCTATATAAGAAAATGGCATTTGAACTCTTATATATGTTACATGTGATTAATAGTATTTGATTAAGCTTTATCAGTCAGTGCCGTTAAATAAATTCATTTGATTAATTTAATAAACATCATATGACTCTTTCCTGGAGCAAGTTGGCCCATCGTTAGTTCCCTGTTTGGGCTCCTTAGTCAGAGTGTTACAAGCATCATTGAAAACCGAATACATCAAATGAACTCAAGTGCAGGGCAAGGATGAGGGGAGAAATGTATAAGCACTTTGTCACTAACACACTGCATTTTTGTTGGCTTGAGAATACCAAATGCATCTCAGGCTGCTCAGAAATCACACCCCAATCCTAGCAAGTTAGGAATGGGCTGAATCACACTGTGCAAAGGCAAAAGCAATCAGTGGCCCAAAGTGTTAGTGTCATGACCTGGATGGCAGCCAATACCCTCCCCAACCCCTTTGCCCAAGTAATATTATGTACGATGCTACCAGTCTCGGCTCCTGCCCACTGAGAGTCCAGCCAAGAACAGTCCTTACAGGAATTGAGTCACCTGATCTGGATTTTCAGTTTTAGCATAAGGGCTTGGAAGTGGAAGAGTCTTCTGAGGTCATCTGGAGAGTAGATTCAAATAAGTGGTAGGGGCTCCCACAGCTGGAGGGAAGGGCTCAGACTAAAACTCGGGCCTCCTAACTCCTTGTCCGAGTCTTTTCACTGAGTGCTCTTCCTTCTGAGGCCAGAGGTGTATGTCAGGTGTCTTCCTCAAAGGCTCTACACCTTATGTTTTGAAACAGGGGCTCTAGTTGAGCTTGGAGCTTGCTGATTCAGCTCACCTGGCTGGCCTTTGAGCTCCAGGGATCCATGTAACTCCACTGCCCCAATACTGGTGTGAAAGATGTGTGCCCCTGTCTCCATGCTTGGTGTGAGTGGGGGACCAGAACTCAGGTCCTAATTTTACCATCTGAGCCATCTCCCCGACCCCTCGAGTTTCACTTTTCAATTGAAGGGAACGTGTGACCATGAATGAGAACAAAAACTCCTTTAGAAAAACAGCACGGCTGGCGTGGTGCGCACACCTTTAATCCTAGCACTTGGGAGGCAGAGGCAGGTGGATCTCTGTAAATTCAAGGTCAGCCTGGTCTATAGAGCAAGCTCCAGGCCAGCTGGGACTAAAGGGAGACCCTGTCTCAAAAATACCAAAAACAGCAGCATCAGCCTCTTTTGTGATTGTCTTGATTTAAAAGGCAATTAATCTCTTGCTGTCAGACATTCTGGAAAAGTTACTTCCATATCATATAGTAATATTGACTTTAGAAAAAGTGGGGGAAATTCTTCTTTTAACCCTTGGAAGGAAGTGGTCTGTCCCTTGGCATAAATGAAATATTCATAACTTTCTATACCCCTGGAGAAATCAATTGGCCCTAGAAAGGTAGAAGGTGTGTGGGGGCAAAGCAGAAGGCAGTACAGGAAGTGCAACTAGAGCAAACCAGCCACAGAGGATGGTTAAGGAGTTCTCTGGACTCTGCTCTTTTTCCATTGTCTGAGCCATCAGTAAAGCATCATTAAAGTTATGGAATAATACTCAGGACTACACTAAAAAAAAACTCAGTAAGATATGTGCAAAAATTTTCAACATAGCATTGTCTATAAAAAGAAGAAAAGTATCCATCAGTAAAAGAGTATTAAATCAGGAATGGTGCAATCATATGACTGAAAACTATGCAGTATTGAAAAAATGAGTATATCGGGCTGGAGAGATGGCCTAGCGGTTAAGAGCACCGACCGCTCTAACAGAGGACCCAGGTTCGATCCCTGGCACCCACATGGTGGCCGAGAACCATCTGAAACTCCAATTCCAGGAGAACTCCAGTTCCAGGGGAATCCGACACCCTCTTCTGACCTCTGCGGCATTGCACGACACGGGTGCACAAACCTGCATGCAGACAGTACATTCATACACATACAGAAATAAATAAAATTAATTAAAAAATTTAAAACAAAGAAAAATGAGTATATCAATATGGAAAGATCTCAAGGTACACAAAAAGGTAAAGTAGGATATGTGTGGTGTCCACATGTTCTGTGTTCATGTAGAAGCCAGAGGTCGACATGTTCTATGTGCATGTAGGAGCCAGAGGTCCACATGTTCTGTGTGCATGTAGAAGCCAGAGGTCCACATGTTCTGTGCTCATGTAGGAGCCAGAGGTCCACATGTTCTGTGCTCATGTAGGAGCCAGAGGTCCACATGTTCTGTGCTCATGTAGAAGCCAGAGGTCGACACACGAGTCTTCCCTGATCACTCTCCACTTTGTTTTTTGAGGTAGGCTTTCTCATCAAGCCTGATGCTCATCGCTTTGGCTGGGCTGTCTAGACAATGGGCTTCACAAAGTCCTCCTGTCTACATCTTCACAAGTGCTAGGGGAACAGACATGCTGTGCTCGCCCTTTATATGCGTGCTAGGGATCTGAGCCTGTGCTGGCACAGCAGACATCTTACTGATTAATCCATCTACCAAGTTCACAAAATACTTGTTTTTATTTTATTTATTTATTTATTTGTTTATTGAGACAGGGTCTCCCTATAGCCCCAGCTGGCCTGGAACTCACTCTGTAGACCAGGCTGGCCTTGAACTCACAGAGATCGGCCTGCCTCTGCCTCCCGAGTGCTAGGATTAAAGGCATGCACCACCATTCCTGGCTTAAAGGTGGTTCTTGGCCACCATGTGGATGCTAGGAATTGAACCCATATCCTCTGCAAGAGCAGTCGGTGCTCTTAACCACTGAGCCATCTCTCCAGCCCCCTTAAATACAATCTTTTAAGGATAAAAGTGTGTTTCACACATATTAAAATGATTATTGTAAGAACAAAAGAAGATAATATGTGTTGGCCAGGAGATAGAGGAACTGGAACTCTGGTGGGAGTACAAAACAGTGTGTCTTCTGTGGAAAACACTGTGATCCTCCTCAAAACACTAAAAGGAGAATTATCATAGGATCAGCAATTTATCCTTCTGTACTTAGACACAGGCAAACCGGTATTTATACATATGGGTTGCAGTATTATTCTCAATTGCCCAAGAGTGGAAGCAACCCAAATATCCATTGAGAAATGCCCAAACAAAATGTGTTACATGCACATTATAATAGTAGTCAGCTTTAAAAAAGGAAGGAAATTCTGACATATGCTGTGAAACAAATGAAGCATGAAGACATGTTAAATGGAAAAAGCTGTGTGAGCCCAGTGATGTGATGTATCTAGAACAGTCAAACTCAAGCACACAGGAAATAAAATGGAGGTTGCCAGTGGCTGAGCCATCTCTCCAGCCCCCAAATAATATTTTTTTAAATAGGTGGATAAATAGATAGTAGTTTCATGGGTAGTATCCCACTGTATAGTTGATTTTTCTCTATAAGACCAAAGAAGTTTTTTGTTCATCTCTTTGTAGGTTGAGATGGGGGGGGGGTCTCATGTAGCTGGGGCTGGCCTTGAACTCCTGATACATCCTTTGGCTTTCACTTCTCGAGGCTGGGATTACAGGTATAAAGACAGACATGCACCATCACACCCAGCTTCCAAGAAATATAGAACAGTGATTGGTAGCTTCTACTTGGATAAAGGGGGCCCAAAGGTAGATTCTAAGCTAATCTGTCATACTGCTTTGTGGGGTAGGTTCTATAAGAGCAAAACTCTTCATTTGTGGCATTTATTTTTTTTATTGAATGAAATTTTTATTAGAATTTTTTAAAAACTCAAAATTTAAAGGGTATCCAATTTTTTTTTTCAGCTACTGAACTATGGATTTTGATTCTTATATTATGGGGATTAGTTTTTTTTCCCCATTTGTTTGTTTCTTTTTGACACAGTCTCTCTGTAGCCCTACTTGCCCTGGAATTTGTTGTGTAATGGCATTGATTTTACAAATATCTTCCTACCTCTGACTCCAGAGTGCTGGTATTCAAGACATGAACAAACACTCACAGTTTAATTGATTCTTCCTTTATCCTCTTTTCTTTCATAACCTTACAAGTTCTCAAAGCCACACACTACATTTTATTTTGAATAAGGTTCATGGCAGTGGTAGCAATACTAGCATTTGCAAAGGCTTTTAAACTTAAAACACAAATTCGTTAATTACTAATTTTAATAAAATAAATCAGACATTTAAAAACACCATGTACACTGGTGATTACAACATACTATTACTGTTGAAATCATTTCTCATATTGTTTTGAAGTTGTCCTTTGCCTCCCAACATGAAGCTAATTTTCATGAAAAATTGTGTTGGCAGAAGATATTCATTGGCCTGAAATTTAACTGAGGTTTAAGAGGTTGAAGCTTAATCTCACTGTTCACGGAGACTCCGGTCATAAAAGAGTACTATACACATAGAGTTATATTCAAACAGAATAAAAGCACAAATGAACAGGAAGCTTCCCTATCCCTAATCAAAGTGATTTAAAATTTTTATTAGATATTTTTTGAGACAGGGTCTTACTCTGAATCCAGGCTTTAACTCACTATGTAGCCTAGGCAATCTTAACCTTGTAGCAATCTTCCCACCTTACTTTTCAGAATTCTGGGATTATAGCTTCTCATCAGTGCAATTTAAATGCCACAAATGACAAAGCATCAATAAAAGTAAGGGTTCTCCAGAATGGTAAGTAAAAGCTTCCTTTTGGCTGAGTAATGAAAAGAATTAGGGGAAGAAAGGCTGCCGTCTAGGAAGCCATCTCCCCACCCCCACGGGAAGCTTTTTTTTTTTTAATGCATATTGATTTATTTTGCATGCATGTGGGTGGGGATGTGGGTGCTGCAGGGCCCAGCGGAGATCTGAGCTTGACCTGGGAAAGTTGGTTTTCTCTTTCTGCCATGTAGATCCTAGGGATGGAACTCAGGTCATCAGGCTTGACTGCAGGCTCCTTTACTCACTGAGCTATCTTTGCAGCTAAAAGGAAGCTTTTACTTACCATTCTGGAGAAGAACCTCATTACCCAGGATACCAGACTAAGTGGAGATGGAAGAGGAGACCAGAGGTCCCAGCAAGGCAGCAATTCTAGTGACTGTTTAAACAAAGTAGCAGAGCGCCATGAGAGCTGGATGCCAGAAATATATGTGAGAGATCTTAGGAAACTTATGGAAATAGCTGAGGACACTTTGAAGGAGGCCGCTTTCTAGCTACTGATGCAATAGGCAAATACAGCATGTCCTGTATGTACCCCTGTATCCTTGCCACACCCCAGAACCTCATGACAGATGGGTATGAGCAGGGTTGAGAAGGGGAAGGTTTAAGGTTTCTGGCATGCACATTACATGTTACTGACACAAAACTAGGGGGCAAGAGAGGTGACACTGGCCCATTAGCACAGCCACATCAAAATGACTAGACAAGACCCTTCCAGAGTCCAGCCCACCCACAAACACATTGGGTCCGGTTGGAATCTACATATCAAACTCTCCCTGTTCAAGTAGAAAAAATTCCATGATCTGTATCCTAGATCTGGTGTGAAGGGCAGAGACAGATGAAAACACGAATGTGTGAGTCAGTCTAGCACTTTCTAAGTTAGAAGTTACTAGAATTCAGCTAAGAGGACTGTGTTATTCCTCAGATGGCACCTGCCCCTCACCACCTTCACAGTCCACCTATGTTCATTTAACCATCATCCAACTGTGAACTTCCTAGATGGCAGCCTTTCTTCCCCTAATTCTTTTCATTACTCTTCATTAGAAATCTGCTAGACTTTAAGCTAGGCTAGGCCGGGACTTGGAGATAACTGATACCCTTGTTCCATTCACAGTCTGGGAGAAGACAAAGCCATCGAGAAAGCATCTTTCTACAGTTCTGTGCGCTAGACACTAAGATGGAGAAGTCTGGGACTGGGAACATAGCTTGGTTGGTCCAGCACTTGAGTAGCGGGCACAAAGCCCTGGGTTCAATGCCTAGCATCACACAAAGCAAGCATGATGGCTCATATCTATAATCCCAGCACTCAGGAGGTGGGGGCTGGAAAATCAGAAATTCCATGTCTACATAGTGAGTTCAAGTCTAGCCTGGGATACATAAGACCCTGTCTCCAATAAATTAACAAGACAAAATAAATCTGAGATGTCTGGGAGTGGGAGAAGGAAAGCACACCCTTCAGAAGAAAAACAGGTGTATGGCGAAGTTCAGAGCGTATTTATCAACAGAGAGATTGGGAGACAGAGTACCTCCAGTGCAAAGTCCTACTTTAGTCAAAAGCGTTTGGAAAACCAGACAGGCTAATCTCCAAGAACACTAATAGAATGCTCATTTAAATCAAACGTTCCCAATGCCAGCACATAAATATCTTCATTTTGGTGTTTATGGCTGTAGACAGCTTTGCTACAGAAGGAGAAAATGCTAAGAAATGAGTTCATTAAACTGGCAGGTCCAGCCCGCCCCAGAGCCTCTTTGTTCTTGCCAGCAGCCAACCCTGCTGTTCCCAGGAGCTCTGCATACCCTGCCACTCCTTTTTCTGTGGTAAATGTGTGACAGTGACACAGGGATCACTCATGTAACTTACAGGAAACAACTGCTCCTCCAGGATTTAATCTTATTGCTACAACTGTCCAGAAAAGGAATGACAGCCTCAGGTTAGACTATCCAAAAGAGCGTGAATGTTCTAGAAGACAGGAATGATTGGGCATGACCAAGGCCTTCCAATCCTAGATACAGATCTTGGGTCCAAGGTAGTCTCTTACTGAAAGCTCTCTGGGGCTGGAGAGATAGCCTAGCGGTTAAGAGCACCGACGCTCTTGCAGAGGACCTGGGTTCGATCCCCAGCACCCACATGGCGGCTAAGAACCGTCTGTAACTCCAATTCCAGGAGAACTCCATTTCCAGGGGAATCCGAGACCCTCTTCTGACCTCCGCGGCATTGCACGACATGGGTGCACAGACCTGCATGCAGACAGTACATTCATACACATACAAAAATAAATAAATAATAATAAAAAAATTAAAAAAAAAAATCTATCTGCCTTTTCTTTTATGGCTTTCAGACTTTGTATTCTGTTCAGAAAGTCAGAATCTTGCCAAGTTATAAACTCACTCATGCTTTCTTCTAGAACCTCTGTGTGTATGTGTGTGTGTGCATGTGTATGTTGCTGAAAATCAAATCCAGGGCCTCACACATGGCCAGCCACTGGGCTATACCCCAGCCTCTAGGCCTTCTATCGTTTCATTTATTTTATTTTATTTTGGTCTTTTTGAGACAGGGTCTCCCTGTAGCCCCAGCTGTCCTGGAACTCACTATGTAGACCAGGCTGGCCTTGAACTGATAGAGATCTGCCTACTTCTGCCTTCCAAGTGCTGGGATTAAAGGCATGCATTACCACACCTGGCTTGTTTCATTTATTTTATACATTGTGTTTGTTTGTCAGTTTGTTTTAAGACATTGTCTCACTCTGTGACTGAGGTTGGCTTAGAACTCACTAAATAGCCAAGGCTAGCCTCCAACATACAGCAGTCCTACCTCAGCTTCCTGAATTTGGGGATTACAGACCTGAGCCACCACACTCAACTCTATGTAATTATTTGATACATTAGAAATTGTGGGAAAGAAAAGATTCTGTGTTGGTTTTCAAAACAGCCAGCTGCCCCACTGCCATTTCTTGAATACTCTTTCTTCTCACGTTCATTTTAAATGCTACCTTTACCATATTAAAAGCAGTTGCTTGCTGTACTTTAGTATTTTCCATTGTTCTGCCTAACTTTACTGCAATGCTAAATTGCTTATTATAGTTTCATATTATGTTTTGCTACATGGTAGGAATAATCTCCCATAATTACAATTCCTTTTTAAAGTTTTCATGTATTTTATTTTATAAAATGATGAATAGGGGTTTCATGTCATATCCCTAAAAATGACTTTGTTGGCATTTTAATTAGAATTTCAATTGTGGAAGGAGAAAATAAATGAACTTTTGATTTATTTGTTTGAGTTTCATGTGCGTAGCATGCAGACATGGTACACATGAGTACACATGATGTACACACACCATCAGGTGTGTGTGCCTGTGCACACATGAAACAGAAACCGGAGGACAACATCAAGTATCCTGCTCTATCACTCTCTACCTTGTTCCCTTGAGACAGGCCTCTCACTGAATCTGCAGCTGGGCTGGAAGCCAGCAAACCTCAGTGATCCTTCTGTAATGGGATTACAGGTACATGTATGGTCATATTGCTTTTTACATGGGTGCTGGGATCCAAAATCAGGTCTTCAGAATCAATCTTGCTTTCAAAAAAAGCAAGCACTTTTACCCATGAAGCCATCTCTCCAGCTCTTGGGGGTTTTTTTAAGACAAGGTCTCACTCTGCAGCCTAGGCTGGCCTCGTATTCGTGGTCATTCTGCCTTTGCCTCTAAGAACTGAGACAGCAGCCATGTGCCACATCCAACGCTTCTACAATATTGTCTTGTTATCTAAGAACATACTATATTTCTCCAGTGTTAAATAAGTCTGTCTCACTCCTCAGCTTGGTTTTAAAACAGTCCTGTATTGTCTGTGTTTCATTTAACTTCCAATGTTTTATTCTTAACGTTCAATGTGTTTGGTTACCATTTTAAAAATTCTAAACACACACTGTTTTCTGTGCCTGGAATACTTTTCAGCACTTCCCCATGTGGCGGATTCTGCTCTTTCCTCAAGGTCCCATTCACATTTTACTTGCTTCAAAGAATCCTTTGCCCCATTAATTTATCTGGATGGGTCTGTGCCTTTCCTCTGCCCTCCTGCCACTTGTTAAATGTAACACCACCACCCCACTGGGCACATGACTTGTGGAATCAGGTTGTTCTGCTCCATTAGTATGGTAGCTCCCCAAGCCTGGCTCATAACAAGTACTCAGAGATTATCATGAATGGCGAGTGAATAAGTGAATGAATGCCACCATGATAGGACATGCTTTTTGATGTTTCAGTATTATTTTTACTGTGCTATTAAGGATGAATTCCTAAATGGCAGATTTCGAAATAACGTGATTTTTTCCCTTAAACCTAGCCATGTTCAAAAACACAGAAAACAACTCAATAATGAGAAATCATAAATAACAAAGAAATGGAAATGAGATTTATTCTTTTCCTGGTGCATATTTCAGCCTGATGAAAATAGGCAGTAGCACTCTAGTGCATAAAGCTTATTCTGCCATTAACAAGACCTAAATGTAAACTCTGTATTAAAGATTTATTCGCAGATAATGTTTCAAGCGAGTTTTCTCATTTGTCTAGGAATTCTCTCCATGAAATAGTCATAATAAATATCTTCATAATGATGTCTAAAAGACGTCAGGCTTATATGTCTGAAATTCTGGCCCCTCCCCTCTTTCCCACACTCTTCCCCATTCTAGGAAATGACCTACCTTTGACCTAGTTGCTGGAGAAATGGAAGCTCTCCAAGATTCTTGTCTTTCCCTGCTCCATTCTTCCAACCCAGCAGCACGTCCTCTAAGCCATTTCTTAGAAATACTCCAGAACCCAGTGACCTCACCAGCTGCTCCTACCATTTGGTCTGGGCCACTACCATTGTTTCTTGTCCTAACCATTACAATAGCCTGACTGGTCTTCCTGCTTCTGGCCTTGCCCCATCTAGTCTGCTCCTCACATTGTCAACAGAGTGATGTGTTGCAGCTGTGCTCAGTCATGTCCCAACTCTGCTGAGAACTGTCCAAGAACCTCTGTTCTGTCTCACTCAACCTAACGTAACAAACACTCAAGTCCTTACAGCGACTCCAAGGGCCAATTTGACAGTCTCTTCTCCAGCTACCTTCCAACTTTAACTCCACTCCTCTCCCCCTCCAACATACAAGGTGGAGAGGCCTCAAGGACATCTTAATGCCTAGAAATCCTTTACTGGGTATATTCTCAACTCCTTCACTATGTCTCTGCCCAAAAGGCTCTTCCATTATCCCTCCTCACAAAATAGCAGCTTCCCAGTGTTCCCAGCCTTCCAGTGCTCTCCATTCCCCTTACTCTTCCTCAGTCCCTCCACTGTGCCATCTCGCGGCCTATTATATACTGATTTGGCAGTGGCTGTCTCCCTCCAACACCTAGAATACCTATTGGGTGTTCAACTAACAGATACTGAAAGAGTAAATAAATGAATACATTCTCCCTAACCACAATTTTGTGATCCATAACAGCATCTAACCACAAAACAGACTGTCCTAAAGTAAATAGTCTAAAGAAATGGTGAGAAATCCAGTCCTTCTCTGGTACCCATGCGCATTAGTCACCCAAATGGTTCAATGACTCAAAAGAAAGATTCCCTTGTTTTACCCAGAACAGTAAGAACAAAAACATCTCCCTGGAATCCATTAGAAACTGCCAACTTACATCTCTCTTTTACATTTTTTTCACTTTAAAAATTATGGCTCTCTCCCCTCCTCTCTCCCCAGACACTGGAACTCCTCTCCTTCTGCTCGTTGCTATTTGGAGTTGAAGGCCAGAAATAGCTGTTCGCCCATTGTCCTCACTTCCCTCCATTGTTACCATCCAGTTCTCTGGAGCCTTCCTGGTGGTGGATGCTTTTAAATGAATTCCCAATATGTTGAGAAGGGAAGGCAGCAGTAAGGCCTCAATGCAGCCGAAAGTAAAACGATACTTGGGGTATTTTCTTTAGGAAAAAAATCCTTTTGAATTGCCTCTACTGCAGTATATACTATCAAATATTATTCCAGTGTGTGCTGGTGCCAAGGAGCTGGAGAAGGAACACATTGTACAAAATAAAGGACTAATTTCTTTTAATTTACTAAAATGGGAATAACAATAATTATGCATGCAGAGCTCTTCCTCCTACAATCCTAAAAAATTATCTAAACAAAAGGCTGAAATCACATGATCTCCAATCAATCAGCAAATAATTTTTTGAGTGCTTGACCCACAACTCCTGCTTTTATTTTATTTTAATAATTATACAAAAGATTCAATTACACAAAGGATTTTGTAGATTCATCTAATAAATAAGAACTTGCCCGCCCATTAACTATTTTTAGTGGACAGTTCTCATATATTTCTAAGTGCGTATTAGGTATTTTTCCCCATAATACAATGTATTGGGAAAAATAAATCCCTAACATATTGGCAGAAAATCAAGTAGATTATATGTGTTGTCAAACCCTTCTAATTCCCAGCATTTAGGGCTGAGGCAAATGGATCATGAGTTGGGCCAGCTTGAGCTACACACTGAATTTCAGGCCAGCCTTGACTACACAGTGAAATGGTTTCAAAATAGTAACAACCATGGCAGTAATAATAACTACAGATAAAGTGAACTATACATTGAATTTCAGGCCAGCCTTGACTATACAGTGAAATGGTTTCAAAATAATAACAACCATGGCAGTAATAATAACTACAGATAAAGTGAACTATACATTTTAAAGCTACTTTTTTTATTTTTTGGTCTTTTGAGACAGGGTCTCCCTGTACCCCCAACTGGCCTGGAACTCACTCTGTAGACCAGGTTGGCCTTGAACTCAAAGATCCTCCTGTGTCTGCCTCCCTAGTGCTGGAATTAAAGGCATGTGCCACCACCCCTGGCTTTAAAGCTATTTTTTTTTTTTTGGTCTTTTCGAAACAGGGTCTCCCTGTAGCCCAGCTGTCCTGGAACTCACTCTATAGACCAGGCTGGCCTTGAACTCACAAAGATCCGCCTGCCTCTGCCTCCCAAGTAAAGCTATTTTTAAATGCATTAATTAGAAGAGCTAAAAGCCTCACATTAAAACTATTCTGGAGCTAGGAATGTGGACCAGTGACAGAGGACTTGCTTAGCTTGTCCAAGGCCCTGGGTTTGATTCCATTCCCAACATTGCAAATAAAAAAATAATTAAATAAATAAACTTGACTTGTTGTGTGACAAGATCTCACTATGTAGCCGCCTGGAACTCACTATGTAGGCCAGGCTGTCCTTGGACTCACAGAGATCTACCTCCCTCTGCCCTCTGAGTGTTGAGATTAAAGGCATGAGCCAGAATGCTGGGGCACAATTAAAAAAATATATTACTGAGGGAACAAAAGCATCTGGCATTTCCTTCCCACAATAGTTTTTCTCTTGATAATTTAGCCCAATAGGAGAAAAATATCATGTAAATTCCCCCCAAATTAAAATACATTCAAAAAATTATTAGTGTTTGATTTTATATTAAACTACATGCTATAATTATGTAATCATAACTATAAATGAATATACCAATAACCCAGAAATGTGCTGAATTAAAAGAATAATAACCAAGCAGGATTTAAGTTTAGATCCAGTTATTGATCAAAATTCTCTTTTATTTGGGGGGGGGTGTTTTATTTATTTTAATTTTATGTGCATTGGTGTTTTGCCTGAATGTTTGTTAAGTGCACCACCGTGTGTGCAATACCAGAGGCCAGAAGAGGGCATCAGATCCCTTGGAACTGGAGTTACAGAAGGTTGTTAGCTGCCATGCCAGTGCAAGGAGCCAAACTCAGGTTCTCTGCAAGAGTAGCCAGTGCCCTTAACACTAAACCATCCCTCCATCCCCATGCTTTGTTTTTTTGAGTGTTTTCCTTCATCCCAGGATGGCCCTGAATTTACTATATAGGGAAGTTGGCCTTGAACTTCTAATCTTTGCCTCTACCTCTCAAGTGCTGGGATTAAGCATATGCCACCACACCCAACTTTGAATTGGAATATTAGCATCTGCAGCCCATGAATGGGAAGAATTTGGAATCAATCTGTATACTGACTGGATATTGAAATGTTGACAGACTGTGCTAAATAGCTTTAGTGTCAACTTGACACACCTGGGTTGAGGGAGACTCAATTGGAGAATTTCCTTTATTGGACTGGCCTGTGGCCATGTCTGTGAGGTATTTTCTTGATTGCTGAGTGATATGGGAGTGCTCAGCCCACTGTGGGTGGTGCCACCCCTGGGCAAATCATTCTGTATTATAAGAAAGCAGCCTGAGCATGGGCCAGGGGAGCAAGCCAATAAGTAGCACTCCTCCATGGCCTGTGCTTCAGCTCCTGCTTCCAGGTTCCTGCCCTGAATTCCTACTCTGAGCTCCCTCAGTCATGAACTGTGACCTGGGAGGTGTAAGATGAATAAACCCTTTCCTCCCCAAGTTGGTATTAGTCAAAGTGTTTTGTCACAGCAATGGAGAAGCAAACTAGACCACAGACTAATACTCAGCTCTGTCCATTACACTGCTCCTAGCTTGCTGTCAAAGAATTTTCTGATTCTTAGGCAGAGGGGGAAAAAAGCATTTTCTTCATTGTGGATTCCATTTTATATCTATCTTTATTTTTATTGTCACCTTGATACAATCTAGGCTCACTTGGGAAAAGGGACCCTCAACTGAAGATGTCCTTGATCAGAGTGGCCTAAGGCCATGTCTGTGAGAGATTGTCTTGTTGTTAGTGACTGGTGGGCAGGCGGGGCACTGTGGGCAGCACCATTCCTAGGCAGGTGGGTCTGGGCTGTCCAAGAAAGCTAGCTGAGCATGGGTCAGAGAGAGAGCCAGTAAGCTGCGTTCCTCCGTGCCTTCTGCTTGACTTCCTACCCTGACTTCCCTCAGTGATGGATCCTAACCTGGAAGTGGAACGTATGAGCTGCAATAAACCCTTTCCTCCCCTAAGTTGCTTTTGGTCACGGTGTTTATCACAGCAACAGAAAGCAAACTAGGAAAGTATCTAACATGCATTGTAATCCCAGTTACATCATCTCCTTTTCAATAAAGACAAAATAGGATCATTCAATTTATATGAACAGATACTTCAGTTACACTCAAATCCAATTTGCAGGATTAAAATTAATTTTCAATCCACATCAATCCTAGGATTGCTTCTCTCTCTCTCTCTCTCTCTCTCTCTCTCTCTCTCTCTCTCTCTCTCTCCTTTTTTTGGAGACAGGGTCTCCCTCTCTCCCTCTAGTCCCAGCTAGCTGGCTTAGAACTTACTTTGTAGACCAGGCTGGCTTCTGTTTCACAGAGATCTGCCTGCCTTTGCCTCTGCCTCCCCAGTGCTGGGGTTAAAAACATATGCCACTGAGTGTGGTGGCATGTTATGTATATATATATATATGTATATATATATATATATATATATATATATATCACCACACAGCCTCTGTCTCTCTTTATTCCTCCTTCTACTCCTCATCCTCTTCATCCTTCTCCTCTTCCTCCACTTTTAAGGAAGCATAAAGGGGCATGCCTCAGTGGCCGGGGAGAAAACAGCTAAACACAGTAGTATTCTATCTTCGCCTACAAGAAACACAATCTAATCTTTGCTCTACCCATGGGGTATAGTCACAGGTAGCTTGTTGGAAGTGTCACACAGCAACCCACTGGGTAGACAAGATGGCAGGGAGGGCTGTAGGAAAAGACCCTGAAGCTTCAAATGACCCCCAAGAAACCGGTAAGGAATGGGAGCAGAGCAAGTTCTTTTGGCACAAGTTACTCTTCTCTTTGTTGTGGATTCTATTTTATATCCAATTGGCTGGCAATGCATATTTTAAGAGATAACAGCCCCACTCTGTGTACAGTGATGGCAACCAGTGCTTGTCAATTCTTTGTGACATTATAAATTTTAACCAATACTGATGGCTGGACTTCTGAGAAATGTTTGATTATAGACTCTAGAAAGGCTCAATAGATGCCAATGGATTGGCTTGCCGGATAGTTATTTCTAAATAATACTGCTTTAGCCAGGATACAGTGCTGACCACACCCATTCTTTCTCCTTTCTCCAGCACACTGGAAAGTGGTGATTAGCCAGATAATGGTAGCCACAAGTGAACTTATAGTCCAAAATATATTTTAAAAAGTTAATGCTGGCCATAACGCGCCAGGCCAGGATCGAAAGGTTATTCCTGGACAAACTGTCAGCTCATGAAAGGAAACAGCCAGAATTGACCAGAGTCCAAGTCAACAGCTCCAGAGAGAGTGGACTGTTTTACCTCTCATCCACCTGTGCCCCTTTTCTAAGCCTAGGGAACAACCTGCGGAAGTGGGGGCGTGGTAGAATGTAAGGGCTGCGATTGGGGTGAATGGTGAAACTACAGCAATGTAGTCTGGACACTCATTTGATCAACTTGATTGAACAAACAACCTGTCACCCCCCACTGGATGGTGGGGCTGTAGGTGTTTGGGCACAACAGCCTGCAGATAGGTTTTGCATGAAGGATGCTTGTACTCATGGATTATCACTTATAGCTAAAAATGAAAAAAAAACTGAGAGAAAGATGCAGGACAGTTATGGCAGAATGCATGATCTGGGATGGGGTGGGGATGGGGGGGGAGGGAAAGGGAAATAAGCCTGAACTGAATTGGAAAAAATGTATGAAATGCACAAAGCATCAATAAAAACTAATTTAAAAAAAAAAAAAGTTAATGCTAGGGCCAGAGAGATGGTTCAGCAGTTAAGAGCACTGGCTGCTCTTGTTTGATCCCCAGCCCACGTGGCAGCTAACAGCTGTCCCAAACTCCAGTTCCAAGGGAATCTGATGCTCACTTCTGACCTCCTCAGGCATTGCATGACATAGGCGCACTTACATACATACACATTAAGTAAATAAATAAATAATAAATAAATAAATAAATAAAATCTTTTTTTTAAGTTAATGCTCACAGATCCAATATGGGAATAATTCAACCTTCTGAAACCTTTGTTGAATGGAAGATAGGTCTACATATAAGACACTGATAGTCAAAACTATTTCTCACATGTAAAATAAACATCTACTCATTTATTTTAAATGTAAATAAGGATTTCCAGGAAATGTAGTGCATTGCTATTTTAATATTTCTTGTAAGTAGCAGAAAGCAATAATAGCTACCCTTGGCTTACGATGATGTCTTTTCCTCTCTTTGGTTTGATGAACTGCTAAAGGCAAAACCAAAAACTGCAGCTGATGCAGACCAGAAAAATGGTCCCTGTGTGGCACCAGATATGAACTCTTAACACGTGACCATTTACAATCTTACCACAAGGGAAAAGTGGTAAGACCAGAGTCCTGCAATCACCACTCCTGCCAGGGGCATCAGACACAGGCAGGAATGAGAGAGAAAATATGAGAGATGAGACATAGCAGGCTCTCCCCTTCACCAAGGCCAAACATGGAGGCTCGATAAAATGCAAGAAATGAAGGCAGCTCTGACTGCTGTAAACCTTCTGCCCCATGTCCTAACTTGAGCCTCTAAGTGTGGCCAGCAGAGAGCCGTGGTATCCAACCTTCCCACTGCCCTGTAGTCTGAGCCCCAACTGCAGTCCACACTCATCAGGAAAAAGTTACATATCTGAGAGCATTGGCGAGTAACCCTCTCCCTCATTCCTACGGGGCTCCCTACAGAAAATACCAGGGTCCATCCCTGGCCCTTCACTTCTGTTCTCATCTCTTACAGCCTGGACTCCCCTCCTCCTCAAGCCTGGACCAGCTTCACTGTTCTCTGGAGCTACGGTTCCTTGTTGTAGAATTCCTCGGCCCATGCTTTTCACAGCACCCTCTCTACCTGCTGACAGCTGGCCACTGACATCTGGATTTCCATCCCTGACCAACAAGCCATCCCCCTGCACCAGCATTCTTTCCAGGCTCAGCTCTCACCACAGAATTTCCCTTTCAAACCACCCTTCCCTCCATCACATCCTCTTTCATCTGCCTAGATCTAACCTTGTTCTCCAAGAAAAGAATTCTGCTTCTTTTAAGAAGCCTCATTGACCTCGTTGTCCTCACCCAGACACCTTATCGGGTACCACTCCTGGGCATCACCATTACATTCCCACAATATCTACCTGTACTCTGCAAACCCTTTTCTAAACATTGTATGTCTGTCTCTCCCTAAAAGTATGTTCTTCTTGAAGGTATATACTGGGACCTATTAATTAAACAACCGCTAATGAATAGTAAGTGTTCAATAAGTTTGGTTTGAAGGGGCTGAGGATGTAGAGCATTGCTAGACTGCTTCCTTAGGCATGCATAAAGTTTGACCATCAACACTGCATAAAATCAGGCAGCCAGGTGTGGTGGCCCATGCCTTTAATCCTAGCACTTGGGAGACAGAGGCAGGCAGATCTTTGTGAGTTCAAGGCCAGCCTGGTCTACAGAGTGAGTTCCAGGACAGCTGGGGCTACAGGGAGACCCTGTCTCAAAAAAGACCAAAAAAAAAAAAAAAATCAGGCATGACCCATACCTATAATCTCAGCACTATGCAGTGGATCAGAAGGCCATATTAGGCTACCCAGCAAGTTCAAGCCAACCTGGGACACATAGGAACATGTCTAAATAAGTATGAATAGATGAATAAAATCTATGCCCTCAAACAGAATAAATTTTAAAAAGTAGAATGAAGTAGACATTTTTTCTTTATTAGAGTTTTCTCTCAATCTGTTAAAACTGATACTATTTGCTCCTCCAAAAAAACTGCACAAAGATATAGTCAGAAAATCCAACTAGGTTCCCTCCCCATCCTTGCTTTCAAGGTAGCTTTTAATTTAACTTTTGGTAGGCACTATTTTATGATTTTTATTTATAATCAGGGCAGACACACAGATAAGGATTTTTCTTAATTTATATAATGGGTTATAGTTATATATTATTCTACAACTCATTCCTTTCATTTAACAATATGTGGTGACCATCTGTCCAAACCAAGGCATATGGATCAAAGTCATGCTATGTAACAATCTGTGGTGTGCATGCAACACAACTCAGGGCCTTTCCCCAGGAGTGAACATGCAGTGGCACCCAGTTTTACAGGGGTTTGTAAACAAGACTGTGCTAATGTTTCCAAAGCATACATGCTCTGAGTTCTCTCTGGTGCAGAGGAATCCATCCACAGCCTCCTGAACCTTTCACCCAAGACCCAACCCTCTGAAACATAGTGTGCTCATGGGGTGATCTTGTCACAGTGTTCATTACCTGCTACGTGCCTGACATGGGATAGATATTTAATTACTGGTTTGAGCTAAAAGATTAAAAAATTAATTAAGGGGGCTGGAGAGATAGCCTAGTGGTTAAGAGCGCTGACTGCTCTGGCAGAGGACCTGGGTTCGATCCCCAGCACCCACATGGCGGCTAAGAACCGTCTGTAACTCCAATTCCAGGAGAACTCCAGTTCCAGGGGAATCCGAGACCCTCTTCTGACCTCCTCGGCCTTGCACGACATGGGTGCACAAACCTACATGCAGACAGTACATTCATACACATACAAAAATAAATAAAATTTAAAATTTTTAATTAAAAACCCCAAATATTTCAAACTGTATTGTTTGCCATGCTTTATTTTGGGATAAAATAAAAACAGGAAATTTTCATTTTTAGCTTTACATACTTCTATTGCATTTGAATTTAAAACATTTTCCTTCATAACTTAAATGTATTCCATTGGTATGCTAGTATTTTTTTAGCATATGATTAGTGGATTTTAGTGGTTTTATCCTTTAAAATCAGCTCTTTTGAAACCTGTTGCACCCTGTTGGAAGACAGAAGCTCTAACTCAGTAGCTCCCATGTTGGTCTGCACAGAACTAAGTTAAGGCTGTGCAAGATTCTGATTCCCAGATATACAATGCACCCTGAACATTCTTGTAAAGATGTTTTTAAACATTTAATTCAGTGTGTGTGTGTGTGTGTGTGTGTGTGTGTGTGTGTGTGTGTGTATGTTCAATTGTCCACAGAGGCCAGAAGAGGGCAACAGATCCCCTGGAGCTGGAGTTATAGGCAGTTGTGAACCACCTGATGTGGGTGCTGGGAACTGAACTCCTAGAAACATCTAGAAAGATCCTCTGAAGAGCAACAAATGTTCTTAATCACTGAGCCATCTCTCCACCCACTACCTTGAATATTCATTGGGAAGTATGTGTGTTGAGAGGGTGATATATATATAGACACAACACACATACACATGTGCATAAGCATGTGGAGGGCAGTGGCTGACATTGGGAAATCCTCCTCTTTCGCTTCTTCACTTTACTTTTTGAGACAGAGCCTCTCACTGAACCTCAGCAATTGGCTGGACTAGCTGCTCAGCAGGTCTCAGGAATCTGCCTGTCTCCATCTTCCCAGTGTAGAGACTGCAGATGCGCTACCTGCTATGTCCAGGCTGGTGGGGATCTGAACTCAGGTTCTTCTGGATGGCAATCGCTTTATCAGCTAAGCCATCTCCCCAGCCCCTGCTACCTGAATATCATTGGCTAGTCCCAAGGCAGAATACTGATAACCATTTATTTGAATTCTGGATGGCTGAGGATCTTAAAATGTGAGGGCTTCACTCCAATCTAATAATCCTTGGAAACACCTAGAAAGCTCTTCATGTGTGTGGATTTGAGGGAATCTCCCTTTGGAGTATATGATTCATTTCATCTGGAACCAGGCCTGATAATCTACATTTTTTTAAAAAGACAAGGTAGAAGATTCTCCCCAGGACTAGAAACTCCATTTACTGTTACCATTTCCTCTAGCCACAAATTCAAAATTAAAGAAATAATGGATCCACCCTGGTCCCTAATGGTAAAAATATAACAACAAGTTAAAAGTCTTTGATGAGACTATTTGAAGAAACCATTGATGAAAATAGCTTAACTTACACTACCATGAAATTTTTAAATGCTTTTGGGGGGCTGGAGAGATGGTTTAGCAGTTAAGAGTGTTTACTGCTCTTGCAGAGGACACAGTCAGTTCCTAGCATCCACACAGCTGCTCACAACTATCTGAAACTCCAGTTCTACTAGATCTTACACCCTCTTCTGGCCTCTGCAAACATTGTGTGTAAGTGGTGTACAAACATGCATGCAGGCAAAACACTCATACACATAAAATAAAAATAAGCAAATATTTTTAAAATATTTTTAATTGTTAGTTTGAATAGTGAAATTAATTTGAGTTACTCTATATGTCTTAAATACCAAATAGGTGAATGATAGTTTTCTCTTTTTTTTTTTTTTTTAGACAGGGTCTCCCTTTAGTCCCAGTTGGCCTGGAGCTTGCTATGTAGACCAGGCTGGCCTCAAGGAGGCCACAGAGATCTGCCTGCCTCTGCCTCTTGAGTGCTGGGATTAAAGGCGTTAGCCACTCTGTGGGGGCTGGGAATCGAACCCCAGTCCTCTGCAACAGCAGTCAGGGCTCTTAACTGGTGAGCCATCTTTCCAGCCCCCTCTCTAATGTTTGACAGATGCATTTGCATTTATTTCATCATGAGAAGAAACAGAAGCTGGCTTTCTCTACACAAACCAATAATTTCTCATTTTTAAAGTTTAGGGTGTTTCCATAATGAGCCCAAATCACAAAATCCGTATAAAACAAATATATTATATATATATATATATATATATAAGATTTAGGTGTGCACGTCTTTTGTCTTTGATTCCACGTTGCTGGAAAAAGTTTGGCCAGGCTTGCATGCTTATTTGTCCTCAGTTGCAAGTATTATAGACAATTTCCTACTTTGCCTAATGAAAGTATAACTCTTCTTTGACACAATTGGAATTCAACAATGATTCAGAAGCAACATTGTTTTGTTTTGCTCTTGAGACAGGATCTCCCTGTAGGCCCAGCTGGCATAGAACTCACTCTGTAGACCAGGCTGGCCTTGAACTCATAGAGATCCACCTGCCTCTGCCTCCGGACTGCTGGGATTAAAGGCGTGCACGACCACGCTTGGCAAATTTTCAATTTTTTAAACACAGTTTTACTCTTACCATAACCTACAAATCTGAATATTTAAAATACACAGACCAATCTTTAAATCAATGGGATGTATTGTCCCTAGGGTCTAAGGATTTTCCTGCTCATAAGTTGCAAATTTGAACAGACACATTAACTTTCTAATCCTAAGGGTTTGATCTTTACTTTCAGGATCAGAGATGAGAGCAAATAGTAAATTGGGCAAACATAGTGTAACTCATAATTTTGAAATGTTTTCTGTTTCTAAATAATGAAATCTATTTTATTCCAGATAAGCTCCACTGAGGAACTATTTCACTAAGAACATACTCTACATACACTTGGAATTTTATTCCAAATTCATATAAATAAAAGTACTTCATGAAGACATAATATTTCTGGTCTTTAGTAACAGCTAAGGGGTCCTCAAAAACTGAAATGGGAGGAGGCCGAATGGGGATGTCAAAAACCCTCAAGAAGCACAATAGTATTTTCCTTCCCTTTGCCTTCTCCAAGTACCCGTAACAATGCTCCCGACATGTTGGGAATCCCAAGTTGCGAGGTTTTCTCTCCTTGACAAGTGAAGGATTCTGGTGTCTGGAGTAATGTTCAAAGGACCCGAATCAGAAGGCCTTGGCTAGAAATCAGGACCCACCACCTACCAACTGTTTAAGATCAGGCAATTTACAGTAAATCTCTCCAAACCTCAGTTCCTTCCTCTCTAAAATGGTGAGGTAATGCTAGTATCCACTTCTGCAGCTATTGTGAGGATTAAGATATATAACACATGCAAAGTGCCAACAATAACTAGTATTTGCTATGTGTTTCCCTTGCCATATGGTCAGATTTTAAACTACTAAATCCAAGATTACTGCTCAGCCTTCGTTTCTGTTGCTGTGATAAAATTCCCTGACCAAGAGCAACTTAGGGGAGGAAGCTTTATTTGGCTTACAATTCTGTGGTGCTTTAAGTGAGAAATGTCCCACATAGAGACATGTATTTAAACACTGGTTCCCAGGTGGTGGCACTGTTTAGAAAGTTATGGAAATTTTAGGAAGTGTAGCCTGCTGGACAAATAAGTCGCAGAGGATGGCTCCTGAGAGTTTATCACTTCATCACACCTCTGATGGGCTTTCTCTGCTTTCTGTGTGGGATTGCACGTGTGGCCTCTCAGTTTCCTGTTCCAGGGGACCTGCTGCCATGCCTCCCTGAAATTATGGACTCTCCCTCTGGAGCTGTACATAAAAATAAATTTTCTTCTATAAGTTGCTTTTGGTTATGGTATTTTTTCCCAGCAACAGAAAATAACTAATATGTAGTCAGTTATTGCTAAGAAAACAAGACAGAAACTTCAACCACAGTGAAGAGCGTAGAGCATCCACAGTCAAGAGGACAGAGAGAGAGAGAGAGAGAGAGAGAGAGAGAGAGAGAGAATAAACACAGGGATACTTGCTTACTCGCTTATGCTCAGCTTTCTTCACTCTTATTCAATTACAATAGAGACACTGCCCCACAGACACGCCCACAGGCCAGCCTGATTTTGATAGTTTTTCATGAAGACTCTCCTCCCGGAAATCAAGCTGGTGCTAACTTCAGAGCCTCATCTCTACTGGCTAGCATTCATAGTGCTGGAAGGGGCAATGCATGCTACTGGAAGGAAAAAACAATCATCAACCCTACCCAGCCGTGAATCCCATGAACTACAATGACAAGTGGGCTGGTGCAATACTGGCATGAATATTATGGGAGTAACCAACCACTCTTTAATTGGATTTAAGGTCTACTTCCTAGGATGGAGCCCATACCTGACTTTGATATCAGGCTTAACATCCTGAGGATAGACAGGTCACAGGACATAGGGGCAGACCAAATACTAGTTTTCTACTAAATAGTTATCATATTCATATTAAACTGACTCTTAATGACTTATTGTTACATCCATAGATTAAGGCATCTCACAACTCTCACCAAAGAAGTTTCTTTATGCACCAGATGGTGATTAGCACAGATACCCACAATTGGTCAGTGTAGAGAGAATAAGAGGCTGCAGAGTGTCTATCCCTGAATAGTACACGTACATCAAACTTCTGCCCCTCAGAGCTCAGGGATCATTTCAGAAGAGGGCTTGTAAAGGCTGTAAGGGCCAGAGTTGGTGGGTGACTACAAGGAATCTGAGTTTTAGAGAAAGCCAGACACTCATATGAATACACAGCAAGGTGACAGTATGCACAAGTCCTGTGCAGGCTCCAACCAGACAAAGTCCTAGTGCAGACATGAGAAAGTGGGCGACAGCCCCAGCTCAACAGATGGCTGCTGGCGGGGAAGGCAGTCTCTTTCAAACATGGGACTCTTGGTAGATTAACCAGGCTCCCGTGGATGCACCCACACTGAAGGACATTTGTGGACACTAATCTGACTTTACAGGCCTTATTATATTATAATAGAACCCAATAAAATGGGGAGCTACAGGTAAAGAAGGGGATCCAAATACCATTAAATTATATTGTATGAAAATCACAAAAATTCAATAAAAAATAATAAACAAAAAAAACCCTCTCCTTCCAGGTGATCCTAGGCTGCGTCAGGTTGACAGTTACAGTTAACCATCATAATTAACATGGGTTTGAATGGGAAACAGGAAATCACCATCCTTAAAAGAAGGTTCAGAAAGAAATATTTGAGAAAGCAGATCCATTCCTAGGCTGAGAGACCCTTTGAATCACTGGATCATCTTTATTTCAACATCTCAGATGAGGCACAGAAACCACACATCAAGGTTCCCAGTGATTACTTGGCACCACCAGTATGCAAGGTTTTGCAGGAAGGCGTTTTAGTGCCAGATGTTTTCTACTTGTTTTTTGCTGTAGTATGGCCAGAGGTCAAGACCAAAAGTCTTGGCATTAGAACACTGTTCAGAGACTATATATCTGGACTCCCTGGGCCATTCAGAGGATCTTTCATCGAGCCCCTTCCAATCACACCTGCTTCATCCTTTTTCTTTTCTCTGACTCTAACATGCACACATTAATGGGCATGATTAGGTAGGTCCCACTTCAAGCCCCCCCCCAATGTTATCTCTGTACCCTGACAATCTAAAATGTAATTTCCAAGCTTTCTACTCCATTTCTAGTTATAAAGCCAAACAACCACATTGCCAGAGCAATCATCAACAAAGATCCAATTCCTTAAAACAGGTTTAAAGCATTCTGAATAGAGATTATTCATTATAATCCCCAGCATGAACTCTGAAAAGCAGTGCTTAATTATCCAACACATGTTACTCAATTCCTAACCCTCTCCCTACTGAAAGGATCAGGGCTAAAGCTTGTCGAGTTTAAAAAAGCAACTCTGCAACTCCTGTCACAAGTTGCTACCCAGGCTATCAAAAGGGGTAGTGCTTGGTGCTTTGCAAATACACTTTCTAAAAATAATCAATATTTCCCTTCAAAGCTGATGAGAAAGCAGCCACGCCGCTTCACTTTAATTGCTCGCAAGCTGTACAATGACTTGATCTCTTTAATATTTCACTCGTAGTAGCAGCCACTGAGCTATGACTAACTCACTCTCCCGAGCATCACTGCTAGCTCCAGATGGTAAGAAATACATTGCCCTCACTCCTGCCTGAAAAGCAATCTTGATTTTTTTTTTTTTTAGTTCCTCCCATTTCACCTGCAGTAATCGTTTCCACTCCAGATCAAAACGGGGCGGGGCAAGGAAGGAGACCTGGATGCTAAGGTTAGTAGAGACAAACGGACTTTTTTTCTTTTTCTTTCTGCAACGGAGTATAAACACTGCAGCTTTAAATATTGCTGCATCAAGCCTGGTTTTCTTCCATAACCGAGCTGCAAAATGGTTAACAAGAAAGGAGGAAAAAAAATGCCTCTTCCTCCCTGCCCACCAGCCCTTCGACCGCTCCTCAGCAGGACTGGCAGCGGCGAGACCATCCCCCACGCCCTATCTGCCCAGGAGCCAGCTAGCACAGGTGGGCTGGGCATAGGACCTTGGCCCTCGAGCTTCGCCCACATCCGGCGATCAAGGTCAAGGGCGAGCGCTTCCTCTCCACGCAGTGGCCCAGAGCCCAGCGAGCCTCTGCCAAAGTTCCCGGCCGGGTGGGCGGGCGCGCTTCTCGCAGCCCCCCGCCCTCCGACACCTGCCCCGCGCCCTCGCTCCCGGCCGGCGCCGGGGTCCTCACCCTGTGCCACCCGGTCCTCGCTCACCTCGTGTGGACATGGCTCAGGCAGCCACAGCTGGAGCAGGAAGGAGAGGAGAAACCAGCAGAGCGTGGGGATCCCAGGACGCGCACCCCGGCCCGGCGCCTCCCGCAGGAGCAGGACACCTGCCGGCTCCACGCAGCACGGCCAGCAGGCGGGACCCGCGGGCGGCACCGCTGACAGCTAGGGCCGGCTGGGCGGGGCCGCCTCCCCCGCCCCGAGCCCGCGGGCCGGGCCCACCGAGGTCCAGCGGCTGCTGGGGACACGCCGCCCGATCCGCTGCGGCGCCGGGCGGAGCTTTGTCCCTGAGCGAGGTGGGGCGTGCGATGGGGGTCTGCGTCCTCCGCTCAGGACCTGGGCTCCCGGTGGTGGTGGTCGTGGTGGTGGTGGTCGTGGTGGTGGTGGTGTTATGAATGCTTTCCAGCTTCCAGCCTTGGTCCAAAGAAAAACTGCAAAGACCTATTCTGAGCCTTCCATTAACAGCTGCACTTGACAGGGAGCGGGAGGACCACTGTCGTCTGAGGGGCTTGACCCTGGCTGTGGAGGTCACCTATGATCCCCCCCCAAGGCTAACCTAGCTCTAGGACAGCTTGTGGGCCAGGCGGATTAGGAAGACTTTGAGGGCCAGACTTCTCACCCTTCTCAGGGTTAGGTCAACAGACATTTGATTTGTTGCATCCACCCTAAATATCAGGGCAGGGCTGGGAAGTCTGTGAACGCAAACAAATCCCTTTCTGTATGTCAGGATAAAAATGAGAAAATAGCTGGGCGTGGTGGCAAAGGCCTTTAATCCTAGAACTTGGGAGGCAGAGGCAGGTGAATCTTTGTGAGTTCAAGGCCAGCCTGGTCTACAGAGTGAGTTCCAGGACATCTGGGGCTACAGGGAGACCCTGTCTCAAAAAGACACCCCCCCCCAAAAAAAAAGAGAAAATACAAGAAAAATCTGCTGTCCTGGATGTATCTCAACTAGCTCAGAACTACTAGGGAGTATAGGAGTTTTTAAAATATATTTTTTTATTTTTTTAAATTTAGTGTGTTCATGCATGTAAATACATCTGTGTTGTGCAATGCCCATGGAAGTCAGAAGAGGGCATCAGATATGGACAGTTATCTGCCATGTGAGTGCTGGGAATCGAACCCTGGTCCTCTGTAAGAGGAACCAGGGCTCTTAACCATTGAGCCATCTCTCCAGCCTAGAAATATAGTGTTTTTCATCTGTTCTGAGGTCCTAAACTGATAGGGCCTCCCTCCTGCACCCCACTGCTCTGTCCTCTATTCTGCTGTGCACTGTCACAGCAGATAGTCTAGTCATTTTTTGTGCAAGTACTTCCCAAATCTGTCCTGATAGAATGAGAACTGGAGAATAGGTCTGCCAATTCAGAACTATTCCAAGCCTACTTTGCTTCCTAGTGCTGCCATAAACACCACGACCAAAAGCAACTTGAGGAGGAAAGGATTTGTTTCATCTTCCAGCTGTCACCCAGGAAAGCCAGGGCAAGAACTCAAGCAGGAACCTGGAGGCAGGAACTGAAGCAGAGACCACAGAGGATGCTTCTTGCTGCCCAGCTACCTTTCTTGTCCACCCCAGGCCCATTTGCCTAAGGATGGCACCACCCACCATGGGCTGTACCCTCCTGCATCAGTCATCAATCAACAAAATTCCCTACAGACATGCCCACAGGCCAAACTGATAGAGGAAGTTCCTCAGTTGAGGGTACCTCTTCTCAAGTGACTCTAGTGTCTGTCGAGTTGACAAAAATTAAACAGCACAGCAGGCAAACATAATTCTAGGAAAAAATAATTGGTAGATAATTGAAGAAAGCTCAGCCAAATGATCCTATGGGGAGAGGATTATTGTTGGGGGGATACATAATGAGAAAGAAAGTCTCAAACTTAAAAAGCAACTACTCAAACCACCCATTGTTTGCCCACCTTGACAGCATCCTTTCTCCTGTCTTTTAGATAGAAAAGTTCCCAATCATTCACAATTCAGGTATTTCTTTCCCACAATCCTCAGTTCACTTTAATTAACCGGTTCTTTTCACTCCAAGGATGATTATAGGAATATCCTCCATGCTCAGCCTGCTTCCAGCCTCCCCTTTATTTTGCTTATTGCCTTGAGAATAATTTTTCTACTTAGGACATCTTCATAACTCCAAAACCTGTAGAGGGACCCCACAGACTTCCAGAATAAGTCTCAGGATTTCATCCAAGCATAAATTTTGGTAAACATATATTATTTACCAGTCTCTGTGGCAGGAGCTAGGGTTGTAACAGTGAAGAAGACAGACAGGACCTGTGTCCACAGAGCTCGTCTCCTGAAATATCAAGATCCTCTATAATCCATGCTCCCTAGATTTCCAGCATCACCTTTAATGGCCCCACTAAACAGACACTCTGCATGGACTACCTTTCCCACTGATATTTCTCAATAATGTTTTTTTCTGCCTTTTTTCAGTCTCACTATTCTTTTTTTTAAAAAAAAAAACAGTATTTTAATTTATGTGTATGAGTGTTTTGCCTGCATGTATAAAAATGCATCTGTGTTGTCCAAAGCCTCCCCAGGCCAGATGAGGGTGTCAGGTCTCCTGGAACTGGAGTTACGGATGGTTATTAGCCACCACATGGGTGCTGGTAATAGAACCTGGGTCCTCTGCAAGAGCAGTCAGTGCTCTTGACTGTTGAGCCATCTCTCCAGCCCCCAATCTCACTATTCTTTGCAAATGTCCCCTTCCCAAACCAGATGGCCTTAAGCCATCTCCTCATGAAATGCTCCCTGGCTACTTTAATGCCCACTTATCACCAGTCAGCATGAATTTTCAGAAGCACTTGTCTGTACATAACACACAACTGCTCAAGGCATGTCGTTTTGTGTTGTTGTTAGTGACTTAATTTTATATTTTCTCCCTCTCCTAAAGGACCATAAGCTCCTTGAAATCAAGAATGCTGGTGGCCTTGAACTGACTTTGTTCTAGAAATAGGCTATAGAGTATTTAATATATCAGACAGCATGCAAGGATTGAAAGAGGTTTCGGAGCTTCGGGCCTTTGTATCCTTATATTTGTGATTAATGTTAGTCCTTTTCTTCATCTGACATGGTAATTCTGGTGCTTATAACCCTACTTTACAACAGATACAGTACAAGCAGATCTTACCCCTGTCCTTAAGATGCTTATAATAGACCTCACAGATGATCATAAAATATGCTCCTAGCTGGGGCTGGAGAGATGGCTCAGTGGTTAAGAGCACCATCTGCTCTTCCAGAGGACCCAGATTTGATTCCCAGCACCCACATGGAGGCAACAACTATCTGTAACTCCAATTCCAGAGGAATCTGATGCCTTATTCTGACTCTGGGCATTGCACGACATAGGTCCACTTATATATAGGCAATATACTCATACACATAAAATAAAAGTAAATGAGTGTTCCTAGCTGTAAGTCTGAAATAAGTCACTTTACACAGTGTTTTTAGGCACCTAACAAGTATTATCAGCCCTCTCATTAGATTCAGGTTTTACATCCATGAATTCAACCAACTTTGGCTCAAAACTCTTTGAATAAAATAACTGTCTCTGAGCCAGACGTGACGGCACATGCCAGCACTCAGGAGGCTGAGGCAAGAGGATCATGAGTTCGAGTCCAGCCTGGGCAAAAAACCAAGACCTGTCTGGAAAAATATGTGTTTTTATTAAACATGGATAAGTTTTTTTCTTGCCCTTATTTGTTAAATGACCTAATATAATATTTACATTGCATTTATGTGGCCTTTTTGAGACAGGGTCTCTCTGTAGCCCCAGCTGGCCTGGAACTCACAGAGATGCACCTGCCTCTGCCTCCCAAGTGCTGGGATTAAAGGTGTGTGCCACCACACCTGGCTTACATTACCTCTGTATCTCTGTAAGTATTACAAATACACTGGAGGTTATTTCAGAATATAGGAGAAAATGTATAATTTATGCAAATTTAACCATCCACTCACAGGGGTCCTGGAACCAGTCTCCCATAAACACTGAGAGACAAATGCACTCAGCACCTGACTGACTGGCAGCTTGGCAAGCACATTTATTATCAAAACTGTCTTTACCTTAAAATAGGTTTTTCTATGACTTGGATTTTGTTCTTTGGGTTAAGTATCAGTTCAGATTTTAAAATATATATGGTTGTTGCATATATATTTGCTTTTGTGTGTGTGTGTGTGTGTGTGTGTAAGAGAGAGAGAGAGAGAGAGAGAGAGAGAGAGAGAGAGAGATGTGGGGTATGCTAGACTGTGTATTCATGTGTGGATGACTTAGGGCGTCTTCCTTTGTTGTTCTCCACCTTAAGCTGTGAAGCAGGTCTCTTTACTGAACCCAGAGCTTGCTGTTATAGCTGGACCAGCCAATGCACCCCTGGGATCCAGTCTGCGCCCAGCCTGCTCCCCTGCACTTGGTTTACAGGCTCGAACCACCATACACAACTTTTATGTGGGCACTGGGGACCCGAACTTAGAGTCAGGTCATGATTCAGATTCACCGCGTGCTTGTGAGTACACTCCACCCAACGAGCCATTTCCCCAGCCCTGTTAGCTTATATTACACAGTAATGCTACTTTGAAATGTCTTTCAGGGACAATCATATTCCATAATCTCTATAATGTTAGAAATCTCAAACTAATTATTCCAACCTATAGTAACCAAGATTTGAACTTCTTCATAAATGTCTCTTCTGAAATAACAGTCATTGGGAAAACAAACTGAAAAGTACCAAGAATATTTAGAGACACATTAAGTGCTACTTTTTAAGATTAAAAAATGAATTGTGGTCAAGCTGGGTGTGGTGGTGCACGCCTTTAATCCTAGCACTCCGGAGGCAGAGGCAGCAGATCTCTGTGAGTTCAAGGCCAGCCTGGTCTACAGAGTGAGTTCCAGGCCAGCTGGGGCTATAGGGAGACCCTGTCTCAAAAAGACCAAAAAAATAATAATAATAATAATAATAATAATTGCAGTCTATACTAGAAACTATAAAGAAGAAACACATTCCAATGTTCCAATCTATGTCTGAAAAAGACCTAATTTGAGTAACATGAGGAGAATTTTGCTTTATGCATAACTTCAGGTAAAAGAAAGATATTTGATAGCTTCCCACAAAACACCATTTTCATAGCTACTGTGTAACAGACCAGAAGGAAAGCAAGAGAGCAAGACTGGGTCACAGACAGTATACAAAGGAGGGAATCTGAACCAGAGTCTTGGTTAAGCCAGGCTGCTAGAGGAGGCAAAGACGAGCCCAGTTTAGTAGAATCTCTGACTCTCAAGAAAATAAAGCAAAATTCTACTTTATAAAAGAATCCTGAGGCTGGAGAGATGGCTCAGCAGTTAAGAGCACTGGTTGCTCTTGCAGAGGACCTGGGTTCAATTCCTAGCACCTACATAGTGGCTAACAACCTACCATAACTCCAGTTCCAGGGGGATCTGATGCCCTCTTCTGACTTTCACAGGTATTGCACAATATGAGTGCACTTACCTATGTGCAGGCAATGTACCCATACAAAAGAAAAGTAATCACACCCACCCCATCACAACCCACCCCACACACCAACACACATATATATATATATTATATATATATACTATATTATTATTATATATTGCATCTACAACCCACACCTTTAATTCCTCAACCACAGGAGGCAGAAGCAGGTGAATCCCTGTGAGCAGAGGCCATCCTGGCTACATCTTGAATTTCAGACTAGCTGGGACTGGCTTACCGGGAAGACTCTGGTCTTAAAATGATAAAATTAAATTAAAATATAAAATTAAATTAAATTAAAATTCCCTAATATGAAATCCTGGAATTCCACAGGGTAAAGTTTCTAATTCCAAAAATGATGCCCATCAATCAAAGATACCAGCATCCAAGAACATAACAACTTGTATGGTAGGAAGTCAACAGAAACAGCAAACGACAGATAAAGATATGAAATATTATATATTGCAATTCCCATATAACAAATATAAAATGAAGGATGAGATATATACAGTAATAAAACAAAATAATAAAAGATAGCTACCACAAGATTGACCCAAATGACTATAAAAAATGATCAGGTAAATTCAAAAGGAAGGAAACAGAAATAAAAAATACTAAATGTCAGAAGTTTAAAGTTCAGTGAATAGACAAAGCAGAAAATAAACACAAAGAAGTAGTGAAGTGGCAGATAGATATTGTAAAAATACAGGGAAGGCAGATTTGAAAGATTAGGAGGCTGGTAACACAGAAGAGAGATTAAGATTGCGTAGTTAGAGAAAGGGATGAGGAAGATGGATGTACAAATATCAAGAATCCTAAGAAAGAATTAAAAACATGCAAGAAAGGAGCAGCTGAGAATGTTGCATAGTCATTAGATAAAGGAAATACAAATAGATCTCCTAAAGATAGATATAAAAGGTGAAGAGAAGCCAGGCATGGTGGAGCACACCTGTAATCCCAGCATTCGGGAGGCAGAAGCAAGAGGATCCCTGTGAGGTCCAAGGGCCCACTGCCGACCTGCAGCTGTCTACCATGTGACTTCCAGGACAGCTGGAGCTACAGGGAAACCCTGTCTCAAAAGGACAACAAAAAAAAAAAAAAAAAAAAAAAACAAGCAAAAAAAGGAAGAAGGAAAGGAAGGAAAGGAGGAAAGAAAGAAAGAGATTTGAGAAACGACATACTCAAAAAGAAAGAACGGAATACATACGAAAGAAAGAAGAAAGAACGAGGAGGGCGAGAGGGCAAGAAGAGGAGACAAGCATGAGAAAGGCCGAGGAAAGAAAGAGAGAGAGAGTTAGGAGGAGAGAAAGAAAAGAGACGAGAGAGCGAGAGAGACAGAAAAAGAAAGCAAGAAAGAAAGCAAGAAGCAGAAGAAAGACAGAAAGATAAAGAAAAAGAGAAAGAAAGAAAAAGAACAAGAAGAAAGAAAAGAAAGAAAAGAAAGAAAGAAAAGAATACTAGAAAGGAAAGAAAAAAAAGGAAGGCAATAAAGCATGGAGAAAGCCAGCTGGTGGAACCTGGACAACTTCATCCCTACCTGGTGGCTTTCATAGTGCTGGGAGGTGTTGTCAACCACACTGTAGGAAAAAAGCAATCATCTATCTTACCCAGCTGCAAATCATGCGATGTACAAAAATGACCAGCCTAAGCCGGGCGTGGTGGCGCACGCCTTAACACCTAGCACTTGGAGGCAGAGGCAGCGGACAAAAAAAAAAATTGTAGTTCAAGGCCAGAGCCTGGTTACAATGTGAGTTCCAGGACAGACTGTGGGTGCGACAGGGAGATCCTGTCTCAAAAAGACCAAAAAAAAAAAAAAAAAAAAAATGACCAGCCTAGCAACATCTCTCCACTGGCACACAGTGGCACAAATGTTATGGAAATAACCAACCACTTTCTGATTGGATTTAAGTAAGGCCTGCTCTGCAAGACAGAACTCATGTCTTGCCCAGTAACAGAGCCAAGAACTCGTGGCTAAGTTGATCATGGGGCCTAGGAGAGAATCTACTACTATTATTCTGCTAAATGGATGTAGTATTAAACCAATTCCTACTGACTTACTAGTCCCATAGATTAGTGCACCTCTCTCATCAGAGAAGCTTCTTTTTGAAGTAGCTGGCTATTGACACAGAGACCCACAACAGGTCAACCTGCAGAGAATAGAACACTGTGGAGTGCTCAGCCCCTAATGGGACATCTATATCACAGCACCTCCTCCCAAGGCTCAGAGATCATCTTGTCTCAGAAGAGGGGACAAAAAAAAAAATGTAAGAGCCGGGGACAGAGAATTATTACAGTGAAACAGCGTTTTCTGGATACAACAATGCAGTTGCACATATGAACTCATAGTAGTTTTGACAGCACACATAAAACCTGTAAAAGATCAAGCCAGACAAAATCCCAACATGGAGACTCGTGAAGTCCTGTCCTAGCCAAGGAGCTATTGGCAACTGATGGCTGCTGGGAGAAAGAGAGCCATGCTTTCTTCGAGGATCCACCTGAGTGTCTAGATGGCCCTACGCTCATGCACATACAGCAGCACTAAGTGGACTCAAGGGAAATTTAAAAAAATAACACATGAAACCGGGTGTGGTGACATACGTCTTTAATCCCTGCACTCGGGAGGCAGAAGCAGGCAGATCTCTGTGAGTTCAAGGCCAGCCTGGTCTATATAGCAAGCTCCAGGCCAGCTTGGACTAAAGGGAGACCCTGTTTCAAAAAGACCAAAAAATAAAATAAAATAAAATAAAATAAAATAACACATGGAATTGGGAGGGAATAGTGGTAGGGGAATAGGGGAGGAATTGGAGGGGAGAGAAATGGGGTGGATTTAACCAAAGTACATTATATACATGCATGGAATTCTCAAACAAAAAATCAAAGAGAGTCGGACCAGGTGACCCACGCCCTTAATCCCAGAACTTGGGAGGCAAAGGCAGGCAGATCTCTGTGAGTTCAAGGCCAGCCTGGGCTACAGAGTGAGCTCTAGGCCAGGTGGGACTAAAAGGAGGACCCTGCCTTGAAAAAACAAACAAAAAAAAGAGAATGGACCAATAAAACCAGAAGACAATGGAGTTCTGATTAGCCTAGAACCATTCATTTAAAACTGTAGAAACAGCAAAATGTCTTTTAAAAATGAGAGAAAAAGCTATTTTTTATTTTTTTATTAATTTTATTTATTTCTGTATGTGTATGAATGTACTGTCTGCATGCAAGTCTGTGCACCCGTGTCATGCAATGCCGCAGAGGTCAGAAGAGGGTGTCGGATTCCCCTGGAACTGGAGTTCTCCTGGAATTGGAGTTTCAGACGGTTCTTGGCCGCCATGTGGGTGCTGGGGATCGAACCCGGGTCCTCTGCAATATGTGTATATATTTATACATGGGGAGATTATCTTCATTAAAAGTACGAGATAGAAAACAATGAGAAGGGAAAGGTATTTGCATAAAGATAAATCTAAATATTGATACATTTTAAAATAATAAACTAAGATAAAAATTCTTTGAAAATATTAATAAAGTGAACATTTAGTGTAATTGGTTAAGAGGAAAAAAAGAAAAGGGATAAATGGATAGTTTTAGGCATAGAAATAGGCCCTTGACTACATAGAACAAAGATTTAAAAGATTGTGGAATGCAGGTCTGCTTCTGACCATGATCAATAACAGGAACTGGACTCAATTTCCCGAACTGAAAGCTACAGTGAAAGCTGTGAGATAGCCCTTTTTAGAAGCTGGAGAACAGGCAGCTCAGGACAATGATTCATAAGGGAAACTAATTCAAATATGCAGCTTCTGACTGGAGGGATTTTCTGGAATATAGACAAAATGGGGTGAACCAGATCAGGGTGGATAGAGGACACAAGAGACGAGAGAGGGGGAGAGAGAGAGAGAGAGAGAGAGAGAGAGAGAGAGAGAGAGAGAGAGANATTTGTTTTATTTATTTATTTATTTATTTATTTATTTATTTATTTATTTATTTATTTATCTTTTTGAGACAGGGTCTCCCTGTAGCTCCAGCTGTCCTGGAACTCGCTCTGTAGACCAGGCTGGCCTAGAACTCACAAAGATCCACCTGCCTCTGCCTCCCAAGTGCTAGGATTAAAGGCATGTGCCACCATGACCGGGCCATTTGTTTGTTCTTTAATCTTTAATTTCTGTTGTGCTTTGGATGAAAAATGTTCTTGAGTCATTAAAGGCTGGTTCCCAGCTATTGGCAGCTATTGAGAGATAATTAGAATTCAATGATGCTAAATTCATCAATGACTCCATGGAGGAGTTCATAGTTCAATGGACTTGTTAGGAAGTGGGATCTATTTGTAGGAGGTGGGTTGCTGGGGTGTCTCTGAAAGGTATGTTTTGGGGCTGTCTTCTTTCTCTTGCTCGTGCTCCCTCCTTCCCAGCTCCCATTCTAGCAGTTCCCCCGTGATGTTTCTGCCAAACAGAGGCCCGACAGCCATGCAGCCAGTCAACCCATGACTGAAACGCTGAGTTCAAGTTTGAGCCAAAATAAACTGTTTCTTTTTAAAGTTTTCTTTCTCAGGAATTTTGTCACAGTTATATAATAGGAAGACAACACAGGGTCTTTCCTCATTATATGCTTGCCTTCTTTTAAATATGTGAGCGAAATATATATATATTACGCTCACATATTTAAAAGAAGGCAAGCATATAATGAGGAAAGACCCTGTGTTGTCTTCCTATTATATAACTGTGACAAAATTCCTGAGAAAGAAAACTTTAAAAAGAAACAGTTTATTTTGGCTCAAACTTGAACTCAGCGTTTCAGTCATGGGTTGACTGGCTGCATGGCTGTCGGGCCTCTGTTTGGCAGAAACATCACGGGGGAACTGCTAGAATGGGAGCTGGGAAGGAGGGAGCACGAGCAAGAGAAAGAAGACAGCCCCAAAACATACCTTTCAGAGACACCCCAGCAACCCACCTCCTACAAATAGATCCCACTTCCTAACAAGTCCATTGAACTATGAACTCCTCCATGGAGTCATTGATGAATTTAGCATCATTGAATTCTAATTATCTCTCAATAGCTGCCAATAGCTGGGAACCAGCCTTTAATGACTCAAGAACATTTTTCATCCAAAGCACAACAGAAATTAAAGATTAAAGAACAAACAAATGGCCCGGTCATGGTGGCACATGCCTTTAATCCTAGCACTTGGGAGGCAGAGGCAGGTGGATCTTTGTGAGTTCTAGGCCAGCCTGGTCTACAGAGCGAGTTCCAGGACAGCTGGAGCTACAGGGAGACCCTGTCTCAAAAAGATAAATAAATAAATAAATAAATAAATAAATAAATAAATAAATAAATAAATAAATAAAACAAATGGACCAAAGTTTGAGAAATCAAAATGTTTTACTAAATGGAGCAAGTATCAAATCATGTTCTTGAGAAAAAAAAAATCAATGAAGTAATAAAAGTTACTGAAAAAATAATTAACAGAAGCTGGTATGATGGCGCAGCAGGTAAAGACACTTGCCGCCAAGCCTAATGATCTGCAAGTTTGGTCACCAGGTCTCACATGGTAGGAGAGACCTATCTCCCACAAGTCATCTTCTGCCTTCCATACGCATGCTGCAGCACTCATGCCCCCGCCCCATACACACACATGGTAAGTGAATGTAGTTTTTTTCTTCTTTGTTTATTTTTTAAGGGTTTCTACAATATAAGAGCACAGTTGTTTCAGATCACATTGACATTGCTCAGTTTGCCATACAATTAGGTAATTGGTGCTAGCATCCACAGATGAGGGATACCATTCATCGTTTGTTTTTCTGGGACTCCGTTACTTCACTCAGCATGTTGTCCTCTAGCTCCAACCATTTACCTGCAAAGTTCATGATGTCATCTTTCTTTACTGCCGCATAGAACTCCATTGTGTAGATGTACCACATTTTCTCTATCCACTCGTCAGTTGAGGGGCATTTTGGTTGGTTCCAGTTCCTTGCTATTGTGAAGAGAGCTGAAATAAACATGGCTGTGCACGTATCTCTGCGGCAGGGTGAATCTTGTGGGTACATGCCCAGTAGTGGTATGGCTGGGTCAGGTGGCAAGTTCATTCCAAGTCTTCCAAGGATTCTCCACAGTGCTTTCCATAGTGGCTGCACGAGTTTACATTCCCACCAGCAGTGGATGAGTGTTCCTCTTTCCCCACAACCTCTCCAGCACTTGGTATCATTTGTTTTCTTGATCCTAGCCAGTCTTATTGGAGTAAGATGATATCTTAAAGTGGTTTTCACTTGCATTTCCTTAATGATTAGTGATGTTGAACACTTCTTAAGGTGTTCTCAGCCATCTCTAATTCCTCACTTGTGAAGTCTCTGTTCAGCTCTTTGCTCCATCTATTGAGTGGGTCATTTGTTTTCTTTCTTNTTCCCCATTTAGGATGATATTGGCTGTGGGTTTCCTGTATATGGCTTTGATTACATTGAGGAATGATCCCTCCAATCCAATTCCCTCTAGGACTTTAAGCATGAAGGGATGCTGGATTTTATCAAAGGCTTTTTCTGAGTCAATTGAGATGATGGTGTGTTTTTGTCTTTCAGTCCATTTATGTGTTTGATGATGTTCATTGATTTTCAATGATATGTTGAACTATCCCTGCATCTCTGGTATGAATCCAACTTGGTCATGATGGATGATCTTCTTGATGTGGGTCTGTATGCGATTTGCCAGTATCCTGTTTAGAATTTTGGCATCTGTGTTCATTAGAGAGATGGGTCTATAGTTCTCCTTTTTGGTTGTATCTTTGCCTGGTTTTGGTAATAGAGTGATGCTGGCTTCATAGAAGGAATTTGGGAGAATTCCCTCTGTTTGTATCCTTCTAAACAATTTCAGTAATAATGGTTGTAGGTCTTTTGAAATGTTTTGTAGAATTCTGCCATGAAACCGAGAATGTAATTTTTTTAATTAAAATGTTAAAATAAGCAGAGCTTTGATAACTAATGAGACAGTAAAAATCTAAGTTCTCCATAATATTTAGTTTTGTTGTTTGTGTATTTTTGTTTTTTTGTTTTTTTGTTTGTTTGTTTGTTTGTTTGAGTCAGGGACTTATGTAGCCCAGGCTGGCCTCAGACTTAGACTCAGAAGTCTGAAGATGACCTTGAACTCCTGCTTCTCAAATGCTGGCACTACAGTCATGTGTATTACACAGGCTTGAGAACAGATTTCTTTTTTATAATTTTTTTATTTATTATTTTTTATGTGTACAAGTATACTGTCTGCATGTAGATTGGTGACCTGTGTCATGCAGTGCCACAGAGGTCAGAAGAGGCTGTTGAATTCCCCTGGAACTGGAGTTAAAGACAGTTCTTAGCCACCATGTGGATGGCTGGGAATCAAACCCCGGGTCCTCTGCAAGAACAGTCGGTGCTCTTAACCGCTGAGCCATTTCTCCAGCCCCGAGAACAAATTTCTTAACAAAAAATAAGACTGAAGATAGTAGGAAAACATGGGTGGGCCGGTTTACTTGTTCGTGTGTGGATGTGGGTGTGTGAATTCTACACAGGCCAGAAGCCGACTAGCTCTCTACCTTATTATTTGAGAGGGTCTCTTACTGAACATAGAGCTCATCCATTTGGCTGGGCTGGCTGGACAATGAACTTCAAGGATCTGCCAGACTATTGTGATGACAAGTCACAGCTATATCCAACAATAGGTTGAATCATTATATCATTAGATCAAACCAAACTGGGAGATATATCCCTTAAGTATATAGACTTGTATGGTTGGTTATCTTTAAAAGCAAAAGAATTCTTTAAACTGTACTATAACTCCAAGGTAGCACTGTCTCTGCTCTTACCACAGTGACCAGACTAGAATGAAGACTCAGCCTAGGTTTGTCAATCTAGTTCTTTCTTTCTAGACAATCTGGATCATGACAGAATACACTGGTTAGTCAGTGTTGGACTCTCAGCCTGGGAAATCAAGTATAATAGATGTGTGCCCTCTCACACACAAAATTCATAGCCAAAGTCTTAATTTCCAATGTGGTGGTGCTTCCATTTAGAAATGGGACCTCAGACGAGGTCATGAGAATGGGATCGTCATGGTGGGATGAGTGCCTGACAAGAAGCGATGGGCAGGCGTGCTCACCTTGTCGTGTGAGGCAAGTAGCCACCTGCAAGTCAGAAAGACCCCTAACTAGTATAGGGCTGTGCTGGTGCCTTGATCATAGACTTCTAGCCTCCAAACCATGGAAAAATAAGTTTCTGTTGGGCAACTCACCCAGTTCATGTTTTTTATGATAGCACCCCAAACTAAGACATAACTCTAAGTACACTAAATGCCACTAATTTATGCATTTTAAGTAAGTGACTTGTATGGTATTTGACTACAGTTATTTTAAGGATGGAGCAGTGGTCTGGAAAGATGGCTCAGCAGTTAAGAGCAGTGACTGCTCTTGCAGAGGACCCAGGTTCAATTCCCAGCACCCACATGGCACCTCACAACTGTCTATAACTCCAGTTCCAAGGGATCTGACACCCTCTTCTGACTTCTGAGGGCATTTCATGACATGGGTGCATATACCTACATACAAGCAATACATTCATACACATAAAATGAAAATAAAAGGGGGCTGGAGAGATGGCCTAGTGGTTAAGAGCACCGACCGCTCTTACAGAGGACCCGGGTTTGATCCCCAGCACCCACATGGCGGCCGAGAACCGTCTGAAACTCCAATTCCAGGAGAACTCCAGTTCCAGGGGAATCCAACACCCTCTTCTGACCTCCGTGGCATTGCACAACACAGGTGCACAAACTTGCATGCAGACAGTACATTCGTACACATACAGAAATAAATAAAATTAATAAAAAAATGAAAATAAAAGAACTGAGCAGTAAGTGATCATGAACTCTGCCTTCCAGACTTTCTGACGGAGAGACCTAAGACAAGTGATTTTACTTCCAAACTTTCTCTCTCTCTCTCTCTCTCTCTCTCTCTCTCTCTCTCTCTGTCTCTCTCTCTGTCTCTCTCTCTCTCCCTCTCTCCAAATGTGTGTGAAGACATTAACCAGATTGCCCACCACTTCCATCCTGAAACAAGCAGCCAATCCATTTCTGCCTCCCAACTCACTGAGGTAGAAGTGAGTGTGCTAAAAGAGCATTTAAGAAAGGTCTTTGGAAAGACAGAAAATAACACCAGGCAAAATCAACAATACCAAATTCAGAAATGACCTGGGAATTTGAACTATCTACCTGTGCTGGATAGCTTTAGTGTCAACTTGACACACCTGGGTTGAGGGAGCCTCAATTGGGGAATTGGCTCCATTGGACTGGCCTGTGGCCATGTCTGTGGAGTATTGTCTTAACTGTTGAGTTATGTGGGAGGGCCCAGCCCACTGTGGGTGGTGCCACCCCAGGTAGGTTGTTATGTACAGTATAAGAAAGCAGACTGGACTGGGTGTGGTGGTGCATACCTTTGATCCTAGCACTTGGGAGGCAGAGTCAGGTGGTTCTCTGTGAGTTCAAGGACAGCCTGGTCTACAGAGTGAGTTCCAGACCAAAAAAAAAAAAAAAAAAAAACAGGCTGGGCGGGCGTGGGCAGTGGCAAGCCATACAGCATTCCTCCATGGCCGTGCATTCCAGTCCTTCCTCCAGGTTCCTGCCCTGAGTTCCTAACTTGGGCTCCTTCAATGATAACGTTAGGACCCCAAAGATGTGAGCCAAATAAAAACCTTTCCTCCCCAAGTTGGAATTGGTTCAATGTTTATGTAATCACAGCAGTTGAAAGAAACTTGAACACTACAAGAGAGGCTTTTGTTTATTATTTACTTATTTAC
>VZQC01000410.1:3184279-3206085 GCA_009823505.1 Rhizomys pruinosus
TTAATTTTATTTATTTCCGTATGTGTATGAATGTACTGTCTGCAGGCAAGTCTGTGCACCCATGTCGTGCAACGCCGCGGAGGTCAGAAGAGGGTCTCGGATTCCCCTGGAACTGGAGTTCTCCTGGAATTGGAGTTTCAGACGGCTCTCGGCCGCCATGTGGGTGCTGGGGATCGAACCCGGGTCCTCTGTAAGAGCGGTCGGCGCTCTTAACCGCTAGGCCATTGCTCCAGCCCCTCTGACTTGTTCTTTATAGTCTTTTATTTCTTTGAGTATGTCCACAATTGTTCTTCTAATATCTGTGCCCTGGACCATCCTCAGGGGGATCTCACTGTAGGAATCTCCCACAGGGTTGGTAGAGCTTGGTGTGGAATTATCCTGCACCTTTCCCATGTTGTCCCTTCTTCGTGTCCCTGGCATGTGGGTTTCTCTTTGCCTGTATTCCAATGGGAATCCCAAATGCCTCTTCACTGTGTTGAAGGCTTGCTTTGCTTGCCTCCTTCAGATGCCTTCATTGTTTGTTTGTTTGATTGATTGATTTGTTTTTCTCCTTGCTTATGGAGTGTTGACTTGTCTAAGTTTTAGGCTTTCTATTGGAAGTCTAACTCACTCTTCCCTTTCTGTTCTGAAGGTTCTCCAAAGAATCCACTTGGACACTCCCTCGGCAATTCCAGTTGGCAGGGGGGGTTGGGGGGAAGGGTGTTATGCCTGTGCTTCAGGTGGTCCTGGGAAATCCCCAATCTAAGCTCTGTGCACTCCTTAAAGACAGTTCTTAGCCACCATGTGGGTGCTGGGAATCGAACCCAGGTCCTCTGCAAGAGCAGTCAGTGCTCTTAATCACTGAGCCATCTCTCCAGCCCCAAGAAATTCTTTAATCACTGAGAGTTCAATTTATATTTTAGAAACCTGAGAAAAGTTTCAACTACAAATACCATCCTTAACACACAATCAGAGTGTATGTGCTAATGATCTGGTGGAAAGGCAATTCCTGTTGAGAATAATTAATGTGATGATGATCTGATCACACATTCAAGCCATTGGACAAAGGAAAAAAAGAGAAAAGTACAGTGCACCCAAGCAAGCATAGGTAAGCTTGATGTTGCACAGTGGTAAGGTCTCAAATATGTCTGCCCTGAATATCCTTGATCCCAAATGCTGGAGACCAGAGCGTTTTAGATTTTGAGTTGTATTTTTCATATCTTGGAATATTTGCATATACACAATGAGAAAACCTTGACTTGAGATCCATGTTATACACAATGAGAAAACTTTGACTTGAGATCCATGTCTTTCTTATACACCTTATAGCCCAGAGGTAAGTTTATTCAGTATTTCTATTGAACCTGTATTTTGGAAGTCATGAAACACATGTGGCATGTCAATGCTCAGAAATTTCAGATTTTTGGAATAGGAATGCTTGAAATAGAGAAGACAGGAAGCAGGCGTCTTTTTTAATATTTTATTTATTATTTTTATTTTATGTGTATGAATGAATTGCCTGCATGTGCGTATGTGCAGCCATGTACTGCGATGCCCTTGGAGTCAGAAGAAGCTGTCAGATTCCCCCTGGAAATGGAGTTACAGATGGTTGTTAGCTGCCATGTGGGCAGCGGGAATCAAACTGAGGTCCTCTGCAAGAGCAGCTGGTGCTCTTAACTGCTGAGCCCTCTCTCCAGCCAGGAAGCAGGTGTCTTTAGAAGCTAACGAGTGTCTCAGACCACAAACATACTTATGACTTGATTCCATTGTTGTTTTTCCCATAGTTCTTTAAAGACTACAGTTATTGTTAGTGTTGGGGCTTTTTTTGCCTCTGTATTTAAGATATTTTTAAATCTTTGATGTTCATTAATTTGGCTATGATGTGCTTATATGCGATTTCTTTTCATTATGTTCAGTTTGCTTTAAATCTTTAGATTAATGTCTTTAGATGTTTCTCTGTCTCATTCTTCTGCTCAACTGACTGCAGGGATAAGTACGTCAGGCAGTCACATGTCTTTTATGCTCTATGCTCTCTTCTTTTTTCATGATTTTTCTCTGTTTCAGTTTAGATTGTTTTTTATTGACTGTCCTCGAATTTGCTCTAACTTTGCTATTTCCTGCCTTTTAAACTCATCAGATTTCTTTTTCATTTCTACATGGACTTTGATTATTTTTAATAAATGTAATAGAATCTAAATTGTACACTGAATATCTGTCTTTTGGTTTTCCATATTTTTTCTATTTCCTTTACGTTAGTAATCCTTGAAGTCTTGTTCAGTTAGAGTTCTAATCAATAAATCATTAGTACTTGGGAATAGTGCTGCAAGCCTATAATCCCAGCACTCAGAGGTGGAGGCCACCTTCAGCTACCTAGTGAGATCAACCTGGACCACATGAAACCCACATGAAAAACTCAAAACCTAGTGAGTTCAAGATCAACCTGGACCACATGAAACCATGTCTCAAAAAAAAAGGGGGGGGTCCATCAGTGGCTCAGCTTGTATTTTCTCTCTTTCTCTTAAGAATTGGGCACCTCTCCTGTCCTCTTCACACAGTTTGTTGCAGATGGTGTCATCTATGATGTAGATCACTTCAGCCCAATTTCCCTTTGTCCTCATTCCTTGAGTATGGCCTCTTGGCTGGAATAAAGGATGAAGGACACGCTAGGTCTCTGTCTCTTCAGCTCTTCAGAGTAACTTCTGCTCTTTAGGGCGTGAGTTTAGCTTTTGCCCTCTGACCTCACACAGTTTCACTATTCAGCAAACATCCTGAGGGGTAATTGGCTATGTAGCAGGACTTCTCTTTCTGGTAGGACTTTGTCTCCCAAATACCAGGAAATTGGGATATTTTGCTCTGCCTTTCCAGCCAAATCTCTCAGCTTCCTGTATGTCCCAGGAATCAGCAAGCAATCCTTTACATTTCATTCTATGCTGCTTTACAATCCAGTCCCACCTCCAACACTCCCTCTTCCTTCCTCATCCAGGCACAATGTTTTTGGTGTAGGGGATGGAGCTGGGTGCTGAGGACTGAACCCATGGTGGGTATACATGCTAGAGAAGTACAATGACACTGATCCACACTTTCAGACTGTTTTCTTCTTTTCAGGGAGAGGTTTCATTTTATTTTGAAGGGGACTTTATGCAATAATACTCAACTTTAAGAAGCAAACTTTTGGGGCTGGAGAGAGGGCTCAGTGGTTGAGTCCTTGCAGAGGACCCGGGTTCGATTCCCAGCACCCACATGGCAGCTAAGAACCATCCTTAAGCCAGGCCATGCCTTTAATTCTAGCACTTGGGAGACAGAGGCAGGTGGATCTCTGTGAGTTCAAGGCCAGCCTGGTCTACAGAGTGAGTTCCAGACCACCTGGGGCTATAGGAGACCCTGTCTCAAAAAAAAACAAAGCAACTTTTAAATATGTACTGGGGGTTGGACAGATGACTCGGTGGTTAAGAGCACTTGCTACTCTTACAGAGGACCTGGGTTCAGTTCCCAGCACCCACGTAGAGACTAACAAATATCTACCAGTTCCAGAGGATCTGATGCCCTCTTCTGACCTCTATAGGTACTGTATTACATGAAAGCCAAACACTCATAAAAATTAATTCATTAATTAAAAATAAATACTGCAGGCTGATTTCTGAGTTTTGCTTCTAAGTGGAAAACAGTAAGTCATGACAGGTCAGTTCTTGTTGCAAACAAGAGGTGGGGAAGAAGTTACAGAAATCAAAGTTTAAGAGGCATTAGAGAAGCCAGGTTTGATGGTATGAGCAACTGAAGCAAAACATTCAGAAACAGAGCAAAATCCAACTTGAATCCACTTTCCTCAAGAGCCCAGCCTCCTTCCCCAGAAGTAACCAGTTTAATGGTGTTTTGGTAAGCTCCATCAATGCAACAAATACACAGCCAAGTTATAAAGACAAAAGGCCCATTTTAGCCAGGCATGGTGGCACATGCCTTTGATCCTAGCACTTGGGAGGCAGAAGCAGGCGGATCTTTGTGAGTTCAAGGCCAGCCTGGTCTACAGAGTGAGTTCTAGGACAGCTGGGCTACAGGGAGACCCTGTCTTTAAAAGCCTCCCCCCCCAAAAAAGGCCCATTTTAGCTAACAGTTTGGGAGGTTCTAGTCCACAATCAGTTGGTCTTGTTGTTTGGGGCCTGTACTGGGGTCTTCCTAAATGGATTAGGAATGGTTAGCAAAATAGAACTGCCCACTTTATGGCTAGGAATCAAAAGAGAGAAAGAACAAGGCCGAGTCCCACAGTCCCCTTTAGGACACACCCTCAGTTACCTAAGCGTCTTCTACTAGGCCTCACTTATGAAAGCTTTCATCACCCCTTGGTAGCTTCAAGCTGGGGACCGAGCATAAAGCCCTGAGTTCAGTTCTCAGCACTGCATAAACATGGTGTGATGGCACATACCTCTATTCCCAGTACTTGGGTCATGGATGCAGGAGAAATTGAAAGTCATCCTTGACATAGCAATTTTGAGGCCAACCTGGACGTGTCTCAAAAAGAAGAGGAAAAGGAAGAGGAGGCACCTCATAGTCTGGTGGCCCCTTGGGCAGACATCCTTCATGTCCAGAAAGGCCACACTGTTGGGTGAGTACTGGTCTCAGTGGCATCGAAGACATGTCTCATGAGAAGCAACCAACCAGCATTTGAATAAATGTCTTTCCTTAGCAGGAAAATTTTCACGTTTGCTGCTGGCACTCATGTGATTTAAATTTTCTATGACATGAATGTAGTCTTCTCAGAAGAGTAAGTTGAATTTACTCCCTAAGCCACCCCCATCTTTCTTTCCTTTAGAAATACTGAAGGCAGCTCCTTCCATGCACTTGCCCTGGTGCTCTGAAAAAGCTGCTGCATTTTTAATACAAGATTAAAGTTGCAGAACTCTCTGATATCGAACCAAGAACTAAATTTAGAAGCATATATATTTAGCCAGAGCCTCGTGAGCATCTCACTCTGACAAGTCAAACCTCCAATATCCACGTGTGCATTCTATATGGGAATAGTCAGTCTAGGGTTTGACTGGAGCCCCTTTCTTTTCTCTCTTGTCCTGGTTGGATCGCCATTAATGTTTCAACATCTATTATCAATACTGGCCTTTCCCTTTTCCAGTACATACTTAAGCACTGTAGCCCGAACATTGGTGACTTCTGCTTAGACAAGTCCACTGGTGTGTGAAACTAATGAGGTGACAGTGTCCTCAGTGTTGATACTGCCCCTTTTTTTAAATTTTTATTAATTTTATTTATTTCTGTATGTGTATGAATGTACTGTCTGTATGCAGGTTTGTGCACCCGTGTCGTGCAATGCCACAGAGGTCAGAAGAGGGCGTCGGATTCCCCTGGAACTGGAGTTCTCCTGGAATTGGAGTTTCGCACGGTTCTCGGCTGCCATGTGGGTGCTGGGGATCGAACCCGGGTCCTCTGCAAGAGCAGTCAGCACTCTTAACCGCTGAGCCATCTCTCTAGCCCCGATACTGCCCCTTTTAAGACATGAGTTTTCATTTAGAAACTCTGAAATGCTAAAACATAATTAAGATAAATTAAATTGATAAATAACAGCAAAAAAAGAATTGCCATTAAGCCACATGTAGTGGTGTGCGCCTTTAATACCAGCACTTGGGAGGCAGAAGCAGGTGGATCTCTGCACATTCAAGGCCAGCTTGGTCTACATAGTGAGTTCCAGGGGAAAAAAAGAGTTGCCATTTATTTACCACTTAGTTACTTTTGTATCATGCCTCAGGCTAAGACATCGGTGTGTGTGTGCAGGTATAAGTGTGTGTGCAGGTATAAAGATGCATGTGCACATTGGTATGTGTGTGCAGGTATAGGGATGCATGTGCACATTGGTGTGTGTGTGCAGGTATAAGGATGCATGTGCATATTGGTGTATATGTGTGTGCAGGTATAGGGATGCATGTGCACACTGGTGTGTGTGTGCAGGTATAGGGATGCATGTGCACATTGGTGTGTGTGTGTGCAGGCATAGGGATGCATGTGCACATTGGTGTGTGTGTGCAGGTATAGGGATGCATGTGTACATTGATGTGTGTGTGCAGGTATAAGGAGGCATGTGCACATTGGTGTGTGTGTGCAGGTAAGGGATGCATGTGCACATTGATGTGTGTGTGCAGGTATAAGGAGGCATGTGCACATTGGTGTGTGTGTGCAGGTAAGGGATGCATGTGCACATTGGTGTGTGTGTGCAGGTATAGGGATGCATGTGCATATTGGTGTGTGTGTGCAGGTATAGGGATGCATGTGCACATTGGTGTGTGTGTGCAGGTATAGGGATGCGTGTGCACATTGGTGTGTGTGTGCAGTTATAGGGATGCGTGTGCACATTGGTGTGTGTGTGCAGGTATAGGGATGCGTGTGCACATTGGTGTGTGTGCAGGTATAGGGATGCATGTGCACATTGTTGTGTGTGCAGGTATAGGATGCATGTGCATATTGGTGTGTGTGTGCAGGTCTAGGGCTGCATGTGCATATTGGTGTGTGTGTGTGTGTACAGGTATAGGGATGCATGTGCACATTGGTGTGTGTGTAGGTATAAGGATGCATGTTCAGGTATAAGGATGCATGTGAGTGCAGGTATAAGGACGCATGTGGAGGTCAAACCTCAATACTGAGTGTCTTCTTCAATCACTTCTCCAAATTCATTTTTGAGACAGGGTCTCTTAGTGAACCTGAGGCTCACTGATCCAAGTAGGCTGGCTGGTTTGCAAGCCCTAAAGGATCCTCCTGTCTCTGCCTCCTGAGTGCTGGGATCACAAGCCTGTCTCTGTGCCTGGCTTTTTATGTGGGTGCTGGAAATCCAAACTCAAGTCTTCATGCTTGTACAGCAAGCACTTTACTGACTGAGCCATCTCCCCAAGGGCAGGACAAGTTTAAGACTTTCTCACTGTTTGTTCTTATTAGGTAAATCCTAAGTTATGGACATTCATTCATTCCACCAAGAAATAAACAAGGGTCAGAAATAATGAACAATGGAAAGAACACATTGAATTTATTGGCCAGCCAGATGGGCAGCCAGATGTGGTAGTTTATGCCTGTAATCCTAACATTCTGGGCAGCTAAGGCAGGAGGATTTCCATGAGCTGAAAACCAGGCAGGCCTAAATAATAATATCTTTCTCCAAAAACTAATTAATTTTAAATTTTTATTTAACTAATGAAATAGAAGGTGTTAACCACAGAAAGAGCAAGGAAAGATAATTTCAGACAGGGGCTTATATGCAGAGACATATGGGGAGGAGAGGGAGGCTTGGCAGAGCAAAAAGGAAGCTAAGATTGTGCTTCAACCTGAAGAGATAAGCAGAAACTGGATAAAAACCTGAAGTCTGACTCTTAAATTAAATGAAATTGAAGACGGTTTGACGTCTTTAAGCAGAGAGGAGGTGGGATGTCATCTATACATCTTATGATCCTGTTTGCTCCCTGCTCCACGGAGACTGCACTGGAGGGAAGAACTGAAGATCAGATATAGGTTTGGAGGCTGTTCAGTAACTGAATTGAAAAATGATAGAAGTCCATTTGGGGATTGGAAGACAAAATGGGAAAAAAGAGTCAAAGATAGTTTGTAGGCAAAGTGGGCATTCATTGATGGATTACACTTGGATGAGAGAAGAACCTGTATCATCTAGCTTCAATCACAGAGGTGCTCCTGGTGGGATGAAAAAGATTTGTGCAATTATATCTGGAACTCTGCTTTGGCCATACTTTGGAGATGCCTGCGAGACAGGCAGTGCAAGTTCAAATTCATGGTCTGACGTTGGTCTCTCACAGGAGAGGTCTATAGGTAATAATGAACAAATGGAGGGAGGACAGGATAACAAGAGAGGGTAGTGGGGGAAAGAAATACAAGAAACATGAATCTGCAATTGGACTGTATAATGGTGGTATTTAAATAACTGGGAATTGGTAAGATTGCTTTTGAAGTTAGCTAACTTTTGAAAGAAGAGGTCCAGGACGGACTCCCAAAGAATGTTAATGCTAATGGGAAGCAGAGACAGAGGCTTTGAGGTGGGAGAGGGCTAGTGGAGAGTTTACAGCAGAGCTATTGTGTAAAGGTGGAGGTGGTGACCTCTCCCTCTCAGCGTGCTGGTAGATAGATGCTCACCAACCGGAGATCAGGAAGACAGGGCCTGGTGTGAAGCAGCCACTGACTTCTAATTTCAAACTACTATACCTGCTGAACCTGAAGTTGAGCAAATGTATACTACTAGCTATCAATTACCATCTGTATGGTGCTCAGGACAATGCCACTGTTGAGAGGAGCCTAAGATAGAGATGGGAGAATGGAATTTGGCAGCCTGCGTGGCACTGGTGACATTAACCAGGAGTCATTTCTGGATTATGACTGCCATCATATTGTAGCCACTAGAGCTCTCAAAAGGTAAGATGACACATTACTCTCTAAAGGAGTGGATGGTGGGGTTGGAGAGATGGCTCAGTGGTTAAGAGCACTGTCTACTCTTGTAGAGGACCCGGGTTCAATTTCCAGCACCCATATGGTGGCTAACTCCAGTTCCAGGGGAATCCAATCCCCTCTTCTGACCTCTGTGAGTCTGCACAACACAGGTACGTTTATATACATGGAGGCAATACACTCATACACTTAAAATAAGAAGTGGATGACAAATGGACAAATGAACAGACAGTTCTCAAAAGAACTACAAATGACCAGTAATATATGAAAAAAAAATATTCAAGGGAAAAAAGAAAAAAATGTTCAATACTGTCAATGAAATGTAAATTAAAACTACATTGAGATTCCATCTTAGCCCAGTCAGAATGGCTATCATCAAGAAAACAAACAACAACAAATGCTGGTGAGGTTGTGTGGGAAGAGGAAAGGACTGATTCAGACTGAAGAGGGTGTAAACGGAGACATCTGTAGAAATCAGTGTGGAGATTTCTCAAGAAACTAAAAATATGTATGTACCACACCAGGGTAAATACCTGAAAGAAACTAAGTCAGCACACCACAGAGATCCTTGCACATCCATAGGTATCGCTGCACTCTTCACATTAGCCTAGATACCCATCAACAGAATGGATTCAGAAAACATGGTGCATATGCACAGTGGAGTTTTATTTAGCTGTGAAGATGAATAAAATTATGTGATTTTTTTTCAGGAAAATGAATGGAACTGGAGATGATCATGTTACGTAAAATAAGGCACACTCAGAAAGATAAATATCACATTTTCTCTCACATAAAAATCCAGCTTTGGTGTGTACGACACTAAAGTTGAAGGGGACTGTGGGGGGGGCGTCTAACTGAAGGGAGGAAGGGGGAGAGGACAGTGGGGGAAGAAAACCAAAATGTTGCATGTTTCTTCTCAAATGTAGAATGTATATCTGCATATAGCTGACATAAAAGTAGAAGGCAACTGTTCTTGGGAACAAAGGTGGCCAGCAAGTGAGGGGACGAGGGACAGGGAAGGTTAATGTAAACAAGTACAAAGATATGCATGCAAGAAAATGTGATAGTGAAATCCATTCATCTGTATGCTAACTACAAAATTAATAACAGGGCTAGAGAGATAGCTCAGCAGTTAAAAGCACTGGCGGCTTTTGCAGAGGACTGGGGTTCCATTCCCAACAACCACATGGCTGCTGGCAACCATCCATAACTCCAGTTTCAGGGGATCCAACGCCCTCTTCGAACCTCTGTGGGCATTGCATGACATGAGTACATTTAGATGCAGGCAAACCGCTCATACACATGAAATAAAACTAATAATTTAATTAATAACAAGGAAAGGAAGAGTCAAATTAAGAAAAACCATAAACAAGTAAAGCGTGGTGAGATTGAAGGTTTGATCCTGGTGTGCACCCAGTGGAGGGGGGAGTGGGACCCAGGATTAACTCACTGCAAGGCTCATGCTTCAAGAGCTTCCTGCACTATAGAGAAAAGAAGTTTGAGGGGCTGGAGAGATGCCTCAGTGCTTAAGAACACTGGCTCCTCTGGCAAGGGACTCGGCTTAGGTTCCCATCACCCACATGGTGACTAACAACCATCCTTAACTCAAGTTCCAGGGGATATGACACCCTCTTCTGACCTCCATGGGCATTGCATGACATGGGTGCACTTACATATATGTAGGCAATATCCTCATACAAATAAAATAAAAATAATAGAATATTTTTTAACATTTTTTTATTGATGCTTTGTGCATTTCATACATCATTTTCCACTTCAGTTCAGGCATATTTCCCTTTCCCTTCTCCCCTACACCACCCCATCCCAGATTATGCATTCTGCCATAACTGTCCTGCATTTTTCTCTCAGTTTTTTTTTTCATTTTTTAGCTATAAGTGATAATCCATGAGTACAAGCATCCTTCATGTAGAACCAGTTTACAGGCTGTTGTGCCCAACCCCCCACAGCCCCACCATCCAGCGGGGGGTGAGGGGTTATATGTTCAATCAAGTTGATCAAATGAGTGTCCACATTACATTGCTGTAGTTTCACCATTCACCCCAATCGCAGCCCTTACATTCTACCACGCCCCCTCTTCCGCAGATTATTCCCTAGGCTTAGAAAAGGGGCACATATTTTTAAGAGAAAGAGTAAAAAATGGAAGTTTGAAAGGTACCTCAACTCATAATTGCAGATGATTTATTTATTTATTTATTTATTTATTTATTTATTTATTTATTATTGGTCTTTTCGAGGAGACAGGGTCTCCCTGTAGCCCCAGCTGTCCTGGAACTCACTCCGTAGACCAGGCTGGCCTTGAACTCACAAAGATCTGCCTGCCTCTGCCTCCTGAGTGCTAGGATGATTTCTTCTTTTTATAGTCTTCTGTGTTTTCTTATTTTTTTATTAAGAGCTTACCACTTTTATAATCATGAATACCAAGTCGGTTTTGCTATTTGCATAATAAATGCTGGAATAAAGCTAAGTATGAGAAAAATATTGTGTAGCCGGACATGGTGGCACACAGCAGCGGAAGGAGGGGAGCCCCCCAAACTCAGACCATATTGGTCTAACAGTGAGATCCAAGTCAGCCAGGCCTATGTAGAGAGACCCTCTCTCAAAGAATACTGAAACAAACAAACAAAAAAGGAAAATCATTGTCTAGTCAAGTTCAACAGAATTACCACATTGCCCAATAGTGCCACCTAGTGTAAAGTCTACTTCTCAAATAAACATTTAAGCTTTTGTTGCATTTTACAGCTTATGAATCAGCACACATTAAAGTATCTGTGAATTTAAATACCTCAAGGTGCTACCTTGGAAAACTTATATTCATAGATTAATTCTTTGGTGGTTTCACAGCATTAGACATGGACTGAGTGAGACTGTGTTCTGTGTTTCCAGTAGTTTGACACACATTGTCACAACTCCAAAGATAATTTAAAGACCCACACAGCGATGTTAATTTGGAGTAAAAAAAATTGAAGGCTAAAATATTGAAATTCAAATGAATAATACAAAAAAGTAAACAAGAAGAAATGACACTTATTTTTCTCCAGAATAAAGTAATAATGGAAAGGGTTGCTTGGAGACTTAATTGGCTCTATTAGGGATGTTTTGGCCTCTAGCTTTGGATGAAGATAGAGCTCTGTAATAGAATAAACGTTCTTGGGGCCAAAGACATGGCTCAATAGTCAAACGCACTGGCTGCTCTTGCGGAGGACCCAGGTTCAGTTCCCAGCACCCACATGGCAGGTAACAACCATTCATAACTCCAGTTCCAGGGGATCTGATACCCTCTTCTGACCTCCACGGACATTGCACAACATGGGTGCACTTAACTGGATGCAGACAATACACTCATACATATAAAATTTAAAAGCAATAAAATATTTTTAAATAGAATGAATGTTCTTCTTTTAATGAGAAGCAGAAGTGTGGATACAATGCACAATCAAGGTCCTGTTTTGATAATTTTGTAATATTTGTGTATAAATACAATTATAAGATTACAGATTTATTTTGGATTCTACTATTAAATTATTTGAAAGGATAATAGTTTTGAGTGAATATAGAATCTCATACTAACAGACATATCTTTTAAGACCATCAATTTAAAGCCAGGTGTGGTGGCACACACCTTTAATCTCAGCACTCAGGAGGCAGAAGCAGGAGGATCTCTGTGAGTTCAAGGGCAGCCTGGTCTACATAGTGAGTTCCAGGACAGCTGGGGCTACAAGGAGACCCTGTCTCAAAAAAAAAAAAAAAAAAAAAAAAAAAAAACAAAAAAAAACAGTATATCACACAAGACCATCAATTTAAGTATTTCTCTTCTACATTAAATAGAATATAGAATCATAGTTCATTTTAAAAATTACATTTGTGTGTGTTTGTGTGTGTGTGTGTGTGTGTGTGTGCGTGCGTGTAGGCATGCTGCAGTGTGCATGTGGAGGTCAAAGGACAATTTGTATGAATTGGTTTTCTCCTTCCTTCCACTGAATGGATCTCAGACATTGATTCGTGCTGTCAGGCTTGGTAGCAGATGCAGACACTATATTTAGTTTTTTGAAATAGAAAAACTGTTTTATTGCTGCTTGAAAATAGTATGTGATTTTCAGAGAATCTGAGAGTATTGATGGCAATACCACTTGAACTAGTAGAGTTTATATAAATAAAAAACAAGCATGCAGAAATCAGTAGTTACCACACACTGCAGAAGTAGCCTGTTAGAAAATACGAGGAAGAGGCTGGAGAGATGGCAGCTAAGAATACCGAGTGCTCTTTACAGAGGACCTGGATTTGATTCCCAGCACCTACATGGTGGCTAACAACCATCTGTAATTCCAGTTCCGGAGGATCTGAATGCTGTCTTCTGACCTCCCCAGGCATTGCATGACACATACATGCAAGCAATACATTCATGCACATAAAATAAATATATATATATATATAAATACTTTTAAAAAGAAAAACAAGAAAAAGAGATCTCATGTACAGCATCATGAAAAAACTGCAGAGTAACTTAAAATATCTGTAGGAATATAAAAAGCACTGACCACGTGTGGATTTGAATCTGATGATGGATTATGTGAAAGGTAAGAATTATATTTAGTTTGGTGCTCTTTCAAAATTTATCTTTCTTTTTGTGAAACTCCATTTCTATGTATTTGCAGCATCTTATTCACTGATGGATGTGACAGTATCAAAGTTTTACCTACAAGGTTATGCTTGAATTTGCCACAAGGCTCCCAAGAAATTATTTGATCAGACTGCCACCTGCAGGCATCTGGGAAAACAGACTGGCATGAAATATGCTTATCAACTACCAAGTGTTAGTGTGAAAATATCATGATGAAACCTGTTATTTCATACCATTAATATATACTAATAAAAAAGACAACATGTCAAAAGTGGAAAGGAGGCAAGAGGAGGTCAGGAGAATGGGGGAGAAGAGGGAGGAAGAGAAGCAGTAATAACAAATTTTGTTTGAGAACACCATAAGGAAACTTAATACTGCTAATTAAAATCTTTTAATTATGCTAAAAGGAAACTGCTGTGTTTCAGACATTGAATTAAAAGATGGGGGCCGGCAAGATGGTTCAGCAGGTGAAGGTGCTTGCTACCAAGCTTGATTATTTGAGTTTAGTCCTCGGGACCCACATGGTGGAGAGAAAGAACCAACTCCCACAAGCTGACCTCTGACCTGCACATGTGCCGTGGCAGGGAGGCATCCGCACCCATCCACACCAGACGTATGCAGAATAAATAAATAAATAAATGAAACTTTAAAATCTTTTTCAAAAAGGAAAAATGGAAAGAGCCAGGAATGATAATACATGCCTCTACACCTGGAATCAGGAGTTCAAGGACAGCCTCAGCTATTTGAGACCCTAGCTCAAAAAGCTTTAAGCAAAACCAATAAAAATGAAGGAAAATGGTAAAGTTACTACATAAAATACAAAGTTTCACATTAATGTGAATCTAGGTTAAGAGTGTTAGTTACCAAGCTGGGTGGGGTGTCCACTCCTGTAGGTCCACTTACTTGGAAGACTGAGGCAGGAGAAGCCTAGAAGCCAAGGAGTTCAAGGCCTGTCTAGTCAACACAGTAAAACCCTATCCCAGACAAAAACAGAAAAGCCGTGTTAGTATAACTACATACCAAATACTGCATGGGACATATCTATTCTAATAAAACATTACTATAACTTAAAAATATTTTACTTATATCTCAGGTGTATGAGTGTATTGCCTGCATGTATGTAAGTGAACTCATGTTCTGTAGAGCCCACTACATGAAGTGAGAAGAGGGCATTGGATTCCCTGGAGCTGGAGTTATATTTAACTGTCATGTATACTTCTATGAAGGTATGCCTGTGTGTATGTGAATGTGTTTTCATGTGTATTTATGCAAGTGTTTGTGTCAATATGTGTGTGCATATGTGTCTCTGTATGTATGTGATTATGTGTCTACACATGTGTGTATGTGAATGTATACTTTTGTGTGTTTTGTGTTTGTGTGCAAGCATGTGTTTGTGTGTGCATGCACATGCGTGCATGTGTATAAGTGTATACACACATTCGTGTGCATTATTGTGTATATATACATGTGTGTGCACATTTGTGTTTGTGTGGGAATGTGTCTATGCACCCTGAGAATACATATGAGGTACACAAATGTGTAGGTCTGTGAGTGCTTGTATGTATGTGTTTATGTGGGTGCATGTTCAGTTTTCTAAAACTTTACAATTTTATGATTCCCATTATAGAAATGAGTTGAGAGCAAGCAGAGGTTAAGACACTTGTAAAAGTATCAAACTGGCGGGGTGTGGTGGTGCATGCCTTTAATCCCAGCACTTGAGAGGCAGAGGCAGGCGGATCTCTGTGAGTTCAAGGCCAATCTGGTCTACAGAGCGAGTTCCAGGCCAGCTGGGACTAAAGGGAGACCCCATCTCAAAAAGACCAAAGGGGGTAAAAAAAATGCAAAGAATGGGAGGTTTAGAATTCAACAAAAAGTCAATACTGTTAATAGGTTTTGTTTTCTTCTCAATTATTTAAAGCCAGTCCACTTAATGAGATATTAATAGAACTTTTATCTAATGCACTCAAATTAAAGCAGAAAAGACAATAGAAAATTTATCGTTCCAGGGGCTGGAGAGATGGCCTAGCGGTTAAGAGCGCCAACTGCTCTTGCAGAGGACCCAGGTTCGATCCCCAGCACCCACATGGCGGTTGAGGACCGTCTTTAACTCCAGTTCCAGGGGAAGCTGTCACCCTTTTCTGACCTCCGCGGCATTGCACGACATGGGTGCACAAACCTACATGCAGACAGTACATTCATACACATACAAAAATAAAATTTAAAAGTTTACAAAAAAAGAAATTTTATTGTTCCAGAAACATTTTTCTTATCTGATTTCCACTCCTCTGTGCAAACACCCCCCCACACACCCCCTACACCCCCCACACACCCCCACACCCCCTCGCTGGCCTCTTCTCCTATCTTTCTGTGAGATCTTCTCCCTGTCAGGTATTGCCTCTTCTCTGTCCATATGCCTCCCTGGATAGCTAAGCCAACCCCCCACCTCTACACAGTGTACATACATTGATGACGCCACATTTGTATCTCCACCTTGTATCTTTCTTAAAACCAAGCTTGTATCTTCACCTGCCTTCTTAGCTCTCCATTTGAGGGTCTGGTCAGCATTTCAGACCAAACACGGCCAAAGTGAACTCCAGATTTCTCTCCTTCAATTCTCTCAGCCTTTCCTGTCTGAGTAAATGGCAACCCAGACTTCTGATACAGTACAAAACCTTGGACGCATGGGTGTCTCTTTCCTTCCATCATCTTCCATATCATATGTATTGGCAAGTAGGGTTGGTTTAACCTTCATAATATATCCACATTAACATCGATCCTAAGTCCACCCACCATCCTAATCCCTAGTGACCACAATAAGGGTCTCTATGATGACAAAATCTCAGCTCTCAGGTCTCCCAGAAAAGAAAGTAAAATTATCCTGTGACCTCAGTGGCTGTGTTCTGAAGCCACCACCTTGTTCTCATTGAGGCCAGATTTCTCAATGGCTGAACCAAGTCATTCCCAGGGCAAGAGGGTCATCCCCCTTCCCCACCCAAGGACTTCATCCCCTTAGTTTCACCAGATTTTCATAGAACTCTCTCAGAATCTAAACATTTTTTGGTCTTTTTTTGAGACAGGGTCTCCCTGTAGCTCTGGCTGTCCTGGAACTCACTCTGTAAACCAGGCTGGCCTTGAACTCACAGAGATGTGCCTGCCTCTGCTTCCCAAGTGCTAGGATTCAAGGCGTGTACCACCATGCCTGGCTAGAATCTAAACATTTTCCATCAGACCTTCCTGCCTTCTTTGCGGCCTTCCCCACGGTCATAGCAGTTATATGGCTTTCCGAGCCTATTCTGGCACCTCCCCCATCTCTTTGTAGGCATTCCTCCTAATATATTTGTTGTTTGTCTCATACCATCCTGGCTTCTTGGAGGATGGAGACTAACACAATCTCCTGATGCTTTTGTTTCTGTAATCACAGACCCATAGCTTCATCATCCAGTGCCCAGACCAGATCAAGCCAAAGCTGAATTCCGCACCAGCACCTGGAGGCTCTACACCATCCGTTCCCCACTTCCCTACACCTCCCATCTCTTCTTTGCTGACCCCGATTGCCACACGCAAGTCTCCTGGCCATTTCTTAATATGCATTGTCCTTCCCTCTAGAATGCTTATGTACATCTTCCAAGTCTGAAATTCTCCATCATCTTACTCAGCTTTATTTTCCTCCACAGAATCTCATCCCAACTTAACATAGTATCTGCTTCTCTTATGCATTTGTTTCTCGATTATTCCCCGCCACTGCCGCACATATTTCATGTCCCCACCACACAAGAATGCTCAATAAACTTATCCAGCAATAATGAATAAATCCTTGCTAAAACCATTCATGAAAATCAAAAGAATTCGGGGACCAGTGTGATGGCTCAGTGAGAAAAGTGACCTGTAGGCCAAACCTGAGGATCTGAGTTCAATCCCCAAGACCTACATGGTGCAAAAAATGAACCAGTTCCTACAAGTTTTCCTCTAACCTCCACATGTGTGCTGTGGCATGTACATACATACACACACACATATACACACACACATTAAATAAAATGTAGGGGAAAAATCAATCAAAAGAATTCATAAACATGAATTTGCTTGTCAACATCTGAGTTTTCTGAACAACTAGAGAGACTAGTACCACCACACGTGGAAAGCAAAGGGCTGGAGAATTGGTTCAGCAGCTAGGAGCATTGGCTGCTCTTGCAGAGGGCCTGGGTGGTGGCTAACAAGTCTGTAACTCCAGTTCCAGGATAATCCAATGCCTTCTTCCGATATCCACAGGCATTGCGCAACATGAGTGCACCTACATACATGTAGGCAATACACTCATACACATAAAATAAAAAATAATAAATAACATTTTAAGTTTAAAAAAACTTGAAGACATGTATTTGCATTTTTTTTTCATGTTTGCAGAGCATGAAATTATGGTGCAATCTTCTAATACAAAATTAAAACTACATACTTAACACTAACTTTTTCAGTGTGAACTATGAAATGACATTTTTCTCTCAAGCAAATTCAACCCACACTTAATTAGTAAGAGTCTAGCTAGGAAAAAGCTAAAATGTCAAGGGAATGAAAATTGTCTTTCCACAACTCTTAACATAAGTGGTATCGGGGAATGGTTGACAAGTCTGTTTTCTTTTTTTTCTCCAAGCATAGTGAGAAAAAAAAACACAGGAAAACATTGAAGACTCTCTCTAGTACTGGAACATATGACAAGGAATTATCTTACTGACTGTAAAGAAGAGTAGTTGGAGAGGTATCTGAATTTTTATGAGATTTAAGGAAATCAGAGCCTTGAACACACTGAAATTAATTTTTTAATGTATTTTGTAGTGAAACCCAGACCTATTGTGCTACTTTTCTAGTTACTGTCTTTAATATTTTTATTCACTCTTTGAGAATTTCATACAAGTATACAATGTAATTCATTCATATTTATCCACCCACTCTCCCCCTCCAACTCCTCCCAGACTGCACTACCACATCCCCTTCCCAGCTTCTTGTCCGTTTTCAATAACCCACTGAATCCAATTATTGTGTCTCATGAATGGACATGGGTGTGGGGCGACCTACTGGAACTTGGGCTGTCTACCAAGGGCAAACTCATGAAGAAAAATAACTCTCCCTCTCCCAGCAGCCACCAAGGGACAGTAGCTCCTTAGCTAGGATTGGGCCCCCAGAGCCCTCCCCATCCATGCTGGAGCATTGGCTGACTTGATCTTGCACTGGGAGTTCCTGAGTACAGCCATCCTGTCACCTCCAGAGGGTACTGTTTCATGGCAGTCCTCTCCAGCCTCTGGCTCTTACAATCTTTCTGCCCCCTTTTCCATGATGTCCTTTTAGTCTTGGGGATACGGGGCATGTGATACAGATGTCCAATTTGGGACCGAGTAACTCCACAGTCACTCCTGCACTTGTACCAGTTGTGAGTTTCCATATTAACCACCATCCTTGCAAAAAGAAGTTTCTCTACAGAAGGCTGGGAGCTTTACTAATCTATGGATATGAAGATAAGAATTTATTCTGATGAGGCTGACCTCCCCTTAGCTATTTAGTCCACAAGCTGGGTAAAAATCCTCCAATTCAAGTAATATGTGTATATAGCTATGTATGTATACATATATATATATGTACATATATACTGTAACAATACAAGCTGGAGAGAACAACAAAAGAACTGAAAAAAAAAAAACTCTGGAAAGACTCAGAAAAAGATACAGGACATGTATGGCAGAATGCAGGGACTCAGGTCAGGTGGGGGGCACGGAAAGGGAAGTGATTCTAGATTCGATTGAGAAATAATGTATGACCTATGGAAAAAGTTTAATAACAATAAAAATAATTTACATATATATAAAATAAATAGAAAGATAAGAAATTAAAAGGCAGTTTAATTCCACTAATATTCTTAAGGCAGGAAAAAATTCTGTGGTATAATTGCATTTTTATTTTAAAAACTGAGTCCAAATTATAAATCAAAAGGCCACAGAAACTAGAGAACTTTCTCTGATATAGCAGTATAGTACATACAAATTGCAGATGTTATGTATAACACAGAAATAGGAGGTACAAAGTGCTTTTTTGGCAATCTGCCCTTCTCCAATTACTGCATTTAGAAGTAATGGGCAGAAATTCAGAAACTAGATCCTGTTATTGATTCACTGCCCAGGAAGGTCAGGCTCACATTGAAGAATTTAAAGGGCAAAACTAATACCAGGTACACTACCTCATTTCTGTCCAGTTGTTTAAAAAGTCAAGTAGATGTTACTTTTCTGGTTTTACCACTAAATGATTACACATACTTGCATTAATCTTGATCTTTCCATAAACTGTGGCAAAAGCCATAGCACCCTTTAGAAATGCTTATGCATGGCACTATGTACGTGGCTTGGGCTTGGCACCTATTTTCCCCAAAAGGAAGCAATTCAAGAAAGAGAGCAACTAGACAGGCTGCCATCGCCTTACAGACCAATCTCAGATGGTGTATTCTACCTTCTACTAACTACCCTGATACTCTGTGGTAAAGAATTGTTCAGGAGTGTGAGTATTAGCAGGTAGGGAACATTGGGGGACATCTTGGATGCTCACTATCAGACTCTTCTTCAGTTTTCTCATCTATAGAGTGAGGTGTCTGAGCCACATTTCAGGTTGGTGACCTCTTTTCTCCCCAGTGCTTTTCAACTGTCATGTAACAATCCCTATGCCTTTTTAGCTTTGCGCTATTTGGTTAGACATCCTTCTTTCTTGTTGCTGCCATTTACAGACGTCCTGGGCATTCCCTCTGTGGCTTCCACCTGCTTTATGGATGTCCTCACTCCAAGTCCATCATTACACAGCTTCCAAGGCCCTGTGGACAACCCTTCCCACTACAAAGACTAAAGCGGTTTTATATATTCTTCAGTTTCCTCAAAAACCAACACACACCCCAACCTCATTTGCTCTTTCATCCCCCCCCGCCCTCACGAAAAGAAAGCAAAACAAAATTAGATGAACACAGTTTGTGTCTGAGCCCATTCTTTTCTCTTGAAATGAAAGGGGAGAACGGAACTTGTAAATGAAAAGCCAAAAGGAGTCAGGAGCTCCCCCCTCCCCAACAAGACCCGAGGACCAGATCCTCAACTGACCTTGAGAAAACAAAACCCTTGGTTAATCTGGGCTAACTATGTGGCCTTAAATATCCAAAAGGAAAGTATAACCAAAAATAAATAATTAGTAAGGCCTGAGAAATTGTACTTCAGGTATAAAACTTGAGATCTTAGTAAAAAGACAAAAAGACAAAAAAAAAAAAAAGCACAGTTGTTTTGCTTGTCTTCAATTCTTACTGGGAAATGCATCTACTCTGTGGCTGCCACTGCTTTTGCCATCCTTCAAAGACGTGAGACACACCTTTTCAACCTTCCAATATGGACTGAAGACTCATGTCTCTCCAAGAACCCTCCAAACCTTCGGTGCCAGAGGGGGACTACTCAGACATCCAGCTTGTGGACTGAGCAGCTACTGGGCTTTCAACCTCTTCAGAGTATAGACTGCCATTGTTGGACTACCCAGGCTGTATCATGGAGACCAGTACAGGAAGATCCAGACAGGACGCAGTGCTTACTGGACCTCATTTGGTGGCCATGGGAAGGGAAGATCCCAGTGTGGAGCACAAGGGCAGGACTGATGGTTGTTTGGGCTTGCCAAGGAGGAGCCTTCAAACACTTCCTTAAGGAAAACATGACATCTTTCAGCCTAGTAAAGAAAAAAAAGAAATCATAAGCTGAAGATGCTAAAACCTATGATGTCATAATCTTGATATATATGTACCATGCATATATGCATATTTTGGAGTGATGCAAATTGGAAGCAACAACAACAACAAAAAGACTGGGTCAAAGAACTGACCAAAACAGTGAACTTCTGCCCAAAACAGTAAACTTCTGCATCGAAAATTTTAAAAGAGACTGAGAAAAAGATGAAAAACATGTTTGGGGCTGGAGAGATGGCCTAGCAGTTAAGTCGGCCTAGCCGACTGCTCTTGCAGGGGACCCAGGTTCGATCCCTGGCACCCACATGGTGGCTGAGAACAGTCTTTAATTCTAGTTCCAGGGGAATCTAACACCCTCTTCTGACCTCCACGGCATTGTACAACATGGGTGCACAAAACCTACATGCAGACAGTACATTCATACACATAAATAAAAGAATAAAGTTGAAAAAAAGAGAAAGACATGTTTGGCAGAATGCATGAGCTTTGGTGGGGTGGGGTGGGGGCGAGGAAGGGGGAGTGGGTCTAGATGTGATTGGAAATTTTGTGTGAAATACACAAAGCTTCAATAAAAATTGGCTTTGGGGGAAAAAGAGGGGGGTACGCCTTCCCTCCTGCAAGCCTTTCCATCTGTGCTCAAAATTCCATTTCCTCACAACTCAGAATCAATCTCTCTCTCTCTCTCTCTCCCTCTCTCTCTCTCTCTCTCCCTTTCTCTCCCTCTCTCCCTCTCTCCCTCTCTCCCTCTCTCCCTCTCTCCCTCTCTCCCTCTCTCCCTCTCTCCTCTCTCCCTCTCCTGTTTGTCTGAGGCACAGTTTCACATAGCCCAGGTCAGTCTCAGACTCACTGTGTAGCTGACTTGGAGCTGCTGATCTCCTGGTTTTCCTCCACCTTCCAAGTGCTGGAATACAGACATGGACCACGATACACAGCAACTCTTCTATTTTCTATTAACTGTATTTGTAAAGTAGATAACTGTAATGTCCTTTTTTTTTTTTTTTTTTTTTT
>VZQC01000410.1:3206293-3238444 GCA_009823505.1 Rhizomys pruinosus
GGGACTGGAGAGATGGCCTAGCGGTTAAGAGCGCCGACCGCTCTTACAGAGGACCCGGGTTCGATCCCCAGCACCCACATGGCGGCTGAGAACCGTCTGAAACTCCAATTCCAGGAGAACTCCAGTTCCAGGGGAATCCGACACCCTCTTCTGACCTCCGCAGCGTTGCACGACACGGGTGCACAAACTTGCATGCAGGCAGTACATTCATACACATACAGAAATAAAAAAAAATAAAATAAAATAATAACATGTGTAGTATTTGTGCTGGATAGCTTTAGTGTCAACTTGACACACCTGGGTTGAGGAAGCCTCAATTGGGGAATTGGCTCCATTGGACTGGCCTGTGGCCATGTTTGTGGAGTGTTCTCTTGATTGTGAGCAATGTGGGAGGGCCCAGGCCACTATGGGTGGTGCCACCCTGGGCAGGATGTTATGTACAGTATAAGAAAGCATGCTGGGCATGGGCCAGGGGAGCAAGCCAGTAAGCAGCATTCCTCCATGGCCTGTGCTTCAGCTCCTGCCTCCAGGTTCCTGCCCTGGAGTTCCTGCCTTGGGCTCCCTCAGTGATGAACTGTGATCCAGGAGATGTGAGCTGAATAAATCTTTTCCTCCCCAAGCTGGTGTCCATCAGAGTGTTTTGTCACAGCAATCGAAGAGAAACTAGAACAGCATTTAAATGTTAAATTAATTCTACTGATATTCTTCATAGTTGATCAGGGTATTTTTGGATTTTAGCCCAGTAAAACCTATTTTAGGGTTTGGACCTCAAGAACTGCAAGAATATATAATGTTTCTTTTTTCTTTTGATCCACTAAACTTGCAGTGATTTGGTATAAAAGCAAAAGGAAATTAATGGATCAGTTTTTGTTCATTTGGTTTTACAGAGCTAGAATTGAATGTAGGGCCTCACACTTGCTAGGCAAGTGCTCTACCACTGACCTCTAGCCCAGGCCTTCTCTTTATTTCTTAATTTACATGTTCTTTTTTTTTTCTACTGCTGAATAGGAATTGTTAATTTTGATACAGTCAAAACCCCAATCTTCTTTATGGTTTGATTTTGGGGGTCTTCTTTAAGAAAATCCTTCTCCCACTACATTCTCTACATTTTCTTTCTAGTATTGAAAATATACCAATTTGCCTTTCATGGTTGTATCTAAGTCATTTGTACTTATGTCTGTGTTTGTACATGTTGCAATGGAGAGACCCAATGTAAATGGTCTTACAGTGAAAGAAGTCTTTCCAACAGCAGTCTCATTCCACTAGTTTATTAAACTCTTCCTGTAAGATAACTTATCTGTTGTGTTGCCATAATTTTACAGTTGTTCTTTTTCTTTTTCTTTTTGCTAAGGTGAAATTCACATAGCACAAAATTAGCCACTTGAAATTGAACAGTTTGGTGGTATTAATTCCTGTTCAGAATTATGTAACTATTATCTTTATCTAGTTCCATAAATTTCCATTTCGTCTGAATGCCTACCAGGACCCATTCAACACAAGCAAACAAAAATAACCTACCCTTGCCAGGTGTGGTGGCACATATCTTTAATGCCAACACTCATGAGGCAGAGGCAGGTGAATCTCTGTGAGAAGCCAGCCTAGTCTAAATAGCAAAACCCAGGCCAGTTAGAGCTACAGGAAGACCCTGTCTCAAACAAACAAACAAACAAACAAACAAACGAACAAAACTAGCTAACAGATATACCCCCACAGAATAATAACTAATATTAAGAGATATCAGCTTTGGGGCTGGAGAGATGGCTTGGTGGTTAAGAGCACTGGCTGCTCTTGCAGAGAACCTGGGTTTGATTCCCAGCACCCACATGACAGTGAATAACTGTCCATAACTCCAGTTCCAGGGGATTTGCCACCCTCTTCTGCTCTCCGTGGGCATTGCATGATATAGGTATACTTACATACATGCAGACAATACATTCATACATAAAATAAAAATAAATAAAACATTTTAAAAACAATTTTTGTGCTGTTTTTGAGCTGTAGCCCCAGCTGGCCTGGAACTCACTATGCAGACCAGGCTGGCCTTGAACTTATAGAGATCTACCTGCTTCTGCCTTCCAAGTGCTGGGATTTAAGGTGTGTGTCACCATGCCAGGCAAAAAATAAAAATATTTTTTAATAAAGATATCAGCATCATGGTAGGGTGCTTGCTTAGCAAGCATAAGTCACCAGGTTCAATCTCTGACACTTCCTCAAAACAAACAGCACCTGGCACTAGCTATTATGATTATTGTTTCATGCCCTATCCTTGTTTATATATCCAGCTGTCTCTTCAGCATCCCCACTAGGGTATCTAATAGGCATCTTACAGCCTGAGAACAGAACCTTCCAATCCCACCACTAAAAATACCCTATTAGTATTTTTCCATATTTATAGCTGGTACCACCATTCAGAGCTATTTAGACCAAAAACCTTACCATCATCTTTGATATTGCTTTTTCCTTCATCCATAACCAATTTTCAGTGAATCTTATCACTACTACTTCCACTCTGGCCACTATCCCCTCTTGGTGGTTAATCTTAACCTCTGATTTAATTGAGAAGCACCTGAGAAATGTTAAGTACACCTTTGGGTTGCCTAGCATTTCATGAGGCAATCGGCTCATGAGATCTGTGACCTAACAGTGGATTCCTCCCTTGTTGGGTTCATAGTATGGCAGCATTGATGGGAGGTGGTGAAGGGTGGATGGTGGAGCCTGGCTGGAGGAAATAGTTCACTATAGGGACTGTCTTTGTGGGCTATACCTTGCCCTGGCCTTTTCCTGAATGTTGTTTCTCTGTTTCCTATTCACTATGAGGTAGAAAAATGTCCCGTACCGTGTATTCCTACCACTATCACATTCCGCCTGAGCAACATTGGACAGAAGAACCCTCTGAAACCATGAACTAAAATAAGTCTTTCCTTCCTTAAGTTTTCTTTCAGAATTTTGGTTTTTCAGACAAGAAAAGTAACTATAATAGTGTGGCCTCTTTCTGGAGCAATGTGAGCCTTCAACCTGCAGTTTCTGCTTCCATTCTTGCTGTCCCCACAGCCTGTTTTCCACACGGAGCCACAGATAAGCTGGACATAGTGTCACAGACTTGTCATCTCAGCACGAAGGGGGCTAAGGCAGGAGGATCATGAGCTCAAGGGCACTGTAGTGATGTAAATGAAAAATGGCCCCCATAGTCTGTGATCATGAGCTCAAGGGCACTGTAGTGATATAAATGAGAAATGGCCCCCATAGTCTGTGATCATGAGCTCAAGGGCAATGTAGTGATGTAAATGAGAAATGGCTCCCATAGTCTGTGATCATGAGTTCAAGGGCAATGTAGTGATGTAAATGAGAAATGGCGACCATAGTCTGTGATATCTGAGCACTTGGCTCCGGGTTGGTAGTGCTGTTTGGGAAAGGGATGGACTCTTTAGGTGGAACAGCCTTGCTGAAGGAAGGCTGTCACTAGGGGGTGGGCTTCTCCCTTAGCTTCTTACCCCAGGAAAGTATGAATTGTTTCTTTCTCATATAACTTTAAATTTTCTGGATAAGCATTCAGATAGATAAAAATATTTACCACTGGTTGAATGTTTAATATGGAACAAAACTTCCAGGAATGCACTACTCTGTAAATTAAGAGAAATTATGTATTAGTTTGTTTGGAGCATCATCAAAAGCTGCTCACTACTTTGGCACATTGCATTATTCTAGGCAACACTACTCTCACAATGTGCTCTCCCCAGGACTGTACTTCGTCTTTATATACTTATTTATTTATTTTTATTTATTTATTTTGTATGTGTATGAATGTACTGTCTGCATGTAGGTTTGTGCATCCGTGTCATGCAATGCCGCGGAGGTCAGAAGAGGGTGTCGGATTCCCCTGGAACTGGAGTCACAGACGGTTCTCAGCCGCCATGTGGGTGCTGGGGATCGAACCCGGGTCCTCTGCAAGAGCGGTCGATGCTCCCAACCGCTAGGCCATCTCTCCAGCCCCGTCTTTATATATTTAAAGCTGTCATTTTCATGCTGACTCCACAGATAGTCTGAAAAACACCTATCTCATCGTGTCCTTTATTGTAATCAAGTTTCTTTGTATGAGTTAAGATGCACATAATTGTATTTAATGGGTTCCAAATCCACTCTTCTGAACTCGGCTTTGTGGTCCTAGCGGAGGTCTCTGCAAACTATGGTTCTCTTTAGTCAGATAACTCTCTGGTTCTGCCAACAGGAGGCGCTGGAGTGTCACGTGAAGTAGACTAAACGAGGTACTGATAGCCTCTTCCTGTTTTGTGCTCAGTCTGTCCTGGCTACCTCAACAATGTCATTGTTACTTCTTTCTGGTGCACAGTTGGCTCCAGTCTAACATTTTTTGGCATTTCCAAAATTAGCTTCAAGGCGTCCCTCTCAGCTATCAGAATCAGATAAGCACCGGTGGGACCCTCCTCTGGCCTCTGGTTCTGAAGACTGGCTGTCTTCCCTTTGTTCCTCCACAAGTTGTCCTCCCTGGATTTCACGTAAGCTATTTCCTGTTTTAGTTCTCCAAGTCCCATATAACATATTACTGACATTAAATTCTCTCTGGTGAAATGAATCATGTGGTTTCTTTCTTGACTGCACCCTAACCAATACTGCTCTTGATAACAGAGTGGTCTCTAAATAGATCCCCAAAGTGAGACACGGGGAGACCCTGTCTCAAAAAGACCAAAAAAAAAAAAAATATGTATAGCTGATATGTAAAGGATCTCCCTACAGAGGCAACTGGCTTGGAGAACCAAATGGCTTTTGCTTTTGACTGCTGTGTTTGTGCTGTGCTGTGCACTGAACTAGCAACTTCGGATGATACTGGAGAGATGACAGGAAGAAAAGTGATGAGATCAGAGTTCAAACTTTCATCCCAAGTCACAAAGGACTAGAGAATATCGACAGTAGCCTTGAGCTAATTACTAAATTTTTTAGCTAAAAGGTCAAACTTTATTGAAAACTTAGACCTTCAGTTTATTTGTCTGGGTTGCACAGTGATACCTTCAGTTGAGTTCACAGGCTTCCACATCTCTGATGTTACACTAATGACATTGAGAAGTGCCCCTGAGAATGGAGACCTCTGGGTTGAACCGTAAGCTTCGAATCCCTGGTTTCTCTGAGTCTTTCTTATCAGGAGAAACAACCTTCTCTCTTGCATCTGAAGAAACCAGTTTTATTTAAAGATCATGTGCATTTTTATCACTATTTCTTTTTTAATATTTTATTTTTTTATTTTATGTGTATGAGTGTACTGCCCGCATGTGTGTAAGTGTACCCATGTCATGCAATGCCCTCAGAGTCAGAAGAAGACATTGAATTCCCCTGGAACTGGAGTTAAGATGGTTGTTAGCTGCCACGTGGGTGCTGGGAATCAAACCCAGGTCCTCTGCAAGAGCAACTGTGCTCTTAATGCTGAGCCATCTCTCCAGCTCCAGATCTTGTGTATTCCTGACTAGAGCCATTTCAATAGACGCTAGGCTAGCCTCCTGCCAAGCGTCTAGACTTAGGATGACTCATAGAAAGAAAACTTCCTGATTGGTGGGGAGGCCAAGTCCCCTTGAAGAAGTTGCCTGGCAAAGAGATGTTTGTCTTTCTCAAAATCCTCTCTGACTACCATAAATGATCTAGACTTATAACTAGCATCAGATCTCAACATGCTCCATGGAGATAAGTGCTAAGTTTAGCCCAGAAGCATATGGCTTACATTCTGAAAGATTTTTCCATATTGTTCTAGTATATAGAGAGATAAAAAGTCTTGGGAATATGTTGTCAATGTATTTGAAGAGTGTTACTCCAGGGAGGAAACAAGTCAAAATTAGACCAGACCAAATGTACTCATATGGATGCATTTACAAGTGATTCTAGATTTAATGGGTGAGAGCTAATGCATGCTTGAACATTTTTGGCATGGATGTGGATCAAAGAAGAATGTGAAGCTCAATTATCATTTGCAACATGAATCCCCATCCCACTACATGTCTTTCAGGAGGTGTACAGTCATCTATTCACTAGATCACAGGAAATGTCCCAGCATCCATGAAAAGCTCTATGGTGGTGGGAAGACGGTGACCTGCCATTGAGATGACTCTGACTTCAGTGCATAGGATGAGATGTTGACATGGTAGAGGCCAAGTTACAATACCTAAGCACCAGAAAAAAATTAGGAAGACTTGTTCTAATGGTAGCAGAAAGTAATTCAACCAACCAAGACGTCTTGATCTGGCAAACCATAGCTAGCTCATGGTAAACACGGGAATGGAATAAACAGCCAGTCCGCTGAAGCACCACTTTATCAATACAATAGCAAAACCTTGGGTCTGACAGCTAAAGAGCATAAGGAAACATCTTACCAAGTGTCTGGATTTTTGGCAGCTCATGGACACAAGACCTCTTGTTTGATGGGGAGGCCTGGTCTCCTTAAGGAAAGGCCATAAATAATGCCACAAGAATATGCAGTAAATCTTCCTTCAAATGTTCCCCAAAGTGGAACATTTCTAAGATGCCTTTGTTTTATCTCTGTTAACATTTTTATGTGACATGAAGAAGGTCTTTTGGATTGGATAGGGTTCTGACCTTCTATTATGTGATTGGACTTCTGGCTTCCTCTCTAATTGCATATTCAACTTCCTTCCTTCCTAATGGCCAACATACTGAGCTTAATCAGATTGCCAAACTCTTTCCCATCATAACATTTGCACTCACTCTGCTCCCTGCCAGAAATTCACCTCTTTTTCCTATTTACATAGCCGTTTCCCTTGCTTCTATCATTAGGCATCTTCTCAAGAGAATTATTTCTTTGTCCTATTTATTTATTTATTTACTTACTTATCAAGCTATTTTTTTCACCCACCTAATGATTGATTGACTGATTGATTGATTACTTTTTTTTTTTTTTTGCTGTGCTGTATATAGAGCCCAGGACCTCGCACACTACAGTATACCCATAGACATGGACACTCAATTTAAACTAAATCTCCCCAAGCCATCTTCTACCCCCTTACTTAAATTTATTTTTTATACAGTGTCTTAGTTACTTTCTCATGCTGTGGTAAAATACTGGGTCAGATAGCTTTAGGTTCAACTTGACACACCTGGGTTGAGGGAGCCTCAATTGGGGAATTGGCTCCATTGGACTGGCCTGTGGCCACATCTATGGAGTATTGTCTTGATTGTCTAACAATGTGGGAGGGCCCAGACCACTATGGGTGGTGCCACCCTGGGCAGGTTGTTGTGCACCGTATAAGAGGACAGGCTGGGCATGGGCCAGGGGAGCAAGCCAGTAAAAAGCACTCCTCCATGGCCTGTGCTTCAGCTCCTGCCTCCAGGCTCCTGCCCTGAGTTCCTGCCTTGGGCTCCCTAAGTGATGAACTGTGACCCAGGAGATGCAAGTTGAATAAACCCTTTCCTCCCCAAGTTGGTGTCAGTCAGAGTGTTTTGTCACAGCAATGGAAGACAAACTAGAACAAACACCATGTATTAGTCAGTTTTCTGTTGCTGTGATAAAGCACCATGACCAAGGAACTTATAAAAGGAAGAGTTTATTTGAGCTTACGATTGGTGGTTCCAGGGAATTAGAGTCCATTGTGGCAGGAGGCGTGGCTGCTGGATCTGGAGCAGCAAACTGAGGGTCACATCCCGCAAAGAGCACAGGAAACAGAGAGAGCAACTGTAGACCACAGAGGCTTGTTAAAACTCACTAAGCCTGCCCCCAGTGACACACTTCCCCCAGCATGGCCACACCTTCTAAGACCTCCAAAAACAGCGCCACCAACTGGAGACAAATGTCTGAATACTTACAGCCTATGGGGGACACTCATGCAAACCACCACACACCATAACCAAGGCAACTTACAGAAGGAAGAGTTTATTGGGCTTACAGTTCCAGAGGGATAAGAACCTATCATGGGGCTGGAGAAATGGCTCAGCTGATAAGAGTGCCACCTGCTCTTGCAGAGGACCCGGGTTCAATTCCCAGGACCCACATGGCAGCTAATAACCATCTTTAAGCCAGGCGTGGTGGCACACACCTTTAATCGTAGCACTTAAGAGGCAGGGGAAAGCATCTCTGTGAGGTCAGTGCCAGCCTGGTCTACAGAGTGAGTTCCAGGCCAGCTGGGGCTATAGGGAGAACCTGTCTCAAAAAAAAAAAAAAAAAAAAAAAAAGAATCTATCATGGTGGAGAGGCATAGCAGGAGACAGCTGGAACAGAAAGCTGAGAGTGCACTTCTTCAAGCAGGCCCAGGAAGCAGAGACAGACTGGTAATGGGCTATGAACTCTCAAAGCCCATCCCTTGTAACATACTTTCTCCAACAAGGCTGCATCTCTTAGAGATTCCAGTACCATCCCAAAACTGCACCAGTGACTGACCAAATGTTCAAATACTTGAGTCTATCAGGGACACTTACTCAAACCACCACCACCAAATATAGCATTAGATTACAACATGATATTCTTTTTTTTTTTTCAGTTTTTTTGTTTGTTTTTTGTGAGATAGCCCCAGCTGGCCTGGAACTCACTCTGTAGACCAGGCTGGCCTTGAACTCACAGAGATCCACCATGCTGCTTTAAAGCCAGTTCTTTTTTTAATTTTTATTTTTTAATTTTATTTATTTATTTATTTATTTTTTTTATTATTTATTTATTTGTATGTATATCAATGTACTGTCTGCATGCAGGTTTGTGCACCCGTGTCGTGCAATGCCGCGGAGGTCAGAAGAGGGTCTCGGATTCCCCTGGAACTGGAGTTCTCCTGGAACTGGAGTTTCAGACGGCTCTCGGCCGCCATGTGGGTGCTGGGGATCGAACCCGGGTCCTCTGCAAGAGCGGTCGGCGCTCTTAACCGCTAGGCCATCTCTCCAGCCCCGATTTTATTTATTTATTATGTGTATGAATGTACTGTCTGCATGTAGGTTTGTGCACCCGTGTCCTGCAATGCCGAGGAGGTCAGAAGAGAGTGTCGGATTCCCCTGGAACTGGAGTCAAAGACGGTTCTCAGCCACCATGTGGGTGCTAGGAATCGAACCCGGGGCCTCTGAAAGAGCATTCGGAGCTCTCAACTGCTGAGCCATCTCTCCAGCCCCAAGACAGTTCTTAGCTGCCATATGGGTGCTGGGAATCAAACTTGGGTCCCCTGCAACAGCAGTCAGCACTCTTAACTGCTGAGCCATCTCTCCAGCCCCTACAACATGAAATTCTATTACATATTTGTTATTCATCTTTCTCATTTGGATATAACCTCTGTGTGTATGAGAGAGAGAGAGAGAGAGAGAGAGAGAGAGAGAGAGAGAGAGAGAGAGAGAGAGAGGAAGAAGAGCCCTGAAGTGAAGGAATGGAGAACAAACCAAGGTAAATGAATATATGTGCCATGAAAGCAGAGGAGGGACTATGGAGGGGGAAGATGGGGACTGGTAAGTGGGGAAGGAGGACAGAAGAGCTAGCAGGAGGAATAAGAATATGAAAATGTTACAATTTTCATTTGTATGAAACCTATTTCTTTGTATGGTAACTAAAATTTGTATGTTTTCAAATTTTCCTTTTAAGTTTGTCAAGTCAATGCTCCATGTGTGCTTGAAAATGTGACTTCTTTGATGAGCATAAATTTCCTCATAAAATTTACTTGGAACTTACTACTTGTGTTATCCAAATGTCATACATCTCTCCTCATTTTCTGAGCTTGATTATATGAGGCATGAATTAAAATCTCCAAGTACAATAATTGGTTGTCTAATCTCTTCTCTAGTTCTCAGTTATTGCCTGCTGTATTTTGTATCTATATCATTAAGTATATTATCAGTAAAAACTCTATTATTATTTTACTCTATGCTCTTTTTTGTGTGGGGGGGTGTCTTTTTGAGACAGGGTCTCCCTTTAGTCCCAGCTGGCCTGGAACTCACTATGTAGACCAGGCTAGCCTTGAACTCACAGAGATCAGCCTGCCTCTGCCTCCCGAGTGCTGGGATCAAAGGCTTGTGCCACCACGCCCGGCTCTATATTCTTTCTTTATCTCTTGTTAGGTATTTTGCATCTTTGGTTCTATTTTGTTCGATACAATTTTTGTCCTGGTTTTTCTTCCATTCCGCCGTGGGCTTGGGCAGCGCTCTCGCCAGAGTCGTCCGCCTCGCACTCTCCTCCAGCATGCCCTGCCATGTCAGACGCCTGGACACCAGCTCCGAGATCACCACCAAGGACTTGAAGGAGAAGAAGGAAATTGTGGAGGCAGAGAATGGAAGAGACGCACCTGCCAACGGGAACGCTAGTGAGGACAATGGTGAACAGGAGGCTGACGATGAGGTAGATGAAGAAGAGGAAGAAGGTGTGGAGGAAGAGGAGGAGGAGGAAGGTGATGGTGAGGAACAGGATGGAGATGAAGATGAGGAGGCTGAGACAGGTGCCTCCAAGCGGGGAGCAGAAGATGATGAGGATGATGATGTTGATACCAAGAAGCAGAAGACGGGTGAAGATGACTAGACAGCAAAAAGGAAAAGTTAAACTTAAAAGGCCACCGTGACCTATTCACCCTCCACTTCCCAGTCTCAGAATCTAAACATGGTCCCTTAGAGAGGCAGCCCTGCCCCCAGCGGGCAGACGTCGCCCCACCAAAACCACGACGTTTGCAACAGGGGAGGAGGAAAAAAACAAAACATCCGAGGCCCTGCTTTTTTTCTTAAAAATACTTTAAAAGGAAAATGTTTTTGTGGTTTTTTATTTACATTATATATTTTTGTACATATTGTTAGGGGTCAGCCATTTTTAATGATAACGGGTGACTAAACCAGCCTCTGGAGAGCGTTCTCTGTCCTACTTCTGACTTTACTTGTGGTGTGACCATGTTCATTATAATCTCAAAGGAGAAAAAAAAACTTGTAAAAAAAGCAAAAATAAAAAGAAACAATCTTATTCTGAGCATTCCAGTAACTTTTTTGTGTGTGAGTACCTAGATGTTAGTTTGTATGAGAAGGTTAAAAAGGCCAAAGATAAGCCGGGCGTGGTGGTGCACGCCTTTAATCCTAGCACTGGGGAGGCAGAGATAGGTGGATCTCTGTGGATTCAAGGCCAGCCTGGTCTACAGAGTGAGCTCCAGGACACCTGGTACTAAAAGGGAGACCTTGTCTCAAAAATACCAAAAAAAGTGTAAAAGCAAAAAGGCCAAAGATAAAAGGTTTTTTTTTTTTTCTTTTTTTGTCTATGAAGTTGCTGTTTATTATTTTTTTGGCCTGTTTGATGTATGTGTGAAACAATGTCCAACAATAAACCGGAATTTTATTTTCCTGAGTTGTTCTATTAAAAAAAAAGAAAGAAAGAAAAATGGGTGCAACTGAAAAATCATTATATTAAGTGAAATTAGCCAAATTCAGAAAGAAAAACATGATGTTTTGCTCATATATGGATCCTAGATTTAAATCCACCCCCCTCTAGAATATGGACCAGAAGAAGGTAAGACCAGATCTCAAGGGTAGGAGTGGCAGGAAAAAAATAAAAGAATATGTGTAATAATGTGAGTGTAGAGGGAGGCCATTGTGTGTGAAGGAGGAGACCAGCAGGAGGGAGCAGGGCATGGGGAGGGAAGTGGGAAACAGAGGAATAAGAACAGAGCAGGTGTGGAAAAGCCATAGAAATGAGTTACTTTATACACTAACAAAAAAGTAATAAAAACCTCAAAAGGAAAATTTTAAGTACTTTTTTTTTCTTTTTCTAGATGGGGTCTCCCTGTAGCCCCAGCTGTCCTGGGACTCACTCTGTAGACCAGGCTGGCCTTGATCTCACAAAGATCCGCCTGCCTCTGCCTCCCGAGTGCTGGGATTAAAGACGTGTGCCACTGCGCCCGGCTTAAGTACTGTTTTAAAATCCAGCAGGCCCTCTCTGTGTTTTAGTTGCTGATTTAAATCCACTCACATTTTAATCATAAAGTACTTATTTTATGTTTTCCCTATTTCTTCATGTTTCTTTTCAGTTCTCTCTTTTCTTTCCTGCATTCCATTGGATTGAGAAAATATATATATACTGAATTCGTTGTGCCTCAGAAGCTTATTTTTCTGGTGGTTGCTCAGAATTGGCCATTTCATTTCCTCATTTTCTTTCCTAACTTTTAGTTGTGGTTATAAAAGTAGGTTCTGGTGAATGGAATGTAAGCAGAGGTGTGGAACTTGCAGAGGATACTTGTCACGTGAGAGAAGGCAAGCCCTCTTTCTCCCATTTCTCCCACTACTGTCCTAATACTTGAAACTAGAGCTCAGTACTTTCATGGGACCATCATATACCTGAATGTGGCCACACTGGGTAGTGGTACAGAAAGTTATGAGCCTGACATCATCCCCAGTCCATCATACTGGACCTAACTGCATCCCAGGCAACTTCTTAAAAAAAAAAATCCATTTTCTTTTTCATTTGGTTGTATTGTGTGTATGTTTTTATGGATATATTCCATGTGTGGGGGTGCCTGCAGATGCAAAAGGAGGGAATCAGATCCCCTGAAGCTGAAGTTACAGTTGGTTGTGAGCAACCTGATTTGGCTGCTGGGAACTGAACACAGGTCTTAACCACTGAGCCATCTTTCCAGCCACTCCAGGTAACTTCTTTTACTCAACAAAGAAATTTCTTTAAGCAACTTATATGTGGAATTTTCCTGATAGACGCAGAGGGATGCAACAGGACTCTGCTCATTTTCTGGAACTGCTTCTGTTGTAATGTCTGGGCTAGAGGGGAGGAGAGGGGCAGAGATGCCTCTCCTGAAGCCTGTGCCCCATGTGTGGCACTCAGCCTCCCAACTAGGCTTCTTCCACCTCAACTCACACAATAGATTTTCTCAAAAGTAGAACTGGAAATAAAGACATGACCGTGAGTGGTTTACTTCAGATCATAGGAAGTGAGGCTGTGGGGAGAATGAGAAGAAACATATAGGAGGCATAGTGAGGTCCCCAGGCTGCTCCCTGGGTACCCGATCCCATTGGGACCTCGTGCAAAGTGTTTAGAGAACTTCTCAGTCTTCTTCTCAGAACTATCCACATGAAGGACAGGACACTGAAATGTTCAGCCACTAGGTTCTGTCCCCATTGGCTGGGTCATCCCAGTGGGTGCAAACTCTAACCTGCTTTTGGAAGAACAGGCTTTCCCACAGAGAGAATTTTCCATGGAAAAAATTCTGAAGAGAGGAGCATAGGAATGAGGTGTCACCAGCTGCTGAGTCTGTGGTGAGCCCGAGCTTGCACACAAGTGCCGTCAGAGGTGGACGAGGGGATAGACATGGAGCACCCAGTTCACAAGATCCACCTGATTCTGCTTGTTTCTGTGGGGTGTTGGTCACACTTTCATCCCTCTGACAAAATAGCCCACACAGCAACTTAAAAGGAGAAGTAGAGGATGTAATGGAGCAGGTGGCTCATCTCAGAAAACCTAGGAAACAGAAACAGAGCGAGCAGGACAGTGAGAGAAAGAAGCAGGTGGAAAGTTGCGGATGCCACAGACAAGGTCAGATTTTTCCAGGGTCTGGCCTCAGCGAGCGACCGCGCTCCTCCAACTCACTCTGACTTCTAATAAGACCATCACACTGTCACTCTGTAGGAACCAACCCATTGATGACGTTAGAGCGCTTGCGATCCAATCTCCTCGATGACTGCATTCTTGACGTAGGACCAGGTCTTAACCACATGAGCCTTTTGGGAGACACTACCTATCAAACCCATAACATGGGGTAACTGTAGAATTGCCTTCAGAAGATGAAGACTGTAGCCAGTACTCATCATTATAACTCCAGCCTCTCAATTTTTGGGACTCACTTCTCTGTGGACTTTTATATAGTATTTTTTCCCATCTCTGACTGCTCTTTTAAAAAATGAATTACTTTTGCACTTCCCAGTCCTCCATTAAAGGGGCTGTGTCTTTTTACTTTGACTTGAACCATCTCTCTTATTATTGTATCTGAATTATTCTTTTAGAAATGACTCTCACCTAAAAAAAAAGGATGCCGGGTGTGGTGGCGCACGCCTTTAATCCTAGCACTTGGGAGGCAGAGGCAGGCGGATCTCTGTGAGTTCAAGGCCAGTCTGGTCTACATAATGAGTTCCAGACAGGCTGAGACTAGGGAGACCTGGTCAAAAACAAAACAACAATAAGCAACCCAAAACATATATCTCTACCAAGAAGCAATTGAGCAGCTAATCAAACCCATCTACTGAAAGCTCCTTTCTTCCTCTCTCTTCTTCCTCCTTTTTCTTCTGTGTGTGTGTGTCTGTGTGCATATGTGTGGGTGGTCATTTGTGGTGTGGGTGAGCATGCGTGTGTACATAGAGGCCAGCAGTCTTTCCTCAATAGTTGTCAACATTTTCTTTATAGACAGGGTCCTCATCGGCCTGGAGCTCACTGGGAAGGCGAGGCTGGTTGACCAGCAAGCCACTGGGATCCCCCTGTCTCCACTTCCTCAGGGATGGGATTACTGTTATGTGACCCTGCCCTGGGCTTTTCTGCATGGTTTCTGGGGACTGAACTCAGGTACTCACGCTTGCCTGCAAACCCTCTCTAACGTCTATCTTCCCAGCCCGTCATTCTCTTTCTATGTCTCCTCGTTCGTGATCTGGGGTAATGGCATCTTCCCTAAACTCACCCAAGCCACGAACTCCAGGAATAGCTTTGTCTTCTCATTTGTGCTTTTTTTTTTTTTGGTGTTTTTGAGACAGGGTCTCCCTGTAGCCCCAGCTGTCCTGGAACTCACTATGTAGACCAGGCTGGCCTTGAACTCACAGAGATCTGCCTGCCTCTGCCTCCCAAGTGCTGAGATTACAGGCATGTGCTACCACGCCCAGTAACGTGCTTTTTATAATCTGAAATTTTTGGTTGCTCTTACCTCAGTTTCCAGTTATACCATCTGTTGTTGTTGTTGTTGTGCAAACTTAGTTCCCCATTACCACAAATCATTCAGCCGAGCTTCCAATATTTGGAGAAATCACAGAGGTCAGCCTCCCAGAGTACGATGGTTGTGCCTCATCCTGGAAAACCATCTGCCTGATCGTGGAATCTTCCCCATCAGGTAATCACACTTCCTATTCTTTTTTTTTGTTTTGTTTTGTTGAGACAGGGTCTCCCTGTATGTCCAGTAGACCAGGCTGGCTTTGAATTCACAAAGATCCCCTGCCTCTGCCTCCTGAGTGCTAGGATTAAAAGTGTGTGCCACCACGCCCAGCCACCCTTCCTATTCTTGTAAGTCAATAAGTCCCACAGGTTATAACCTCTTGTCTGAAGTTTCATAAAAGATCAAAAATGGTTTCCTGCTTCTAATTCCTCCCCTTCCCAAACAAGCTTTGCATCATACCAGCTCACAGTTTAGCCAAGAGCTTACCAGGTTTGTTATGAAAACTTTGGTCATTTCTCCCAAACTCCCAGTTTCCTGCTTCACAGAGGCACTCTTTGAACACCAAAGCAGACTCTCATTATTTACTTGCTTCCCTTTTTTTTTTGAGACAGGGTCTCCCTAGCCTTAACTGGACCAGTGCTCACTGTTCACATTATAATGGTCTCGTAATATGTCCAGCTGTGCTGTGTAGACCATAATTGCTTGCTTCTGCACAGCACAACCTTCATTCTTCGTGGTGTTAATAATAATCTACTTCCTCCTCTTCCCCCTCCCCCTCCTCCTCTCCGTCTTCCTCTTCCTCCTCCTTCTCTTCCTCCTCCCCTTCCTCCTCTTCATGTTCATGCTGCTGCTACTGCTGCTGCTGCGTGATTTTCGTATTCATCTCAAATTCAGTAACAGACTTTCTTCTTGCCTGGAAATTCTGCTCAAACACATTAGATGTTCCATTCATCGGCTTCCTCTTCAGGAAACCTACCCTAGAAACATCTGACCTGTCCTCATCTGCACAGCTTCGTCGGTCACCCAGCTGCTGTCACCCTCAGAATCAACTTGACCTGTCTCCCAACCCTTGGGTTTCTCCCTGAATTTAGATATAGCACATCTGATTGCTTCCCAACACAGGGTGCAAAACAGAAAAATATGCTAACATCTTGCACACCTGAAATGACTTACTTCATCCTCACAGTCAGTTGTCATTTGGTCTTAATATAGAATCTGAGGCTGGGTGCATTTTTTGCCTCAGAATTTGGAAGGCATTGCCCCGCCCTTCTCATGTTCTGTGCTGCTGCCGGGACAACAAGACTCTAATACTTTTACAAACTTGCTTTTGCTGCCTCTCACTAGGAGGATAGGGTCTTTCTTTGAACGCAGTGTTCTTAAGTTTTGCAGTAGTGTCCACTGGAGCAAGTTCATCTTCAATAGTGTCCACTAGAGTGGGTCTATCTTCAATAGTGTCCACTAGAGCAAGTTCATCTTCATTTGCTGCTCTGGTATTTATTTTTATTTATTATTATGATGATGATTTTTTTTTTGAGACAGGGTCTCCCTGTAGTTCCAGCTGGCCTAGAACTCACTATATAGACTAAGCTGGCTTCCATCTTACAGAGATTCACCTGCCTATACCTCCTCCCAAGTGCTGGAATTAAAGGCATGTGCCACCACATCCAATATTGCTCTGGTATTTAAAGGATGCTATCAATCTGGAAACTCAGATTTTTTACTTTAATAAAATGATACTGAAGGAGGTCTTGGAGATCCACTAATGGGACTCCAGCCAGTGTCCAGTCTTTAAGGAGGAAAGCCTGCTAATGCTTCAGAAAGGGATGCCTGGTCTAGCAAGACCTGACTTTGTCCTCGAGTGGATGGAACTGGTAATTGAAAACCCAAAAGGAGCCAGGGACTGCCTGCCCCCCCTCAAAAAGAACCTGAGTGTGCTGGATAGCTTTAGTGTCAACTTGAGACACCTGGGTTGAGGGAGCCTCAATTGGGGAATTGGCTCCTTTGGATTGGCCTGTGGCCACATCTGTGAAGTATTGTCTTGATGGTCGAGCAGTGTGGGAAGGCCCAGCCCACAATGAGTGGTGCCACCCTGGGCAGGTGGTTGTGTACAGTATAAGAAGGCGGGCTGGGCATGAGCCAGGGGAACAAGCCAGTGAACAGCATTCCTCCATGGCCTGTATTTCAGCTCCTGCCTCCAGGTTCCTGCCCTGAGTTCCTGCCTTGGGCTCCCTAAACGATGAACTGTGACCCAGGAGATGTAAGCTGAATAAACCCTTTCCTCCCCAAGTTGGTGTTGGTCAGAGTGTTCTGTCACAGCAATGGAAGACAAACTAGAACAATGAGTGACCCTTGAGGACCAGATCCTCAAGTGACCTTGAGAAAACAAAAACCTTTGGTTAATCTGGGCTGTGTGGCCTTAAAAATCCAAAAGGAAAGTATAACCAGAAATAAGTAGAGTAAGGCCTGAGAAATTGTACTTCAGGTATAAAACGTGAGATGTTAGTAAAAAGACAAAAAGTAAGAAAAAAAAAAGTTGTTTTGCCTGTCTTACTGGAAAGTGCAGCTACCCTGTGGCTGCCACTGCTTTTGCCATCCTTCAAAGATGTGAGAAGACACAGCCTTTTAACCTTCCAATATGGACTGAAGACTCATGTCTCTCCAAGAATCCTCCAAACCTTCAGTGCCAGATGGGAGCTGCTGAGACATTCAACTTGTGGACTGAGCTACTACTGAGGTTTCAGCCTTTTCAGAGTATAGACTGCCATTGTTGGACTATCCAGGCTATCGTGGAGACCAGTACAGGAAGATCAAGACTGGACCTTATTTGGTGACCATGGGAAGGGAAGACCCCAGTGTGGAGCACAAGGGCAGAACCGATAGTGGTTTGGGTTTGCCAAGGAGGAGACTTCAAACATGACATCTTTCAGCCTAATAAAGAAAAAAAATCATAAGCTGAAGATGCTAAAACCTATTATATATGTGGCATGCACATTTTGTAGTGATGCATATTGGAAGGAATAATAAAACAAAAACAACAAAAAGACTGGGTCAAAGAGCTGACTGAAACAGTGAACTGCTCGAAACAGTAAACTTCTGCATCGAGAATTTTGAGAGAGACTGAGAAAAAGATGAAAAACATGTTTGGCAGAATACATGAGCTCTGGTGGGGTGTGGGGGCAGGGAAGGGGGACACGGGTCTAGATTTGATTTGAAATTTTGTATGAAATGCACAAAGCTTCAATAAAAAATTGGCTTTGAAAAAAATAAAATCTGGAAAAAATGATACTGAATTATTAACATATTTTCATTCTATTCTCTTCAGTTATTCAGGTGTTTGAATCCAGCAGACAAGCCTTTTGTTATTTTGGTTTTGCTTTAAAATTTTTTGTTTTAATTATATTTTTATTTATATGGGTGTTTTGTCTGCATGTATTTAGTGCATCTGTGTCATTCAAAACCCACAGAAGCCAGAAAATTCCCTAGAACTGGAGTTATGGATTGATTGGCTCTTAGCTGCTATTTGGGTCTTGGAAACCAAACTCAGGCCCTCTGCAAGAGCAGCAGTGCTTAGCGGCCTAGCCATCTCTCTAGCCTTTAGCCTTTAGCCTTTAGCCTTTGTTTCTTAATTCCACACTAACCAGGCTTCAGTATTCAAGAGTTTTCTGTGTTAACATGGATTAAACTGCATTTTAGAAAAGAATCTAACAGGCAGGCATAGTAATGTGTGCCTGTAAACCCAGAACTCAGGAGGCTGAGATGGGATTGTGAGTTGGAGACCAAACTATGCTAAAAGACCCTATAACAGTGTCACAGGGACCCTAAATAGATTTAAAAATTGCCAAGTGATCTCATGCTGAGGGTGAATGAATGGTTAATTTTGTTCTCAACATGATTGGATCTCAACCAAGAGATAAGGCTCTGGGTGGGTCTGTGTGGTTATTTCCTAGAAGTATTTTTTTTTATATAAATTTATTTTTATTTTTTTAACAAATCTAGACCCGTGTTCCCGCCCATTCCCCCACCCCACCAGAGCTCATGCATTCTGCCAAACATGCTTTTCATCTCTTAGTCTTTCTCAATATTCTCCATGAAGAAGTTGACTGTTTTGAGCAGAAGTTCACTGTTTCAGTCAGTTCTTTGATGCAGTCCTTTCTGTTGTTGTTGTTTCCAATATGCATTATGCCCAACTGCTTTGGACAAAAGCTCAGGGGGCCCTACACAAGAAATACTTACAACTGGGTAATTGGCACTAGCATCCCCAAGAGTTTCTTCACAGGCTTGGAAACAAACGTTCTTAAATTCATTTGGAAAAACAAAAGACCCCGAATAGCCAAAACAACCCTGAGTGAAAAGAGCTACACAGGGGGGATCTCTATACCAGACTTCAAACTATACTACAGGGCTATAGTCATAAAAATAGCCTGGTACTGGAACAAAAACAGAACTGTTGACCAATGGAACAAAACTGAAGATCCAAATCTGAGCACATACAATTTCAGCCATCTTATATTTGACAAGGGGGCCAAGAAGCCACAATGGAGAAAAGACAGCATCTTCAGCAAGTGGTGTTGGCAAAACTGGATCACCTCTTGTAGAAGAATGAAATTAAACCCCTACCTCTCGCCCTGTACAAAAGTCAACTCCAGATGGATTAAAGACCTCAACGTGAAACCCCAAACTCTGAAGGTGATAGAAGAAAAAGTTGGCAGCAGACTACAAGACATAGGCATAGGAAAAGACTTCCTAAATCAGACAGCAGCTGCACAAGAATTAAGGTCGACAATTGACAAATGGGACCTCATTAAACTCAAAAGCTTCTGTACATCAAAAGAAACAAGGAAGTGAAGAGAAATCCCACAGAGTGGGAGAAAACCTTCACTGCAGATACATCTGACAAGGCATTGATTTCCAGAATATATAAACTACTCAAAAAACAAAGAAGAAAGAAAACAAATGACCCACTCAATAGATGGAGCAAAGAGCTGCACAGAGACTTTACAAGTGAGGCATTAGAGATGTCTGAGAAACACCTCAAGAAGTGTTCAACATCACTAATCATTAAGGAAATGCAAGTCAAAACCACTTTAAGATATCATCTTACTCCAATAAGACTGGCTAGGATCAAGAAAACAAATGATACCAAGTGCTGGAGAGGTTGTGGGGAAAGGGGAACACTCATCCACTGCTGGTGGGAATGTAAACTCATACAGCCACTATGGAAAGCAGTGTGGAGAACCCTTGGAAGACTTGGAATGAATTTGCCACCCGACCCAGCCATACCACTCCTGGGCATGTACCCTCAAGACCACCACAGAGATACATGCATGGCCATGTTTATTGCAGCTCTCTTCACAGTAGCAAGGAGCTGGAACCAACCTAAATGCCCCTCAACTGACGAGTGGATAGAGAAAATGTGGTACATCTACACAATAGAGTTCTATGCAGCAGTAAAGAAAGATGACATCATGAACTTTGCAGGAAAATGGCTGGAGCTAGAAGACATCATGCTGAGTGAAGAAACACAGTCCCAGAAAAACAAACAACGAATGGTATCCCTCATCTGTGGATGCTATTTCCTGGAAGTATTAACTAAGGAGGGAAGTCTCTCCCATAGAGTAGGTAGTACCTGCCTCTGGCCCAGATATAAAGAAGTCTGAGGGGGAAACAGTGCTGCTTTAGCCTGCTGCCTGTCTTCGCTCCTTGCTAGTACACACATTTATTCTGTTGCTGCTGTCCTTTTCTACCAGTGGAATCCAGCTTATTTGGTCTACCATTGTGAACCAAGGACCAGAAATCCTACAGGCCTTCAGTGCCAAATTGGTATTGCTGCCATATGGACTGGGCAGTTCCTGGATTCTCAGCCTCTCCAACATGTAGACAACTATTGTTGGACTACCCAGCCCATATCCTGTAAGCCAATCTAATAAATCCCATGGGTAATATATAGTCATTCTGGTAGCTCTTCCTCTAGAGGACTCTAATACAGTGAGAAAGGCCCTAAGTCCTGAAGGCAGAGGATGAACTGGGAGAGAAGGAGCCTTCTCCCAGGGAAGGGTTAATCTCACAGTTCTGACAAGTTATCACAGGATAAATCTATACAGTGGTATCTTTTGCCTTTTGCTTCATCTTTTCTATAAATGGTGACACTGCCTTAGGCAAAGCAGGGAAAGCTGGGAACGTTTCTTTCCCTAATTCTGGGAAAAACTGAAACCCATTTCCTTTTATCAATTCTTGTCTCCTGGTTGGTTTTTTGTTTGTTTGTTTTGTTTTGTTTTTAAAGTATCAAGCAGTGGACTTCAGATTTTTCTAACAACTGTTTAAAAAAAGGTCAGACAATTTAACACATTCATTCACCACGAGGTATAGTGAGTGACAGAGTTTAATGGTTATCTCCCCTATTAGTATGTAGGGTTTTTTTTTATTTTGATTGGTTGATCTATTTTTATTTTATATACCTGTGTGTATTGCCTGCATGTACATAAGTGCACCATGTTCATAAAATGTCAGGAGAGGGTGTCAGACCTCCTGGAACTGGAGTTACAGCTAGTTCTTAGCCACTATCTGGGTGCTGGAAACTGAACCTGGGTCCTCTGCAAGAGCAGCCAGCACTCTTAACCACTGAGATATCTCTCCAGCCCCTATATTGTTATTTATAAATATGTGAATGCATGCATACATAAGTGTGTGCCTGTGTTTCTTCCAAGTTCACATGTGTGGAGGCGCCATGAAGGCCAGAGGAGGGTCCTGGATAGTCTGGAGCTGGAGTTGCATGTGGTTGTAAGCCACTTGGAGGTGCTGGAAACTGAACTCAGATCCCCTAGAAGAATAGCAAGCACTCTTAACTGCTGAGCTATCTCTCTAGCCCTGTATTTCTTAGTTTTTAAAAAAGACTAAATTTATTATTTGTCTTAAGCTAACAGAATAAGTAGAGCTCCAGTTGAAGAATTTAAGGCAACTAAGTTGTTTTCAAGATTAAGGATAATCTTTTCTTGAGTTTTCTCAAATCATGGTCATCAAGGTAGGTCCACCTCTACTAGGCAGGCTGTAGTAGTCTCACTCTAAGCACTCCAGGTTGAGAATAAGAAATCAGAATATCTGTTCAGTTATAGTTCTAGTTAACTTCTGCATCTTGAAAATCAGATACCATGTAGATGAATGATAAGGTATTGACATTAAACCAGAGGGAAAATATATTTTATTGTACTTATAATAAGTACACAAAGTTAGGCATCAATTGTAAGCAACTCTAAGTCTGTTTTAAACAGATTTCCTCATACAAGTAGTGGTTGTAAGACATGAAAATACAAAATGCTATATAATTAGGCCAGGAAAATTATTATGGTTAGTAATATAACCAAACATCTTCGATGGCATGAATAATATTAATAATCAACATTATGTGCTCTAGGTTGAAGCAGGCACAAGGAGCACATTTGAATATTCAACAAATATCAGAGGATGTCTCCTATATTCTAGTTTACAGAAAATTACAGTCACGTTTACCTGCTTTTGAGCACAGAAGGATAAACAACCAAAGAAAGGGAGTAGAAAAGACAAAAAGTCCCTCCTTGGAGCTAGATTCCCAATCATTAAATACTGACTAATTTCACTGACAAAAACAAAAGTCTCTATGGTATGTCTAACTACCAAGAGGGCTCTATTGAAGCAACTTACATATATTGATTTTTTTTAATTTTTATTTATTTTTGTATGTGTATGAATGTACTGTCTGCATGTAGGTCTGTGCACCCGTGTCGTGCAATGCTGCGGAGGTCAGAAGAGGGTCTCGGATTCCTCTGGAACTGGAGTTCTCCTGGAATTGGAGTTACAGACGGTTCTCAGCCACCATGTGGGTGCTGGGGATCGAACCTGGTTCCTCTGCAAGAGCAGTCGGTGCTCTTAACCGCTACGCTATCTCTCCAGCCCACATATATTAATTTTCATAAGGGAGGTAAAACCTTTTCTGTAGGTGAGGACACTAGAGCAACATCTTGCACAGGAGACTGGCAGAGCTGGGATCTGACAAGGCATCCAGCTCCAAAGCCTGTTTGTTCTTTCCCCAACCCCTCAAAGCTGCTGAAAACTTCTCTGCCTTTTGTGCTTTTCCTCTGTTCAACCAATTCAACTACAAATGCCTATTTTCATCATTGCTTGTGCAAAAACGACTCTATTCTTTATCAAGAACTTCCTGGTCCTCTTAAGTGAAACACCTGAAACAAAAGTTTTCCAGACACTTTCATACATTGCAGCAACCCAACTTAAAATCACGCAGTTCAGGCTGTGTTTTGTCTGGGCTTGGTTAAATACACTGTTGCATAGTAAGTATTTTAAGAGATTTTAAGAAGCCTCCAGCTAGTTGCTTACATTGTAGCATCATTCATCTGCCCTAGCCATCTTGTTGAATCCTTTCGGATTATTTTCCTTACCAAAGTTTTCCAATAACATCTGATAGCCAAAGAGAAAAAACCTACATTGAATCTTCGCAACAAATTATCAAACACGGGCGTGGTGGCTCATGCCTTTAATCCCAGCACTTGGGAGGCAGAGGCAGGCGGATCTCTGTGAGTTTGAGGCCAGCCTGACCTACACAGCGAGTTCAAGGCACCTAGGTCCACAGAAAGACCCTGTCTCAAAAAGACATAAATAAATAAGTAAATAAATAAATACTGTCAAACACATTAAAAATTATACCGAATTAATTGTGCCGTTTGGCCAGTTGGGACCTCCTGTTTTGATAAGATATTCTGGTTAGTGAAACCATTTCTCTTACATTTGATTTGTTCGTATTCTTAGCATTTAGACTCACTGGTTTTCCTTTAGGAATACTGGTATTTTCTTACTGGCCTTCCTAGCAACTTGTCGTGTACGCTATAGTATGTGTATGGAATGGTTGTTTCTCTGCAAAATCAGCATATTATACTTTTCATTGGAGAAACAAAGGTGTGAGCATGGCTGAATGGCAAAAATTTAAGAAACCTTGCATGTACAGCCGCCCGGGGCGGTCGTGGAGGTGGCTGCCCCAGCCTGACTCCCGCCGCAGGCCACTCTGCAGCCGCCGCGTCGCGCCCCGCCTCCCCGGCGTCCAGCGCCCGCCGCAGGCCAGGCCAGCCTGGGGCTTCCCCAGGCCGCGCCGGCGCCCCCTGCAGGCCGCGTCGAGCAGAGCGGGCGGAAGGAACCCAAGCCGGCTGCCACGGTGTCCGCGCCGCCGCCGCCGCCGCCGCAGCTCCGCTGGGCCCGTGTCTAAGCCGAACGCCCTAGGAGCCTCCCGCCGCGCCCCGCGTCCTCCAAGCCGCTGCGCCTCTCGCACAGCCACAGCTTGGGGCCCAGCCTGGCCTCGGCCCTCCGCTCGCCAGCCCGGTCCGCACCGGCCTTCACTCTGGAGCGGCCCCGGCAGCCGCAGCAGGGGCGGCGGCGGCGCATCGAGGAGCTCTCCAGGTCGTCCCGGGAGCGGCTGCTGCAGTCCCGGGACAGGATGTTCTCCAAGTTCACCTCCATCCTGCAGCACGCCGTGGAGGCGGTAAGGCCGCGGGCGTTCGGCAGGCCGGGGGGTGGCGGCCCAGAGCCCTTCGGCCGGGCTCTCTCGGAGGCCGGGCGCCGCGGAGGGCGAGGCCGAGGATCGCTGTGGGAGGCTGGGCCGAGGCCTGGCTCAACGCCGGCGCCCCTTCCCAGCCGCCGGGGCACGGCAGGGGCGCCCAGGCGGGCCTCGGAGGTTGTCCCATTGCCCTGACCGGGCCCTTAGAGCTCCCCGGCTTCCTGACCGTTAACCTCCGGGGGAAAGTGGCCAACCAACGTTGAGCAAGACAATAGAAGCCACACTGCCCCACTGGGCTGGGTTTGGTTTTGCTTCTCTTTTGGGGTGCAAGAGGTGTGAGCTGGCTGTGGGGACCCGAGGGGAACCCGTGATGGCACCCGGTTTCATAATGGTGCTAGCTAGCTTTTGCTTCCTCCAGCCTGGCGCCTCAACTCAGTCAGAGCTTATTGATTGATTGATCTGCAATAGGAGTTTGTGGGGTCCAGTGGAGTTCGCTTTCAGCAGCGTCGGTGATCACTGAGCACACACACCATCTGTTTCCTTTTTCCTTGTGTAGTAATGCGCTTCCTGGACGGTCTTGGAGTATCCTGCAACAGTGCTTTACTTAATCAGCAGAGGGACATTATTCAGACATCCTAACATACTAGTAATCCAGAAGAGCCTAAATAGGGTACACCTTGCCACTGTTTTAGGACTAAATCCTTAACTTTTTTTATAGCCCCAGCTGGCCTGGAACTCACTCTGTAGACCAGGCTGGCCTTGAACTCACAGAGATCCGCCTGCCTCTGCCTCCTGAGTGCTAGGATTAAAGGCTTGTGCCACCACGCCTGGTGTAAAGATGGTTCTTAGCCGCCTTGTGGATGCTGGGAATCAAACCCGGGTCCTCTGCAAGAGCAGTTGGCGCTGTTAACCGCTGAGCCATCTCTTCAGCCCCTATTTCCTTAACTTTAATAGCTTACCTTATTTTGGAGATAATTGCTCAAATTGAATAACGCCTTCAGGAACAATTGTTTAGCTTTTTTAAAAAAAATGATATATTTCCATGTTAAGATTATATGATACAGCACCTTTTAAGTTCACATGACTTTGTTTTTAAACATTTTTTTCTTTTCTTTATTTCATGTGTATGAGTGTTGTGACAGTTGTTAGCTGCCATGTGGGTGCTGAGATTTGAACCCCGGTCTTCTATAAGAACAACCAGTGCTCTTAACCACTGAGCCATCTCTCCAGCCCCCTCCATGACTTTTTTTTAAGTAAATAACAATTATTTTTTTAATGGTCAGATAATAAAACTAAAGTGAGTTATAAATGAAACCAAAACTTCAGAAGAGTTGTTTTCTTAGTAATATTTAGGCAATGTTAAAAATGATAGTTCTAGACAAACTCTTGAGGGAAACGTCAAATTGGGGAAAGAGAGGGGATGTCAAGTGAAAACCCATGTTAACTTGTGAGGGAGGTGACAGACTTTGACACAGCTTTTACTTTTCTTAATCTAGTCAGCATTATGTGTAAAATAATGTAAAATTTTAAGAGCAGCAAAATTTATATTTTTATACTATACTTTAGAATAACAAGAGTCATCTAACTTTAGAAATTGAACTAATTGAATTAATATTGAGATCATTGAAAATAAGAATTTATTCCCCCCCCCCCGCCCCGCTGGGCATAGTGGCCCACGACCTTAATCCCAGCACTTGGGAGGTAGAAGCAGGCAGATTTCTATGAGTTTGAGACCAGCCTGGTCTACATAAATGAGTTCCAGGCCAGCTGGGGCTACAGGGAGACCCTGTCTCAAAAGGCAAAAAAAAAAAAAAAAAAAAAAATTTAGTTTCCTATACTGAAGATTGAACTCTGGGGCCTGTTATATGCTAGGCAAACACTCTTTTACCAATTCTGTGGGTTTTTTATTCTCATAGTCATTTTATAATTGTATGTATTGTATTGTTAGCATCTGCCAAACTATCCATCTAAGACTGTGGTTCTGGGGCTGGAGAGAAGGCTGAGCAGTTTAAGAACACTGGTAGCACTTGCAGAGACCCTGTTCAGTTCAGAGCACCCACATGGTGGCCAACAATCATCTATAACTGCAGTTCCAGGGAATCCAGCACCCTTTTCTAACCTTTGCAGGAATCCAGGACACAGATGCACTTATACACATGCAGGCAATGTACTCATACACATAAAAATAGTAAATAAAATTTTTTTTTAAAGACTCTGGTTCTGTAATACCCAGTTTCTCTATTTTGATAAGGTCATTGAGGAAGAAATTAAGAATGGATTAGATTCACCTGCTCCCAGGAGTGAATGAATGCCTTGCCTCTGGGAATACCAAGTTCATTTGCTCAGTGCTAGTGTTTCTATCTGTGCTGTTAGACAGTTACCATGAGAGGACGGAGAGCTCATGAAATCTGGTTAGCTTTGTTTTCTTTTGCTGGGACAGAGTCTCATGTAGCCCAGGATGGCCTTGAACTCATGATCCTCCTGCCTCCATCTCCCCAGTGCTGGAGGTTGTAGGCTTGGTCCCCCTCATGCCCTGTGAAGAAAAAGTTTTGATATACATTCCCCTCCCCTTTTAACATTCTCCTGGGTAGGAACTCCTATGTAATGGCAAATAAGTCATCCTGAGGAATTTTAGGAATGTTTTTTCATACCCCAAGATTTAGTTTCTAGCTACTCAGTTTTGTGTGTGTTTCCCTATTTTCGTCCATAAATAAATCTTACCATTCCTTAGTTCATTGGCTTTTCCTCTCTCCATTAAATTCTGATTCAATATTCCAGTGACATTATTTGGGTTCTTCAGGTGTAGGAAGGAACCCTAGACCTGCAGTGACCAGACCTTTTTCATTTATCATTGTTTCTGTAGAGCAGTGTTTTCCCAGGCATTGGTTTTAACAGTGTCTAGGTTTCCACATACAATTGGATAAGGCTTCAGGGTTTTTTTTGTTTCTTTGTTTTTGTTTTTAAGGTTGAGCAGCTGTATATTTATTTAAATGAAATTATATGGCAGAGTTTGGGAGTTTTAATTTTTTTATTTTATTTATTTATTTATTTTGAGACAGGGTCTCCCTGTTGATCCAGCTGGCCTGGAGCTCACTCTGTAGACCAGGCTGGCCCTGAAATCCCAAAGATCCGCCTGCTTCTGTCTCCCCAAGTGCTGGGGGATTAAAGGCGTGGGCTACCACGCCTAGCTTGTTTTGTTTTTGAGACAGGATCTCTTGTAGCCCAGAATGGCCTCAAAGTTGCTGTTTAGCCAAGAATGATCTGGAACTCCAGACCATCCTGCCTCTTCCTCTTAAGAGCTAAGAGTCCTGGCATGTGTCACCATACCAACCTTGTTTGTTGTTTTATTTTGATTGGTTTTTGCACCTAAGGCCCTTGGCAAGTGCTAGGTAAGCACTCTACCACAAATTTATCTCTAACCCTTTTGAAGTTTTTTATTATTATTATTATTATTATTTTTTTTTTTTTTACTTATATTTGTGTGTGTGTGTGTGTGTGTGTGTGTGTTACCCATGGGGAAAGTGTGGAAGTCAGAGGACAACTTGAGGGAGTCAGTTCCCTCCTTCTAGCATGTGGTTCTGGGAATTGAACTCCAGTTGTCAGATTGGTGGCAAGCTTCTTTACTTGCTGAGACATCTTAGTAACCCCCAGGCCCCTTTAAAGTGCCCAGGCTTTTCTGGAATTTGTGATCCTCCTACCTTAGCCCCTTGGGTATATGCCACCACACCTGCATGGTTTTCCTCATTGCTCTTAACTGCTTACAAAGAGGAAAAATATTTTTTCAGAGATTCACATTTGAAAATATGTTGTTAAGCCAGTAGACTGCATTTGGAGGGAGGTGAGGGCAATGGCTATGAGTGGAGGTAGGGCGGTAGGGAGGGAACTCACATTTTGATGAAACGCCAGAATTACTGCTTCTAATTCGACCCTCCTTTTCAGGTGGAGTCCTTAAAATGGATGTGTTCTGTTTAGCCAGTTGTCCCAACAGGACTCAAGTCTGAATCAAGAAGGCCGTGTCCGTAACTTAGTTTCCAAGTTAGATCGTGCTTTATCAATTTTTCCTGAAGGATAATCATATAACTTTATCCTTAAAACTATTATTGTTGAAGGACTAAGTCCTGGGTAGTAATTAGTATAGCGGCAAGCAGTTTCCTCTTTATATATATATATATATATATTATATATATAGAGTAATGATAATAATTATTTTTTTTTTTTTTTTTTTTTGAGACAGGGTCTCCCTGCAACTCCAGCTGTCCTGAAACTCTCTGTGTAGACCAGGCTGGCCTTGAACTCATAGAGATCCACCTGCCTCTGCCTCCTGAGTGCTAGGATTAAAAGCATGTGCCACCATGCCCAGCATGGCAGTTTCCTCTTTAATTCCACCTACTTCTGTCCATGAAGAAGAGGGTAATTTTAACCAATTCAATGAATGTCATCCTCCTAAATTCACATATATTGTTTTCTTTCCAAATTATAGTTAGGACTGACTAATAACACCTGTTGTGCCAAGCGTCCCTGTCCCAGACTTGACCTGGAGACTACTCTAGGGCCTCTTGCATGCTGGGCAAGCTTTCTACCCCTGAGCCATCCTAGCCTGAAAGATATATAATCCAGGTTGGCCTTGAGCTCTGTGATCCTCCTGCCTGTCCAGCAGATTCCCCACTGACATGCACTGCTGGCTAACAATTCTTTAAAAATCTACTTTGTCCTGGGATTTAAATATCACATCAAACACAAGATATATGTTTTTTTGTGGGAGGTTTTCTTTTTTTGACGAGGTCTCCCTGTAGCCCCCAGCTGGCCTTGAACTCTCAGAAAACCACCTGCCACTGTGTCCTGAGTGCTGAGATTAAAGGTGTGAGCCACCATGCCAGGCAAGATTTCTTAAGTGTATTCTTTTCCAACAAGTGATGCCCAACCAAGTTATTTTCTCATTTTCTCATTCAGCAGTTGTTCTGTGAGCAGCACAGTGCTAAGGTAACAAGGTGTATCTGTACTCTTGATCAAAATGCTTACAGTCTAGTTTAGGAAATAAAGTACACACATTAAATCATTGTGTTAGAGATGCACAAGGATGCACTCAAGCCCTCAGAGCCAGACAGAACAAGGTTCTGTTCTAGCCTCTGTTCCTTCTATGCCTACATGAAAGTTTACTAAGTCTGTACACTCTATTTTCCTCATCACAAAATGGAAGTAATTAGATCCATCTCATAGGATTGTTGCAAAGATTAAAATGAGATGTCCCTGATGATTGGTTGGCCATACCAGGGGATCTATAGGAGGAAGGCAGCAGACACTTTGGAGTAGTAGGAGGTCTCTGAAGGAGACGTGAGCTAATGGAGAGGAAGAAATGATAAGGCATTTCAAATTCAGAGAAAGCCCAGTTTGGTGGCTCATATCTGTGTCTTCATGACTTCAAGACCATTCTGACTTATATAGTGAGATCCAAGCCAGCCTGGGCTATAGAGTAAGACCTTGTCTCCCTACCCACCCCCCAAAAAAGTCAGACAAGGTTGGCCACTCTTGTAATCCAATCCTCAGAAGGTGAAGGCTAGAAGATAAGGAGTCCAAGGCCAGCTACCTTTGAGTTTGAGGCCATCCTACAAGAGATCAATTTTATTTTATTTTATTAATTTTCTTTTCGAGACAGGGTCTCTCTATAGCCCCAGCTGTCCTGGAACTCGCTCTGTAGACCAGGCTGGCCTTGAACTCACAAAGATCCACCTGCCTCTGCCTCCCAAGTACTAGGATTAAAGGTGTGTGCCTCCATGCCCGGCGAGATCAAGTTTAAAACAAACTATACAAAAGCAACAGAACAAAGATCTTTGTGGTAGGAAAAGCTGACACAAAGCAGAAGTGATAGTTAGAAATTATTGATGGAGGTTCTTTTGTGTGTTGGACATTTTGGAAAAAGTCCATGTTTCCAGGGTGAAAAGCATTCTTTTTTAGGGCAAGTTAGTTAACTGGCTTTTGGTTCTTTATAGGAGTTTGAACAAAGTAGGAACTTCTTTTGAGAATGTAAGACTGTTATGACGCGGCATGGTGGTACATACCTGGAGTCCTGTTACTCAGATGGCTGAGACAGGAGGATCTCAAGTTCAAAGCCTGCCTGCCCTATGTAGTGAGAGCCTCCCTGCTGCAAATTAAAAAGTAACAAGAGGGCTGGGCATGTGGCTAAATGGTGGAGTGTTTGCCTAGCCTTTCGAAGGCCCTGGGTTCAATCTCCAGTAACACACATACCCTGTACAGTGTGTGTAAATTAGTGCTGGCCTACACATACTATTTATCAAATATCACTGACTTCATTTCTTCATGAAGTAAATATCATAATACTCTCTGCCATCACTGATCTGGCAACAGCCTGCATGATAAAAGATGATGACTCCATCCCAGCTCTTGTCCAGTTTACAGCCTAGTAGAGGAATGGGATGATTAAGCAATAGTTAAGTGGGGTAAAGGCAAGGAGAGAGCCTCAGAGTGACAGGTGCTGTGAGATGGAGAAGGGACAGACTTCTGGAGAACAGGAAGTCTCAGATAGGTGTTCCTGTCTATTTTGGGTTGAGGTCCTGGTTCCTCAGAGTTTGGAAAGCTTGATCTCTGTATGCTAAAAGGTTCAGTTGCAGTTTCCTCGTGCTGATTCATATACCTATTTCTTTTTTTTTACCCAGAGGATATTTTTTATGCAATGATAAAACAGATAATTGGCATATTAGTAACAAAAAGGCGAGTTGACTAGTGTCTCACAGTAGGAAAATGTACTCATTTTTGAGTAATACTGTCAGTCATCTTAGTTATTAGCAATTTACAAGAGTTCAGCTTTCTTCCTCCCAGGCAGAGGTCCCCATACAAGTCCTGTAAAGCCCCTGGTCTAGTGATTTACTCTGTAGAGCCACTGGGGATGACCTGGAAAGAGGACACTTGTGTAGCTACCTAGAAGGAAAAATTGTGTTATACCTTAAAAACTAGGCACATTGTTTTGAAAGAGTGCTTTCCTCTTGTGTTTGTTGCAGCTGTTAGTACATCTAACCATATAAAGCTCCCAAAGGTCTTTCTTCCTTTTAAGTCTTTCTAAGGAGATTTTGCAGCATCCTTTTTACAGCTGAAGTGAATATGTTGTCTTCATTCTGCACCGAGTAGTACACATGTGGGAGTGTGGAAGGGCAGCTTCAAGATGCCAGTGCTTGAAAAGTTTAGTTCTTTCTTTTCATAAATACATTTCATCCTCTGGGTTGAGACAACATGTGTGTGACCAATACCCGTAAGTTGCACAATAGTTGAGAAATTGTTTTGACAGAGTTGTCAACTTTGATGTCACTGGGGAGGAAACCGACAGTCAACATGGAGCAGGAGGAGCGCAGGAGAAACCCAACTGCTTGCTGCATGTCATCTGGCAGGTTCCCAGCCTGGCCCAGATAGGACGCTCCTGACCTCTGCGGATGGAGGGCTGTGCTGCCTGGAACTCGCTCTGTAGACCAGGCTGGCCTTGAACTCACAAAGATCCACCTGCCTCTGCCTCCCGAGTGCTAGGAGGATTAAAGGCGTGCACCACCATGCCCGGCTAGAAACCTTTTTTTTTTATATATATTTTTTTATTTTTAAGGGATTCTACAATATAATGACACAGTTGTTTGCAGATAACATTGATGTTACTCAGTATAAACCTGCTTGTTTTTAAACTAACCTAGGCTAACACTGTACTTTCCAACCAAAGTTGATTGACAGCTCTACAATGAGGGGGGCTCTCATTCTTTTTTT
>VZQC01000410.1:3238974-3351209 GCA_009823505.1 Rhizomys pruinosus
GGGGGGGGGGTCAAACACTAGGCAGAGGCAGGCAGAGTGAGTTCCAGGACAACTGGGGCTACAGGGAGACCGTGTCTCGAAAAGACCAAAAAAAAAAAAAGTTGATAAAATGTGTTTTTTTTTTTGATAATTCATTTTACTTTTGGGGGGGGGTTGGGGTTTGTTTTTTTGGTGTTTTTGAGACAGGGTCTCCCTGTGGCCCCAGCTGTCCTGGAACTCACTCTGTAGACCAGGCTGGCCTTGAACTCACAGAGATCTGCCTGCCTCTGCCTCCCAAGTGCTAGGATTAAAGGCCTGTGCCACCACACCTGGCCTCATTTTACTTTTTTGAATTCAACTCATTTCTCTTTAAGATTGGACATACAGAATCAAGTTCAACCCTTATTTTTATGCTGCTTTTGTGTCACTGGGCAAGTGTAGAGCTAAACTTTAGGGGAACCTTGTAATGCTGTGCTCTTAATTGTTGTGGTCTTTGCGTTTGTGTAGCTTGCACCGTCTCTGCCTTTACAAGAAGATTTTGTCTATCACTGGAAGGCAATTACTCATTACTACATAGAAACTTCAGGTAAGGACCATTGCTGGTATTAATTAAAAGGAAGTGGGTTTCATACTAAGATCTACTTCAACATAAGTTCAGTTATTGGATTTTTAACTTGAAAAAATTTTACCTTTTGTATTAGTCACTTTTCTGTTGCTGTGATAAAGCACCATGACCAAGGAACTTATAAAAGGAAGAGTTTATTTGAGCTTACGATTGACGGTTCCAGGGAATTAGAGTCCATTGTGGCGGGAGGCATGGCGGCTGGATCTGGAGCAGGAAGCTGAGGGTCACGTCTCGAAAAGAGCACAGGAAGCAGAGAGAGCAACTGTAGACCACGAGGCTTGTTAAAACTCACTAAGCCTGCCTCCAGTGACACACTTCCTCCAGCATGGCCACACCTTCTAAGACCTCCGAAAACAGCGCCACCAACTGGAGACAAACGTCTGAATATCTAGAGCCTATGGGGGACACTCATTCAAACCACCACACCTTTGATTCAGCTTTTAGGGTCATTTAAATACGTATCCTTGAGCTTCCACTGTATGTGCTGGGCATTGTTCTAGGCTGGAGCATTGAATTGTGGCTCTCATATATAGCAGTTCTTTCCTAGAAGAGCTTATATATCACCTGTGGGGAGGCCATGGAAGAATACATAAGGCGTGTCAGATAAGTGTCGAGGGGAAAATAAAGCAGGCAGAGAGGGAGAGCAAGGACCTGTGTTTGGAGGTGAAGATAGGCTGATGGCTGCTCTAGGCTGGAGAAGACCATACTGCCCAAAGTGACTCAGAGCTGAAATCTGAAGAGAAAGCCAAGCCTGGTGAATAGTTGAGGAAGTGTCCCAGGAAGAGGATGGAGCTAGGCTCCCTCACAGCACGCTCTTGCCTACAGGGTGAAGGGTTCCCGGGGGGCCTTCCGAGCCATCCTAGGGGCTTCCACTTTGCTCTACTGTGGAAGCCTTGGAGGTATTTGAGTAGAGCTATAATGTAGTCTGTTAAACCAGTCACTTCAGCTTTTGTGAAGAGAATTAGCTTTAGAGACACCACAGGAAGCTGGTAGAGCTGTGAGAGCACTATTGCCATGGTGCATGTGAGAGGAAGAGCTGGTGTGGACTGTGCTAGAAAGAAGTGGTGGTGTGGGCTGGGCAGTGTGAAGGGCTGATATTCTGGGTGCTCAAAGGAAGCTAATAAATTGCGTGTGTTGGGTATGAGGTGATGAAAGTTTGGGTCTGAAGGATTAGAAAATTAGTGGATTTGGGGCATGTTCATCTTGAGATGCCTGTCACTTATCCAACTGGAAATGTCCAGTAAAGGGTTGGCCACAGGAAGGTGGACTTTGGAGGAAGTCTGAATCAGACAGGAAATTAAGAGTCACAGGCATGCAAGTGGGATTTGAAGCCATGACACTGAAGCTTGGCATGGTGGCACATACCTTTAATCCTAGCCCTCTGGAGGCAGAGCCAGGCCAGTGACTTCCAGGCAAGCTGGAACTAGGGAGATCCTGTTAACGAAACAACAACTACCAAAACCCAAACCAAATAACGCTATGATCCTGGATGAGATAAGGTAGGGCGGAAAGATGGCAAAGTGCTCAGTGGTCAGAAGAAGCTGCTTTTGATGACAAAGTGGAAGACAGCCAAGAGCAGAGAAAAAGAGAGGGACTGAGTGTCCAGGTGCCAGACTAGGAATGATCACTGGAATTAGCCGTGAGTAGGCCTTGGTGTTCTTGGTAAGGTCACCAAGACAATGTGTGTAGTCTGCTCTCCTGGGGAGTGTTATTATAAAGGGAGCCAGGAAGGAGACGTGGCAAAGAGGATATTTGTTTATTTATGTGTGTGCACTTGTGCGTGTGTATCTGCACCTGTGGGTGGAACCCAGTAGGTGGTTGTCTTCCACAATCACCCTTCACTTTATTTTTTGTCACTTTCGGTTTTGTTGTTGTTGTCTTTTTGAGACAGGGTCTCGCTATAGTCCCAGCTGGCCTAAAACTCACTATGTAGACCAGGCTGGCCTTGAACTTACAGAGATCCACCTGCCTCTGCCTCCCAAGTACTGAGACTAAAGGCATGCACCACCACACGCTTCTTTTGCTAATGTCCTCTTTTCACCACTAAGCACTGGGCTAGGTGCTCCTGGATAGCTCTTCTTTGCCATCTTTCCCCCTATATTTTTTGTCACTTTTAAAATTTGTGTGCAAATATATGTATGTGTGGATGGACAGACTAGTGCTCATCCCATGGCACATGGGGCAGAGGACAAGTCTGTGGAGTTGGTTCTCTCCAGGGATGGAACTCAGGTCGTCAGTCTTAGGCAGCAAGTGCTTTTGCCCCTTGAGCCATCTCGATGGCCCTCTTCGCCTTAATTTTTGAGAAAGTGTCTCTCACTGAACCTGGAACTCCCTCATGGGTAACAATGTCTGGCCAGTGGGCTCCAGGGATCTGCCTATTCCCCTACAGCCCCAGCACTGGGGTTATAGTCATACGCCCAGCTGGTGCTAAGAATCCAAACTCAGGTCCTCATGCTTGCTTGACAAGCAGTTGCCCTCCCCACCCCCATGTTTTAATTAATTTAAAAAGATGTAATATATCAGACTGGGAGTGTAGCTCCAGGGTAGAACACTTGCCTGGCACGAATTAATCTCTGGGTTCCAGCCCTAGTATTGAAAAAGAAGGTAAAGGAAGGGAAGGGAAGGGGGAAGAGAAGAAGGGGGGAAGGGAAGAAGGAGGAAGGGGGAAGGGAAGAAGGAGGAAGGGGGAAGGGAAGAGAGGGAGAGAGAGGAAAGGGAGAGGAAGAGAAGAAGGGAAGAGAGAAGGAGAGGAAGGGAGGGAGGGAAAATAAGTTTTATAGAATATAGTGGAGGAAAAGAGAGCTACAAGAGGAAAGAGATGATTCCTGCACAATATCCTTAGGTAGGAAAAAGAAGATGTAGTGTTCATGTGGAGACTTGGTCTTTAGGAAACAGACAGCTTATTCATGAAAACAAGACAGAAGGTCCAATAGCTATAAATGGAGGCCAGGGGTAGGTGTAGTGTAAAGAGTCTTTAGAAGTTGTTTCCTGATTGCTTCTATTTTTCTCAGTAAGTGGAAGGATGGAAGATAAATAGGGGTACTATGCATAGATTAGCTTAAGGAGGAACAAACTTTTTTTGAGCAGGGCCAGGTAGTATATACTACCCAGGCTCTGTAGGCCATGGTCTCCTTGGCATGCCTTACCCTGTGCTGTGGAAGTGCAAAGCCAGCCCTCAGTAAAACATAAAGGAGTGAGCATTCCTTGGTTGCAGCATAACTTTGATTTTCAAGAACTGGTGACAGGGCTGCGTATTTCCCGTGTGCCAGGGCTTAACAGACTGTTATTTGTACTGTGCTCTCTGAGGATTGTGCAGTTAAACACCACTGCATATACAGATTTAACCAAAAGAAGGATGGAAAAAAAATAAGAATAGTTGATTTGGCTAGCTGATTTGGTCATAGGTAATTCATGCTTAAAAGAAAAAACAAAACAAAAAACTGGGCTAGAGAGGTGGCTCAGTAGTTAACAGCCATGGCTGCCTAGATTTGATCCCAGCACCCACATGGTGGCTAATGACCCTGAGTAACTCAGTTCCAGGGGATCAGATGCCCTCTTTTGCCATCCATGGGCATTGCACATGTGAGTGCAACACACATGCAGGCAGAATAGTCAGACACATAAAATATAACTTAAACATTTTTTAAAGAAAAAAGTTCTTTAAAGCTACATAGTAAGGAAAAACTAGAATGCCTGTGCCTTTAAACATAAAATGTAATTTACATTCATTCAATTATTTGATGTTTACCTGACAGAACCACAGAGATGGTTTTTGGGAGGAACTGTCTTTTTAAATATTATTCCTAGCTTTTATGATTCGCTTTCCTTCTCTGGGGTTTAAAGAAATGCATAAAGTCTTGCTTTAAACAATTTCTTCTTGGTCTGGAAGCAGAAACAAGTGTATAGGTTACAATGTGGTAAAGGCCAAGTCAAGTCTGAGTCAGGTAGAGTCTCAGGTGCAGAAAGGGTGGAAAGAGAAGACATCAGAACTACAGTCTGCTTTAAATGAGGTAGAAAGTAGCAATGGAAAAGCATCAGTGCTGAGAGTTGAGGAATGATAGGAGTAGACAACAGAAACCAGAGCTTGTCTTCCAGGGGTTATTTCTAAATTATTACAGTTGAATATTAGCTAACAGAGCATGATTAGGATATTGATCACTATTGATAAGAATATGACAGAAGCCTCATCTTGGAGATAGCAAAAATAATCACACTGTTTGTGTAAGATTCAAGCATGCAGCTCAGATTTCTCTGTTTGATTTGAAATGGGGCAAAAGGAGGGTATTTTAATTGCACATGCGAAGTTTGAAAATACTTGAGAGTTTGCCTGATGCATTTTTCTGTTGTTTAGATGATAAAGCCCCAGTGACAGATACGAACATTCCATCTCATCTGGAACAGATGTTAGACATCCTGGTTCAAGAGGAAAATGAGCGGGAATCTGGAGAGACAGGGCCGTGTATGGAGTACCTGCTCCATCACAAGATCCTGGAAACATTATACACCTTAGGGAAGGCTGATGTAAGTTCCTACACCACACTGTGTTCTCGGCACGTAACACACTAATGCTGTGGAATAGCCTGCCAAGTGCTCAGATTCAGTGTAGAGATAGGTATTGTACATGGCAGGGATCAGGTAAGATTTGAGGGGAAATTTGTGTGGCTTGTACAATTATGAAATCCGTAGAGACAGCAGTGCTCCCCAGGGCTCTGGATCACAGCTGGTACTTAGCTGGTTTTAAATCCCACCATAAGTGTTCGTGAAAATAAACTCAAGCACGTATGCTCATGGTCAAAGGGAGTAAGAGTATCTGGTGACATCAGGGTCCCAAGGACTATATTCAGAGTTCTGAAAGAGTGTCATTGATTATTTTGACATTCAGCGAATCAACAGTGGATGAAATTTGAATTTTAGGCCTAATGAAATTTTAAATACTTTTGCTGAGGTAGTATTATCATATAAATAACATTTTGTATCACAGAATTTCACATTCATTCATCCTTAGCTAAAGGGAAATGTTCTGAGAAATGTGTCAAGTGCTTTTGTTGTTGTATGGACCCCAGAGTGTGTACTTATGCCAACTGCATGATGCTGCCCACTACCTTCCTAGACCTGTTGTTCCCAGCTGTGCACCATGCTACTGTACAGAGTAGTAGGTGACTGCAGTGACATGCTAAGTATTACGTGTCATGGGCTGGAGAGATAGCCTAGCAGTTAAGAGCACCGACTGCTCTTGCAGAGGACCCGGGTTCGATCCCCAGCACCCACATGGCAGCCGAGAACCGTCTATAACTCCAATTCCTGGAGAACTCCAGTACCAGGGGAATCCGAGACCCTCTTCTGACCTCCGCGGCATTGCACGACACAGGTGCACAAACCTACATGCAGACAGTACATTCATACACATACAGAAATAAAATTAAAAAAATATTATTACTAAGTATTACGTGTCAGAACATAGAAAAGACACAGTAAAAACCACATGTTGTGACCTTAACAAGTCTCTGGCTAATCTTTAAAAACTTGGAAATAATTGAAGGGGTTCTCCTGCTCTAAAACCCTATGGTTTTTATGTAAATTCCTATGATAAATGTGAAAAACAAACTAAAATAAATTAATGGACATATTTTAATACCAAGTAGTTTTTAATAGTACTAAAGACAGTTTCTGATTAAGTCTATAAATACTCTAGTTCTTTTTGAAGTACATTTAAGTTAAACTCACTCATTTGATTGATTGATTTTTTTTTTTTTTTAGACAGCATCTCCCTATAGCCTCAGTTGGCCTGAAACTCACTGTGTAGACCGGGCTGGCCTGGATCTCATACAGATCTGCCTGCCTCTGCCTCCACCCAACTCAATTTACATTCTCTAAAGAACAGATCTGCTCCCTAGTAACTTAAAATGTATTCTCCTCCTCACTTCTTTTTCCTGTCCCTTGAACTGAAGGATTTTACAACACTGACTTGAATAAGATATTAATGCTTTAGTCAAATGTTAGTACTACTAGTAAATGTATTTCTGATATAAGTGATTGTGAATATTTTAGCATTTTATCTGAATAAGGTAGTTGCAGCCTAAAAATATTATTGCACTTAAGATTATATTTAAACTATTTTCAGATAGAATCTCTGATGACACCTTAGAAATAACACATTTTGTGACTTTGTTTTAGCTGTGACAGTGTCCATTACAGAACATAGAACTTGGCTGACTCATAGTCCTTTAATCTACTAATGTGAGTGATCATTACTAGGCTAACAACTTTTCAGCAAAATAACTGACATGCTATGTCAACTTCTCTAGTAAATAGTATTTTCCATAATAACCATAACGTGAGTATTTTTGCAACTAATTTAAAATAGTAAAATAGTTTATGCCATATGAAGTATGCGTATTAGGAGGCTTTATTTGTCCCTGTGGATGATTAGTGGTCACTTGCCCTTGCTGTATAACAAGATTCTCCCCTCACAATGGCAGGAGCTCCTCTCGTGGCTCTGTCACCCAGCATCTACCTGCCTGTGTTGCTTAAAGCCAACTACAGTCTCAGCAGCACGTTGTCACCAGTGTTTGTGATTCCTGAGGCTGGGGTGTTACATGCTGTATCATGGTCTCAGGCGTATAATTGTGCTTCTAGAATGCCACTTATTACTATTACTAGAAACTTATTCTGACAATCATTAACTGGCCAGTGGCGTTGTCTTTGAGGGTGGACTCTGTCAGTAGACGTGGTCTTTGCTATTTGTCAAGCATCTGTTCTGTTGCTTCCCTCTTCTCCTGTGCCCAGTGTCCTCCAGGGATGAAGCAGCAGGTTTTGGTGTTCTATACCAAGCTTCTGGGAAGGATCCGACAGCCGCTGCTCCCACATATTAATGTCCACCGGCCCGTGCAGGTATCTGCTCCCCTTAAAATCACATGGAATTTAATATAGATGTAGCTTTGAATTATTTTTCTGCGAGTTAATAGAAGGAATTATTATAAAATAGCCTGAAAATCAGCAAACATTTTGGGGTTTTTTTCTTCGTATTTACATTTTTTTTTAGTTTTATACATTACTTTTCTATTTACTTTATGACATCACAAAGTGTATTATATACCTCATTAATTTTTTAGGGTAATATACTTGAAAATTTACCGAACTAGTAAAGCTATTTTTGATATAGTAATTATAAACATCACCTGTGTTCTATTTAATACATTTTTTTAATTACTTGAAATTTTAAAATATATTTAAGGTAAATATATGACTAATTACATACTTTAAAAAGTTTAAAAATTGTTTTTGACAGAAATTAATCCGACTCTGTGGTGAAGTCCTTGCAACGCCAACAGAAAATGAAGAGATTCAGTTTCTCTGCATCGTGTGTGCGAAGCTGAAACAGGATCCCTACTTGGTTAACTTTTTTCTGGAGGTATGCCACACTTCTCCGACTTCAAAGTATGCTGGCATTCAGCTCCTTATGAAAGTTGAACTCTGAAAGATGTTAGGTGCAGTTCTATTTTACAACTTATTGGATAATTGTTCCCCTTCCCAGAATGATTTCTGAATTAAGATTGCTGTTTGTTCTAACTTGAAATCTACCAGGGCAGGTGATTTTAGAAGAATGTTTTTGAGCCAGATACACAAGGTAGGACTGAGGCTGGACAGATACGAAGCCACAGCTAAGAGTGCACTTAGAGAGACGGCACAGAGGTTTATGGGCTGTGTCCTGTGCAAGGAAGTCACATGGCCTGTGAAGAACAACAGGTACGGGGTGGACAAGTCGAGTCACCCCAGCTTTGTGTGCAGTCGGTGGCGCCACTTTCTGTACTGTTTTTATAACCACAATCACCAAGTCATAGTGGATGTAAATTAATTGGTATTTTAGATTTCACTTATAATTTTAAAAAGGAAAACAAATTGTACTTCTGCTTTCATTTTCTTTAATCTTTTTTGTTGTCAGGTTTTGTTTTAGGTTTTTGTTTTGTTTTGTTTTGTTTTAATGTCTGTATACATGCATGTGGAGGCCCAGGATAGATGTTAGGTGTCCTTCTCAATCTCTCTCCACTTTATTTCTTTGAGACAGGGTCTCTAGAACATGGAGCTCAGCAACTAGGATGGACAGGCTGGGGTTGCAGGCCAGTTGTGCCCACCTTTTTCACGGGTCCTGGGGATCTGGACCAGAGTCCTCATGCTTGAGAAACAAGCACTTGAACTGGGCTGTCTCCTTAGAGAAAGCATTGAGGAATATATTGGAGAAACTGGCTGTTTTTGTCTTTTTAGTTAAAAAATTTCCTTTCCTCACCCTTCTCTCTTCTCTCCTTCCCTTTTCTTCTCTCCTCCTCTTTTATTTCCCCCACTGTCCCTTGATGAAGGTGCACTTATATCACTTATATGCAATTCACTTTTTTTTTTTTTTGTCTTTTTGAGACAGGGTCTCCCTGTAGCCCCAGCTGTCCTGGAACTCACTCTGTAGACCAGGCTAGCCGTGAACTCACAGAGATCTGCCTGCCTCTGCTAGCAATTCACTCTCAAGTCTGCAGTTCCACAGACATCTGTGGACCAGCACTGTAGTCACCTAGCACTCCCATTCCCACCTCGCACTCCTTTTGTCCCCTACTCCTGTGCCCACTAAAAATAGCTGTCTGTTTGCTGTCCCAATAGTCATCTCTTTCCAAAGTCATAACTGTGATAAGCCTTTTGAGACTGACATTTTTTTTCACTAAATATATTTGAGATTCACCCCTGTGATGGTTAATCCTGGCTATTAACTTGACTGGACTAAGGAACAAATAAGAGAAAAAGGATCTTCGGATTGGACTACCTCAACCCAGATGGCCCACCCCAAATGTGGGCGTTACCTTCTGCTGGCAGGCAGTATAAAAGGCCATGGCAGAGGGAGCTGGTCCCTTTTTTCCTGCAGCTTGCCTCTCTCTCACTGGTGAGTTTGTCTTGCTGCTGTGATCAACCCTTGGGATCCCAGCGTGTACTAAGACCAGCAGATCTCCTAGAATCCATCAGGCCTTCAGCACCAGATTGGGACTACTGCGACATCCAGCCTTGCGGACTGAGCAGTTCCCTGGATTCTCAGCCTCTCCAGTGTAGTGTGGCTACTGTTGGACTACTTGAGCTCTGTCATGTGAGCAAATCAATAAATTGTATATAGCTATATATTCGTCCTGTTGCTTCTGTTTCTATAGAGAACCCTGACTAATACAGATTTTGGTACCAGAAGTGGTTCTAGAGAAACAGAATTGAAAGGATGAATTTCTTTAGTGGGCTTGGTAGTTTCTGGAGCCAGCTCTCCAACCCAATGAAGCCTAGAGTTACTGAAGGCTCTCCTGGTGGCATGAAGAGGAATGATAATCCTCGGTGCAGACTATTTGATGTAATTATGAAGATAGGTCCATTTGACTCACCTAACTCAACTCTTATGAGGAGCAAGGAATTTAGCTACTCTATATAAAACGTTTGAGAAATTTCGGAAAAATAAGGAAAATAATGATGTTGCCTGGTTGCTCCTAGCATCTCTGGATAAAGTAATAGAGGAAAATAAGGAGCTCAGTGATAAAATTGACCAGCTCCAGATTCGAAACAACAGTTTAAAAGTTTCCAAGTGTGCTCTGGAAGAGCATCTTCTCTCCAGCAGCCAAAGAGCTAAAGCAGCAGAAAATCAAGCTGATTTACAATGCAAATTTAATTCCCAGCCACAAAGAGTGTCAGCAGTCAAAGTGAGAGCACTGGTGGGGAAAGGGTGGAACCCTGAAACTTGGGATGGAGATGTGTGGGAGAACTATGATGATGAGGATTTTGAACCCTCGGATTCTGAGGGATTTTCTTTATCTGAGGAATTAATCTCCCCACCCTCAGCAGAGAATCCACACCCTGCAGATCCCTCCTCCCCACCCTTGCCTGAGGAAACTAATCCCCCCCTCCCAGTGGGAGCTAATGTCCCTCAGGGCCCAACAATTGTTGCCTCTAGACCTATAACCAGATTGAAGTCTAAGCAAGCCCCTCAAGGTGAGATAGAAAGTGTGGTCCACGAGGAGGTGCGATATACTACTAAAGAAATTAATGAGTTTGCTGATTCATTCCGGCAGAAGCCTAAGGAATATGTGTGGGAATGGATTTTAAGGGTGTGGGATAATGGTGGAAGGAATATAAAATTGGATCATACTGAGTTTATCGATATGAGCCCACTGAGTAGAGATTCTAGGTTTAACATGGAAGCTCGAGCAGTTAAAAAAGGTGTTAAAAGTTTATTTGAATGGTTGGCTGATGTATTTATTAAAACATGGCCTACTAACAGCGAGTTAGAGATGCCTGATATTCCTTGGCTTAGTATTGATGAAGGGATTGTGAGGGTCAGGCAGATGGGCATGCTCGAGTGGATTCGAAGTGTAAAACCACATTCTCCACAATATGAGGACCCAGAGGACATGCCATTCACTGAATTTATAAGATGGAAAGTACTGAGAGAGACACCAGAACATTTGAAGAGCTTTGTTTTTGCTCTATTTCTTATGCCAGATCTTACAGTTAGAGAAGTTGTTGCTCGCTTGCATAAATTAAATGTACACGTAGTAGGTTTAACAGGACCTCAGGGTAGGTGTCAGGTGGCAGCACTGAATCGTCGAAGGCCAAATGAGCGTAGATGAGCGTAGTTATCGTAGTTATCATAATGGGCGGCAAAGGCAAAACAATGCCTATAATGGCATGACCCGAAATGATCTTTGGAACTGGCTAATTAATCATGGCATTCCCAGGAACCAATACATAAGAAGCCTACTAAGTTTTTATTTGATATGTATAAGCAGAAAAGCTCTAGAACAAATGACAGGAAGTCAACATTGGATTTCAGCAGTAGCAAATCCCATCCAGTTAACCAGTTTCCAGACTTGAGACAGTTCACAGACCCAGAACCCCTTGAATAAAAGGGTGGCCATGTTCTGATGAGGAACGACCTTGTCACAATACCAAAGAGTTATGCTGTTTGCCTTCCTCTTGTCCTTCCCCAGAGGGACCTGCGGCCTTTTACTAGGGTAACTGTACACTGGGAAAAAGGAAATAATCAGACATTTTGAGGCCTATTGGATACTGGTTCTGAGTTGACACTGATCCCAGGAGACCCTAAAAAGTGTTGTGGCCCTCCAGTTAAAGTAGGGGCCTATGGAGGTCAGGTGATAAATGGAGTTTTGGCTGAAGTCTGACTCACAGTGGGCCCAGTGGGTCCCAGAACTCATCCTGTGGTTATTTCCCCAGTCCCAGAATGTATAATTGGCATAGATGTAATTAGAAATTGGCAGAATCCCCACATTGGTTCCCTGACCTGTGGAGTGAGGGCTATTATGGTTGGAAAGGCCAAATGGAAACCATTGGTATTGCCTCTACCAGGGAAAATAGTGAACCCAAAACAGTATTATATCCCTGGAGGGATTGCAGAGATTAGTGCCACCATCAAGGACATGAAAGATTCAGGGGTGGTGATTCCTACCACATCTCCAGTTAACTCTCCAATTTGGCCTGTGCAAAAGACAGATGGATCATGGAGAATGACAGTTGACTATCGAAAACTCAACCAAGTAGTGACACCAATTGCAGCTGCTGTACCAGATGTGGTGTCCTTACTTGAGCAGATTAATATGTCTCAAAAGGTGATCTCAGCAGAGGATGAGTTTAATAATCAAGTAGATCGGATGACTCGTTCTGTGGATAGCCTCTTTCTCCAGCTATCTCTGTTGTTGCTCAATGGGCCCATGAACAAAGTGGTCATGGTAGCAGAGATGGAGGTTATGCATGGGCTCGAGAGCATGGACTTCCACTCACCAAGGCTGATCTGGCTACAGCTGCTGCCGAGTGCCAGATTTGCCAACAGCAGAGACCAACATTGAGCCCCCGATATGGTGCTATTCCCTGGGGTGACCAGCCAGCAATCTGGTGGCAGGTTGACTACATTAGACCACTTCCATCATGGAGGGGACAGCGTTTTGTCCTTACAGGAATAGATATTTATTCTGGTTATGGATTTGCCTTTCCTGCACATAATGCTTCTGCCAAAACTACCATCCAGGGACTTAGAGAATGCCTTATCCACCGTCATGGTATTCCTCACAGCATCACTTCTGACCAAGGAACTCACTTCACAGCCAAAGAAGTGCGACAGTGGGCCCATGGTCATGGTATCCACTGGTCTTACCATGGTCCCCACCACCCAGAAGCGGCTGGCTTGATAGAACGATGGAATGGCCTCTTGAAGACACAGTTACAGTGCCAATTAGGTAGCAATACCCTGGAGGGCTGGGGCAAGGTTCTCCAGCAGGCAGTATATGCTTTGAATCAGTGCCCACTATATTCTGTTTCTCCTATAGCCAGAATTCATGGGTCCAAGAACCAAGGGGTGGAAGTGGGAGTGATTCCACTCATTATCACCCGTAGTGACCCAGTAGGAAAATTTTTGCTTCCTGTACCCACAATCTTGCATTCTGCTGGTCTAGAAGTTTTGGCTCCAAAGGGGGGAGTGCTTTTGCCAGGAGATACAGCAAACGTTCCATTGAACTGGAAGCTAAGACTGCCCCCTGGCCACTTTGGGCTTCTACTGCCCTGAAGCCAACAGGCTAAGGAAGGAATAACAGTAGTAGGAGTAGTGATTGATCCAGACTGCCAGGGGGAAATTGGACTTTTTCTCCACAATGGGGGCAAGGAAGACTATGTCTGGAAGGCAGGAGATGTTGTAGGGCGCCTTCTGGTGCTACCATGTCCTATGATTAAGGTCAATGGGAAACTCCAACAACCCAAACCAGACAGGACAATAAATGGCCCAGACCCTTCAGGGATGAAGGTATGGGTCACTCCTCCAGGGAAAGAGCCAAGACCTGCAGAGGTGCTTGCTGATGGTGGAGGAAATACAGAATGGGTAGTAGAAGAAGGTAGTCATAAATATCAGCTGAGGCCACGGGACCAGTTGCAGAACCGTGGATTATAATAGATATTAACTTTTGTCCTATTTGGTTAAGAATGTTCTTGTTCATATATATACATATATTAAGCAGATACTTGTGTTCCCTTTTGAATGTGCAACTGAGATAAGTGTTGTGTTGTCATATTTAGGTTATTAGATACTGAAGGGCTAAGTGTTCCTCAAGGACATTACCACCTACTCTAAGATATAATGCTTTGCTATTGCACATGAGACACTTATAACATGTTAGGTGGAATTATGACCTTGCCATTGTTCACAATGGACATTTAAGCATAACATAAGGAGAGGCTATTTATTGGGTGTCAAGTTGACAAGGGGTGGACTTGTGATGGTTAATCCTGGGTGTCAACTTGACTGGACTAAGGAACAAATAAGAGAAAAAGGATCTTTGGATTGGACTACCTCAACCCGAATGGCCAACCCCAAATGTGGGCGTTACCTTGTGCTGGCAGGCAGTATAAAAGGCCATGGTAGAGGGATCTGGTCCCTTTTTTCCTGCGGCTTGCCTCTCACTGGCGAGTTTGTCTTGCTGCTGTGATCAACCCTACGGATCCCAGCCTGTACTGAGACCGGCAGATCTCCTGGAATCCATCAGGCCTTCAGCACCAGATTGGGACTCTGAGATATCCAGCCTTGCAGACTGAGCAGTTCCCTGGATTCTCAGCCTCTCCTGTGCAGTGCGGCTACTGTTGGACTCCTTGAGCTCTGTCACGTGAGCAAATCAATAAATTGTATATAGCTATATATTCATCCTGTTGCTTCTGTTTCTTTAGAGAACCCTAATACAACCCCTGACTGTTTTCTTATGTCAGTGAGTAGCATCATTGTATAAATGCTCTGTAGTTAAGGACTTTAGAGTTGTTTCTCAGGTTTGTTTGTTTTGTTTTGTTTTGCTCCAATTATTAATAAAGCCATTGTAAACATTAACATATAGGGTTTGTTTTCTTTTCTTCAAGGGTTTGGGGTTTCCCCCCCCTTGGAAAATTTGCTAGTGGTAGGATTACTAGATTATGGTAGACGTACATTTATCTTCATAGAAACTGATAAGACATCATGTCTCTTGTCCCCTCAACAGTAAATTCAAGCAAGTACCAAGTACCTGTTGTTGCAAGGTGTCATCAGGTTTTAGTATTTTTAATATTTGCCATTCTAATAGATGGGCTTGTCTTCTGTTATTGAATAATTTATTTGCGCCATTACCAGAGACAGTCAAAGCAGCTCAGCCTCAAAATTTCATGAATTGTAATTTGTAAGTAGTGTTAAGACTGTAAATGCCTGCTTTTCATGATGTACACCATATTTTATATCTTATTTTGCAAGTTTGCATCAAAATAGTTCAGATAGTCATAATTTTGGATTTTTAAGGTTTGTTAATGAGGGTAGCATAGTTATTTTGAGTTTTTTTAAATAGACACATGAGAAAAATAAATTAGTTTGATTAAGTATGAGGTTTCTTCACCTTCTCTGTTGGTTGATACAGTCTCTATGGAGCCCTGTCTGGCCTCAACCTTGGTTGAGGTGCTCTACCTCTTTCCCTGATTTGTTTTGTTTTTTTTAGGACAGCATCTTACTCTGTAATCCAGGCTGTCCTGGAATTCACATATTGCCCCTGATGTCCTTTAAACTTGCAGAAATCCTTCTGCTTCAGACTCCCGAGTATTCCAGTAACAAGGGTGAGCCATCACACCTGGCTAAGATTTTCCTTCTCAAGGTTTTTTTTTTTTAATTTTTTTAAAAAATTTTATTTATTTCTGTATGTGTATGAATGTGCTGTCATGCATGCAGGTCTGTGCACCTGTGTCGGGCAATGCCGCGGAGGTCAGAAGAGGGTGTCGGATTCCCCTGGAACTGGAGTTCTCCTGGAATTGGAGTTTCGGACGGTTCTCAGCCGCCATGTGGGTGCTGGGGATCGAACCCGGGTCCTCTGTAAGAGCGGTCGGCACTCTTAACCGCTGGGCCATCTCTCCAGCCCATTTTAAGAAACTTTAGTATACTTCAGATATGTAGATTCCAAGCTCACCTGAAAAAAATCTCTGAAGCTTGTTTCATAATTACATGGATATATGTAATTTTGCAGGGGAAATTTGCAGGCCTGTGTGTCCATCAAGAGATGCACTTTAGGGGCTGTCCTCAGAGAAGCAGCTTCACTGAAAGGGCCCCCTCAGGGCAGTCGCCTGTCTGCAGGAGTCGTGCCGCATCCTTACATTTCTCCCAGCCCTGCAGTCATGGGCATGTCCACTTTTCTGAACAGACAGGCGTGTTCAAACCCCTTCAGTGTCAGCCGTCGCAGCCTCCCCAGCTTTACGTCACTGGTTTGCATTCTGTGTTTTGTTTTCTCCTGTTGGCCAAGTCGTCAAGTTAATTCTCTTTTTGAGACAGGGTCTCCCTGTAGCCCCAGCTGTCCTGAAGCTCACTATGCAGACCAGGCTGGCCTTGAGATCTACCTGCCTCTACCTCCTAGGTGCTGGGATTAAAGAGTGCAACACCACTCCCAGCTCAATTCAGTTCTTTAGGACAGAGATTGTGGCTCCCCATAGCTCCTCTAATACCTGAAACTATGCTTAGCAGCTGCTTAACTGATCTGAATGAGAGCATGAGTGAATGAATGCAGCTTTATCACTAACTGTGGATAATGATACAGCACTTTGCAGTCAATCATGTATCCTCTGAAATCTGTTTGTTTACATCAGCTGCTGTAGACATCTACTGTGTGTTAAGTGAGTATGTGGATGAGGTAGAATTGGTCTTTGCCATTTATTGTGTAATGAAGAGAGTAAGACAAATATTAGCTAAGGTAGTGCAAGGGGGGCTCATAAGAAACATGCAGAACAAGCCTAAAGTGCTCACAGGATGAAGAGATTATGTCTGCTCTGGATCATCAGGAAAGAGGTCATCTTTGAAATGAGCCTTTACAGTTGCTTAGCTATGAATGAGTGAGCATAAGGAATAAAGTGTCTTCAGGACACGGTATAAACAGGATGTGGAGTGGAAAGAGCCTGAACAGACAGCTTGGGACTGTGTGAGGCTTTGGATGGCAGAATGGTTGTTGCTGTTTACTTGGAGACACCGGGAGCTACTAAGGATTTGGGGGGGATGTTATCACATGGTTGAGGCTATGCCTTCATAAGTGAAACTTGGGGCACTGTTTATACAGTGGGTTGCATTAGGTGAAGAGAGGGAGGTGAGGAAGCTACTTGAAGTTGACAGAGCAGCACAAATACGTAGCAAGGACTGTGGCAGGGGGTGCGTATGGGTTGAGATGAAGTGGCTTCCAGCTATAGGAGCAGGAGGGAGGCTCCATGTGCTGGGGAGCTGTTCTGTGCAGGAAGCAGGAAAGGGCCATTCAGATGCTTGGAATCCTGAACTGATGAGGCTGGAGCTGAGGAGGGGAGGGGTGCATCCGGGAGCTGTTTGGAGGAGATGATATTTCGGTTCTGGACACTTTGAATTGTCCTAGTGCCCTAATGGACATAACTAGCTGATACTGTCATTGATAGGTGACTTGGGAGAGAAGCCTGGGATTGAGAGACTCAGGAGTTTTCCGCACCAGTTTGTTCTAGGACCACTGACATCCAGCCCTCCGGAGGAAAGAGGAACATTTTAATGTGAGCAGAGCAGGAGCAGGTGGCAGTAGTTCCCCACCTAGGGAGCTTTTCTAAATGAAGATTTCTTGGCTCCACCTCCAGTGTTCAGCAGGGCTGACCCAGGAGTCTGGGGTTTTTTTTGTTTTTTGTTTTCTGTTTTTCTTTTTTTGGTCATTTCAAGACAGGGTTTCCCTGTAGCCCCAGCTGTCCTGGAACTCACTCTGTAGACCAGGCTGGCCTTGAACTCACAGAGATCCCCCTGCCTCTGCCTCCCAAGTGCTAGGATTAAAGGCGTGCCCCACCACGCCCAGCCAAATCTGTTTTCTTATCTGGCCCACAGAAGAGTAGCGTGTCCTCAGTCTTGGATCACACTATGAGAAACACTGGCTTAAGGAGCAATTCTTCCTTTCATTATTCCTATATATGACATTTCTACCAAACAAGATTATTAGAAATTTAGAGGAAAGCTGGGTGTGGTGGTACACACCTTTAATCCCAGCACTTGGGAGGCAGAGGCAGGGGGATCTCTGTGAGTTCAAGGCCAGCCTGGTCTACAGAGTGAGTTCCAGGACAGTTGGGGCTACAGGGAAACCCTGTCTTGAAAAGACCAAAAAAAAAAAAAAAAGAAAAGAAAAGAAATTTAGAGGAAGAATAAATTGTGCTTTCTCTTTTTTTATTTTTTATTTATTTTTTTTAATTGTGCTTTCTTTTTAAAAAATATGTATGTGTATGTATATATGTGTGTGCACGCAGGCGTGGCGTGTATGTGTATGTGAATGTGTCAGTGGAGGTCGGTGGTCAACTTCTAAGAGTCAGTTCTCTCCTTCCACCATGTGGGTCCCCAGAATTGAACTCAGGTCATCAGGCTTGGCGACAGGTGCCTTTTCCTGCTGAGCCATCTTACCAGCCCAAATGTGCTTTTATGAAGTATGATGTGCTATTGATTTTGTAGGGATTTAGCAAATTGCTCACAGCACTACTGAGCTTCATAGAGCTATTCTAGACTGTCTGCTGTGAACTCATATATCTCAGGAAGATTTATAATTACTATAATATAACTTTGGAAGTAGGCCCCTGATTAATTTAGCCTTTCATGTGCTTCTGTGATGACCTAAGCACAGGCATAGGCCCCTTGGAGAGACTGGTTTAGAGTGAATTTCAACTTGTGTGGGTAATTTGATCTTTGTTCTCATGTTCAAATGAAAAGTAAAACATTTTTGCATTGAAGCTAGTAATTTGCTTCAGTTAAAATTCTCTTTATGTTTGGATGTTGGGGTCAAGCAATCAAATCTTATCCTCGGACACAAATAAAAATGTCCCCAGTGTAGTTTCAAAGTGAAGTCAAAAAAATAACAGAAAAAGTTCTTCTGTTCTTTTTAAAAAGTTGAGGGCTTTTGTGGAAACATCAAGTCTAATGCTGATAACTTTTGAATTTTCAAGTAAATTTGCACCCTGCTGCCATGATCTTAATAGAATCAATACCGAGGTGGTGTATTTGTAATAGCCTAGTGATTTTAAAAATTAACTGTACCAGGCATGTTGGCAAATACTTTTTTCCATTATTTTATTTATTATTTTTATTTTATGTGTGTGAGTGTAATGCCTGCATTAGATAGGTCCCCCCATGTCCTGCAGTGCCCAAGGGTCAGAAGAGGGCATTGGATCCCCTGGAACTGGAGTTATGGATGTTGTTAGCTGCCATGTGAGTGCTGGGAATTGAACCCAGGTCCTCTGCAAGAGCAGTCAGTGCTCTTAACTGCTGAGGCATCTCTCCAACCCCCAGCACATATTTTTAATCCCAGCACTCAGGAAGCAGAAGCAGGTGAATCTCTGTGAGATAGAGGCCAGCCTGGTCTACAGATCAAGGTCCAGGCCAGCTGGGGTTACAAGTACTTTGTCTCAAAAAAAAAAAAAAAATTAACTGCAGTTGAACCTTTTCCCTTGTTAGCATTGGTTGTTTTCAGTAGTAGTCAAAACATTATCTCTAGTACTGTTTACTGTAGTCAGTATAAAATACTTTGTACGAAGACTTATTTACTTCCATGAAACTATAAAATTATATCCAAAACATGATTTGGTATAAGTCTGAATAACATTTGACATAAAACTTTGCTATTTTAGTTATGTATGTGGAATGTTAATTATGACAAATCCAAGCTGGGTCTGGTGACATGAGATCTGTAAATCCCACTTACTCAGGAGGCTGAAGCAGAAGGCTTAGAATTTCCAGGTCTGCCTGGGCTACGTAATGACAAGGCTAGCCTGAGTAATTAGCAATGATTGGAAATGTATGTATCTCAGTGCTACAACATTTGTCAAGAATGTGTGAAGCCTCTGGGTTCAATTCCTAATACCACCAGCACAAAAAAAAAAAAAAAGAAAGAAAGAAAAAATTATTACATTTTTATTTTTTAACATTTTTATTGAAATTTCGTGTATTTCATACATCGTTTCTCAGTCCAATCTAGGCTCATCCCCCCTTCCATGCCCCCACCCCACCCGAGTTCATGCATCCTCTCATTCCTGCCCTGTATCTTTTTCTGAGTCTTTTCAAAGTTTTTCAAAGCAGAGGAACTTTACTATTTCAGTCGGTTCCCTGTCCCAGTTCCTCTGCTGTTGTTCCCTCCACTCTGTATTGCTTCAACATATGCATTTATACTTCACACCTGTACTAAAATTATATCATCTGTACACAAACTGTCATTTCCACATCATATTTTGGGATTCACATTTCTCCTCTTTAAATTTATATTACTCTAAAATATGCCTACATATCCTCCACCCATATGCCAAGATTACAAAGTCTGAAGATAAGTGGTGGGTTATTCTAGAGACTGTTAAGGGATTCACATTATAAGAGCACAGTTGCTTTCAGGGAAAGAGGTATATAACATTGATGTTGCTCAGTTTGCCTTACAACTCGGTGTTTGGTGCTAGCATTCACAAATGAGGGATGCCATTCGTTTGTTTTTCTGGGACTGTGTTACTTCACTTAGCATATCTTCAAGTTCCATCCATTTACCTGCAAAGTTCATGATGCCATTTTTCTTTACTGCTGCATAGAACTCCATTGTGTAGATGGACCACATTTTCTCTATCCACTCATTGGTTGAGGGGCATTTGAGTTGGTTCCAGCTCTTTGGTATTGTAAAAAGAGCTGCAGTGAACATGGCTGTGCATGTATCTCTGTGGTAGGATGAGTCTTGTGGGTATATACCTAGGAGTGGTATGGCTGGGTCAGGTGATAGGCTCATTTTGAGTCTTTTTAAGGGTTCTCCACACTGCTTTCCATAGTGGCTGTATGAATTTACATTCCCACCAGCAGTGGATGAGTGTTCCCCTTTTCCCACAACCTCTCCAGCATGTGGTATCATTTGTTTTCTTGATCCTAGCCAGTCTTATTGGAGTGAGATGATATCTTAAAGTGGTTTTAACTTGCATTTCCTTAACTATTAGTGATGTTGAACACTTTTTAAGATGTTTCTTAGTCATCTCTATTTCCTTGTTGTGAAGTCTCTGCTCAGCTCTTTATTCCATCTTTTGAGTAAGTCATTTGTTTTCTTGATTCTTTGTTTTTTGAGTAGTTTATATGTTCTGGATGTTAATGCTCTGTCAGATGCATCACTGGTAAAGGTTTCCTCCCACTCTGTGGGTTTTTTTCTTCACTTCCCTGATTGTTCTTTCACTGTACAGAAGCTTTTGAGTTTAATGAGGTCCCACTTTTCAGTTGTCAACCTTTTTTCCTGTGAAGCAACTGTTTGATTTAGAAAGTCTTCTCCTATGCCCCCTGTGCATCCTGCCGCTGCTATACTGGCTGGGAAACTCCGCCCACATGGATCACACAGGAGGGGTGTGGTTTCACCTGGGTGCTTGAACCCAGGTCGCCGGGGCTGGCTTCCCCTCATCTCTGCTGTTCGCCAGTGCTTCTAGCTGCTGCTCCGACTACATTTTTATAACTCAGTAGTAAAAAGCTTGCCTAGCATGAAGGAGGCCCTGGATTTCAACCCCAGCCCCACACCAGAGAAAGGAAGGGAAGGAGGGAGGCCCATTCAAATGTGATTTCTGTTCTTAATGTGAACCTCACAAACATGTACTGCTTTTCAGAACAAATTGAAGTCCTTGGCCTCCAAAGAAACACCAACGATAATTTCAGAAGACACCCTGAAAGCTCAGGATTCCTCGTCAGCTGGCACAGGCCAGGCCCGGCCTTCTGCAGAGGTGCCAGGTGCTGCTGGGGTGGAGCATCCAGAGTCAGAGGATGAGCCGGGTCAGCAGATGGACGTGCTGTCCACGAGCCTGGATGACCTCAATGTCACTTCCCTGCCAGAAGCCTCTGTCATTCGTCCAAACCAAGATTATAACTTAGTGAATTCTCTGTTAAATCTTACCAGAAGTCCTGTGAGTCATCATCTTACTTTTCCCCAATATGATCACAATAATAGGCATTAAAAGTTAAAAAAAGAATCTACTTCTTTAATGTAAAACACTAGATCCCATTATGTTGAATTTCCCCAGATAACTTAATGTGGTTATTCTTTCTCCCTCAGGACGGCCGGATAGCTGTGAAGGCGTGCGAGGGTTTGATGCTGCTAGTGAGTCTGCCAGAGCCTGCAGCTGCCAAGTGCCTTACTCAGAGCACTTGCCTGTGTGAACTGCTCACAGACAGACTTGCCTTGCTGTACAAGGCCCTACCTCAATCAGTAGATCCCTTAGATATTGAAACTGTGGAAGCAATTAACTGGGGGTATGCACCATTGTTTGTATTTTTTCCATAAAGGTGACTTCTTACATACCTGCATTTCAAATCCACTTGAGTTTTACAGTGACAGAAATCTTTACTTTGGAAAATTTCACACTACTAGTGATCATTAAATGTAATATTTTCTTGAAGCTTATATTAAATGTATCAATCATTGGTGACAAATTGGTATGGGAACAATCCATTGGTTACAGAATTGAGCTACTTTTATTTGTCGTAGGACTTGCACTAAGATGGATAACTTTCATTGTTTTGTAACAACAGAAACACTGAGAGAGGGGCTGCTTTTAGTAATAACTTGCACACGCTGTAGAGCAGTCTGGGGCGTCCTGTGGCCTGCTGGTAGACATGGCTGCTTGATCCTTTTACCCCCTCTACACCTTTTCAGACTCTTTAACCCCTGAATTCTCATTAGAAATAGGATTTTTGGGCTAGAGAGATGGCTCAGCAGTTAAGAGCACACACTATACTTGCTGAGGACCCAAATTTGGTCCCCAGCACCCACATCTGGCTCCTTGCAACATCTTCTAATTCCAGCTCCAAGGGATCCAACACCCTCTTCTAGCCTCCATGGGAGCCTGCAGTCATGCGTACATTCCCATACCTAAGACATGTAATTAAGATTCTTTAAAGAAAATATGACTTGTATAACATTTATGTTCTTTAAAAAAAAAGCAATGTAAAAAACTGGTCATAAACCTACCTTCTACCAACAGCCTAATATTTTAGCATAATTACCTTTTACCACTTTTCTCCAAAAGTTTAACCATTCTTTGGTTTTTGTTTTTCTGTGCTGTTTTTCCCTCCCCTCTCAGGGAGCCACACTTGTTAACTGTACAAGCATATTGTATTTCAGGGCAGGAAGAGCACCTGGCCTATCATGTCGCTTTGGGCGTACTTTCCATTTCCTCGCTCTTCCTGACTCTGGACAGCTAAGAACCTCCCCCTTTTCGCTGCGTTCTCCTGATCAAACTTATGGCACAAGCTTAGGAGCCCTCTGCATGGTTTCCCCTGCTGCCGCCTTCTCCTTTAGTCTCTCTCCCCACCTTAGGAGCCAAAATGATTTACAACTTTTATTTGGAAGAGTTTCTCTTATGTTGGCCTTTCACAAATCCTCTTCTGCTTGTCATTCAGTGTTGCTGTGTGAGTGTGTCACACACATTTGCTGAGTGAGTTCATGCACATGCCATCCTTTTCCATGCAGACCAAATAGGACTGATGCTTGCTTTGGCCTTAGCATTTCCTCCGTGTCCTGCAGGTTGGATTCCTACAGTCACAAAGAAGATGCTTCGGCATTCCCAGGGAAACGAGCCTTAATCTCATTTCTTTCCTGGTTTGATTATTGTGATCAGCTCATTAAGGAAGCACAAAAGGTTTGAAATTTTTGTTGCTTATTGATAGTTTTAAATGTGTTTATTAAGTGAAACTCGAACCCCTAGTTCATCTCCCCACATTCATCTTCCTTGTGTAATTCGTGATGTGTGCGGCAAACACTGATTTGCAGTGATGGTTCCCTCTGCTTCTCTGGGGGTAGATGGGAAGTGCTGTAAGATTGTTGGGATAAAATGTTTTTGCCGCATTCCTCTTAGTTTTGGGGGTTGGGGGCACAACCTAGCAGCTGATGTCCAGTCTGGGTCCACAGTACTCAGCTCAGTTTTGTCTTCTGCACGGGTTCAGATGAGAGCACGAGCTGCTTTACTGACACTCATGCTGTGTTCTAGACTGCTGCTGTTGCTCTCGCCAAAGCTGTTCATGAAAGGTTCTTCATTGGGGTCATGGAACCTCAGTTAATGCAGACGTAAGTGGCCTCTTTTCTTAAAAATAAAAATAAAGTCACTGTTTGCATCCTTCCTGTCCACTGATGACCTGTCTGCTGTGCCTAGCTCGGAGCTGGGGATTCTGACGTCCACTGCTCTGCTGCATCGCATCGTTCGCCAAGTGACCTCAGATGTTTTGCTTCAAGAAATTGTAGTCTTTATCCTTGGCGAACAGAGGGAACCAGAAACTCTAGCAGAAATCAGCAGGCATCCTTTAAGGCACAGGTTAATTGAGCACTGTGACCACATATCTGATGAGGTGAGCCACACAGTGATAGCATTGGACTTAGAGTCTTTGAAACGAAGAATTTTAATGTACTTCTTTGTTTGTGTTTGTGTGTGTTGGGGAGGGGGGGCATGCATGTATCACAGTGCATGTATGGAGGTCAGAGGACACCTGGCAGAAGTGGGTTTTCTGCCACCACGATGTCAGTCCCAGGGATGGCACTCAGGTCCTAGGCTTAACCGCAAGCCTCTTTACCTGTGGAGCCATAATCTGCTTTAACTCTCGGCATGAAGCAAAGTATGCCGGGTGTGGTGGCGCACGCCTTTAATCCTAGCACTCTGGAGGCAGAGGCAGGCTGATCTCTGTGAGTTCAAGGCCAGCCTGGTCTACAAAGCGAGTTCCAGGCCAGCTGGGGCTACAGGGAGACCCTGTCTCAAAAATACAAAAAAAAAAAAAAAAATTGAAGGCTGACCTCCAAGATGGCAAGAACAACCTGTCAAAGAGGTTTTTCACTCAGCTTCTCCCAATCTTGTTCAGATAAGCATAATGACGCTGAGAATGTTTGAACATCTTCTACAAAAACCCAATGAGCATGTCCTCTACAACTTGGTCCTGAGGAATCTTGAAGAGAGAAATTATACAGAAAACAAACCTTTGTGCCCAGAAGACAGAGATGTGGTGGAGAATGGCCTGATAGCAGGGGCAGTGTAAGTGTCCATCAGCTTCCTCCCGGGTCTCTCCCCTGTCCCTTAGCTGCTCCTTAGCTGTCCCCCCCCCCTTTTTTTTAAATTTTATTTATTTTTGTATGTGTATGAGTGTACTGTCTGCATGTAGGTTTGTGCACCTGTGTCGTGCAATGCCGCGGAGGTCAGAAGAGGGTCTCGGATTCCCCTGGAGCTGGAGTTCTCCTGGAATTGGAGTTGCAGACGGTTCTCAGCAGCCATGTGGGTGCTGGGGATCGAACCTGGGTCCTCTGCAAGAGCAGTCGGTGCTTTTAACCGCTAGGCCATCTCTCCAGCTCCCAAGCTGTCCCCCTTTTAAATCCCAAGGCAGCCTAAGTGGTTCTTAAGCCTATTCACGACATTAATAGAATTTTGAGATTGTTAGTATAAATGATCATTTGTCTATTAAATATATTATCCTTTATTTCTTTATATTAAAAACTTAAAAATATTTCTCAGAAACTATCAGAGAATCTTTTGGTTTAGAAAATGTCATAATAAATGTTGTTTTTTATACATCATTAAATTAAACTTAGAGATCTGGAAGAAGATCCATTATTTACTGACATTTCACCAGATAACACCTTGTCAAACCAAGAGTGGCTTAGTTCTTCACCTCATGCGAGTCCAGACCACCCCAAAAATGATGGGAAGACGGAAGTCCATAAAATTGTAAACAGGTAAGGCTCTGTGTGGTTTGGCTTCAGCTCTGTGGCTTGATTTGATACACAGTACCTCTGTTCTTCGGCTGTTAACAGAAGTACGTCATGAGTTCAGTCTTCATAGATGCTATCAGCTTTTTGTCTTCAACATGTAGCATGAGACAGCCTGAAACAACAGTTGATACCAAGAGAAAAGTTCCACTTTGCCTCAAAGCTTAGCTCAGTGGTGGAGCACTCACTCCCCTAGTGTGTATATAGCTTCTTAGCTCAATCCTTAGCAGCACAGAAGTAAAAACAATTGAGAAACAAATAGTGGTTAAGTACACCTAATTTTTTTTAATAAAAATTATTTAACTTTAATTCCTAATTATAGCAACATTGACAATTGTCAGTTTGTGTTTTAATATTTTTTTAAGTGTCTGTGGCAACTTTCTCTTTTATCTTCCTTTCAAATGTAGTCACTGATGGGCCTGATTCTGGCAGTGACTTTGAAAAAAATGGCATCTTGCTAAAATGAGAAATTATGGAGCATAAAAATATTTCATGTTCAGTTGCTTAAAAAGTTTCTGAGATTAATAAATATAGCAGTATGTCATTATGTGGCAGTCTAAAATTTTCAGGAGTCTTTTTTAGGCTCGTTTATATTACATAAGAATTAGTAAGCTGGGTGTGGTGGCGCACGCCTTTAATCCTAGCACTCGGGAGGCAGAGGCAGGTGGATCTTTGTGAGTTCAAGGCCAGCCTGGTCTACAGAGTGAGTTCCAGGACAGCTGGAACTACAGGGAGACCCTGTCTTGAAAAGACCAAAAAAAAAAAAAAAAAGAAGTAAGTCTTTTGTCACTTCTCGCCCTTTTGGCTAAGATCAGGAGCAGTATCTCTTCATACTAGTTTAGTATCTGACCTGTCCTCTTTCCAAGGACAATATAGTAAATGGATTTTTGGAGCTGGGAGATGGAATAGGAGCTTGCTCCTTCCACTTTGTGCTTCAGCCTGGCATTACGGTACCTCCAGGAATAGTGCACATAACCCCTGGGAGTCTCAAAAATAAATTAAAAAATTATATAAAATTATTAAGTAAATGAAATAGTATTAATCAGTAAATTTATAAGACTGGTTCAGATAAGGACATAACATTATTTTTTGAATTTTTATATTTATAGTTGGTTAAAGTTAGTTCTGTGACTCATTATGGCCTTTTTCCTTTAAGTTTTCTCTGTCTGGTACCAGATGAAGCAAAGTCATCCTACCATGTTGAGGGCACTGGATATGACACCTACCTCCGAGATGCTCACAGGCAGGTATGTGATCAAACGAACAGCATCTGAGGGAGAAGAAAATCTAACAGTGCGTATGCCCACCCTCATCATGTCACGTTGCCCAGTTGCCGGCGGCCATTATGCCAAAGAAATGCGTCAACTCTCCTTGTGAATGAGACTTCAGCTCTGCTGGTATTCATTGGTTTTTTGGTTTTGTTTTGTTTTTTGTGTGTGTGCGATTTTTTTTTTTTTTTTTTGAGTCTGGCTGGGTCTCGTGTAGCCAGGCTGCCCTCAAACTAATTTACAGCCTTGATCTTCCAACTGCTGGGAGTATAGGGGTGTACCACCAACTCTCAAGGAATAGTTTTTATTATTTCCGGTCTTTTCTAATATTTTTGTTAAATACAATAGAAAAGAATTACTAGAAAAAGGAAAACAAAAACAAAATCTAAGTCTCAGTTGTTTCCTTGTTAGATCAACAATATGAAATTCCCAGATCACCATGAGAGCTGGAAGTGTTGACTTTCCCTTTTGCACTCATCTCATTGGGTGATAGTCACAAGAGTTGGAGTATCAGCATGGCCCGTTACTACCCTTTGGATAGCATTGTCCATCCTCTCCTGACAGCAGGCCAGTGTCAGTATGTTCTAGGAACTGCAAACTTGTTTGGTAATGGGCATGGAAATCCATTGTAACACAGTAGAACACATTAGAATCTTTAGTTCTTACCCTTACACCAAATCTTGCATAGTTGAGTCCTTTAAAGGGAAGAGCATATACAGTTATTAAAGGGGTGTCTTACGGAGGTCAAACATGCCTTTTTCTCACCAGCTTGCATTGACTCCTGACAGCCGTGATGCTCCCTGAACTTCTTTATCAGGAGCTACGCTGTCACTTCCACCTGGCCCCGGCACTTCCCACACAGCTGACAGTCACGGGGTTTCTAGGTGGTGTTCAAGGAAATCATTTTGGTTTCCTATCAGTTTTGTTTCTTATTAGTTCTTTAATGACCCCAACCCCTTCTCCTCCCTAGTTCCGGGACTATTGTGCTATCTGCTTGCGATGGGAATGGCCTGGCTCTCCAAAAGCGCTGGAAAAGTGTAATTTAGAAGCAGCCTTCTTTGAAGGTCACTTTTTGAAAGTTTTATTTGACAGAATGGGAAGAATTCTTGATCAGGTAATACATTCTAAGATACTAATTTCTGTATTATTTTGTGGCCATTCCCCATGAGATAGATAATCTTGTCTTTACTTGTTCTATGCACATCTCGTCTATCTTGGCTGCCAGTGGCCACTGACTTCTGGTGTGTTGAGCAAGGGAAGCACGTTCATTTGACTCCACCTCGTGATGGGCTCTGGTTTTGAGTGTGAGAACAGTTCTTTCCTTTATGGCTAACTTGAAGGCCTTTTTGTTAGCACAGTTGGCTAGTTGCAGGTGGAATAAGCTTAATGAGGAAGATCACAGCTGTCAGGAATCATGGAACCCCCTGGTCTCACTAAAATGATTAATTTGCTTCTTCAAAGAATGTGCGAATGAGACTTATCTTCATAAGGGAACGATGAAATTTTTAAATTTAAAAAGTTAATTTGTTTTTCAAATCACCATCAGCTGATCTGAGTCATTGTCAGAATGAGTTCAAATGCTAAAATCCTTCCCTCATTGACAGGGAGGAGAGAGCTTGAAATCCTTTACACAGGGGGCTATGCCTTTGAAGGAAAACAGCTGGCTCAGTACTTGCCTCAACATAGAATCAGCTAACCAATCAGGAAGTAGACATTTCTATATTAAAATATTTGTTCTTTTCTTTCCTTTTAACTTTTTAGTTATATTTATGTGAGCATAGGCCGTAATAAAAGGAATTTGCTCCATAAGCAGGCTTTCTTTACTAACCAGAAAGTCAAAGAAATTAGAATTTAACAAGCGTATCACTGGGCTAACCTTCATACAGGACTGTTTTAGACAAACATCAATAGAGACCAAGTCCTTTATTTAATGTTATATTTCTGGCATTTAGTTGTTTGTTTTAAACCTAACAGTCAACTGTGTACATCTGGTTATTAAGTATGGTACATGCAGCAGCCTTGTAAATCTCCTGGATGTCTAGAATTCATCAGTTGATTCTGGATTTTGTGCTGGTTTGAGGGGCAAAGCTTGAACCTGATTAGGTTAATAAGCAAGAGAGTTTAGCAGTCAGCATCAAGTTAGTCATCTTGAGAAACTTTAACTAACACTAAGAAGGAATCTAAATAAATAAATAAATAAATAAATAAGTAAGTAAGTAAGTAAATAGTTCTAAGTGAGTTGAAAGTCTGTTCGGAATCATCACCACATGAGCATTTTCCCTTTAGTCTATAGAGTCCTGACACCATGGGCTGCACAAGAGACAAAATATCCTTTATCACACAGCACATCATGGCCCAGAGTGATTACTTCCCTGGCTCAGTCATTTTTCTCAAGCCGTCTGTCACAGGCAGGACAAGTTCTGAGTATTATTTTATCAATGGGGAATCCTTTGTTTCAGTTGTAAGACTTACAGCTAGTAAGCTCTGGAGCCTGGTATGAAGCCTTTTGTTCTTTAAAATCCTTGATTCTCTAGGCTTTTTGGTAGGAACACGGTGTGGCCTGATCACAGAGATGTCACCTGAGTCCTCAGTGTGTTTGGTTTGTTTCCATCGTCTTTGTTGTTTGCTGAGGATTATGCTTACTTGTACTTTCTTGGGGTTCATCCCTAGGAGGCTTGGGGAACCAGAGCTCCGCACTCACGGTTCTTTTTCCTCAGTGTAAAGATGTTAAAGATTTCTATTTTGCAGAAACTTCTTTTCATTTTCATAACATTAAGAAATAATGTGGGCTAAGGAGGTACTTCAGTGATAAGCTCTTGCCTAGTATATGTAGGCTCTGGGTTTGATTTCCAGTACCACAAACAAAATAGTCATGTTAGCTTGAAATTTCCTAAACAACCAATGGCCTAGATTTAGTTAAAATAGAGTTATAAAACAGCAACAACATACACAGAAATTGAAAAATGTGAATAGCAGTAGAACTTTGTGTTGGCTTATTGATTTAAGCACTTGCAAAGAACAGGATTTTGTGAACTAAGAATATGAGCTAATACTTTATGTTAATTACTTTTTTTTTTGGTCTTTTTGACGCAGGGTCTCCCTTTAGTCCCAGCTAGCCTGGAGCCCACTATATAGACCAGGCTTGCCTTGAACTCACAGGAATCCACTTGCCTCTGTCTCCTGAGTGCTGGGGTTAAAGGCGTGCACCACTACAACTGCTTATGTTACTTACTATTAATGACTAATTTTGACATACATACTGGAGAGTGACAGTAGGGCCTTGTGCATCCCAGGCAGGCACTCTACTGCTGAGCTTTGTGCCCAGCTAAAAGTTGTAACTACCTGAAATATGAAAAATCATGTCCAATTCTAGATTTGATTCATATTTAAATTATTTTATATTTATATGTTTTTATATTTGTCTATCAAATGCCTAGTTATAGTCTTAATTATTTTGTCCACAGTTTTTGTCCATTTTAAAAGTCCATTCTTTTTTTTAAATTTTTTTTTTTATTAATTTTTATTTATTTCTGTATGTGTACAAATGTACTGTCTGCATGCAAGTCTGTGCACCCGTGTCGTGCAATGCCGCGGAGGTCAGAAGTGGGTGTCGGATTCCCCTGGAGCTGGAGTTCTCCTGGAATTGGAGTTTCAGACGGTTCTCGGCCGCCATGTGGGTGCTGGGGATCGAACCCGGGTCCTCTGCAAGAGCGGTCGGCGCTCTTACCCGCTAGGCCATCTCTCCAGCAAATGGTTCTTTGCATGTAAAATATAATTTAATGAGACTTTCTAGACTTTCCATTTATTATGAGTTTTTTTTTTTTAATGTATGAGCATACTGTCTGCATGTAGGTTTGTGCACCCGTGTTGTGCAGTGTCGAGGAGGTCAGAAGAGGGTGTTGGATTCCCCTGGAACTGGAGTTAAAGATGATTCTCAGCCGCCATGTGGGTGCTGGGGATCGAACCCAGGTCCTCTGCAAGAGCGATTGGTACTCTTAACCGCTAGGCCATCTTTCCAGCCCATGAGTTATTTCTACTGCAAATTTTATCAAGTAGGAGAATATGCTGTTGTTTTTTTTCTCCTTTGCTTTCTGAGACAAGGTTTCCCTATTGCCCAGTGAATACTCGTAAACTCTCCTCTATTAGGACTCCACATTTCCTTTTGCTTGTCTTTCTTAAGGCAAGATTTTGAAGAAGAGTGACTCCAGGGTACTTTGTCTTCTCTCACAAAGTCTGTATGAGTTTCATGGTAAGTAGGAAAGACTATAATTGAACTTGGAGCCTAGGAGTTGAGTTTTTTGTACCCTGTAACAAAATATGAAAACAAACAAAACCTGTGTTCCTTGGTGTGTCTTGACATCTTCTAATATGTATCAACCATCCTCCCCAACCCCCTTCCCCTGAGATTCCTTGTAATTAGTATTCACTGTGATCCTTGGCTGGGAATAAAATGTGTAGACTCCACCATCACTCATTGTGGTCCTGGGCCACCCTCCCTTCTCAGGCTGCCTTTCTGTATTTCATCCACCCAACTTCTCATCCAGGTAGTTAATTTTGTTTGAGCCCATCAGTTGCCTTTGGCTGCTTGGAAGAAGGAAACTAGAAAAGGTGAGAGGTTTCCACAAGGACATTATAGCAGGTCTTTGTATCCAGTGCTCTGTCCCCTCTAGTGTTGACAAACTATAAAGCTCTGCCACCTGCCTAATTAGTAAACAACAGTGAACAGCTAAAGTTCAAGCAGTACTGTGCTGTTACATATAGAAGATGTCTGAGGAGCTACTCAGATGTTGAGAAAACCAGCCCTATAATTAAAATACTCTTTAACAGCTGAAATACCTTCTCTTTGCTAGGACTTCAGGTTAGTTTGTCGTCTTGTGGTTTGTAGCTAATATTTTATCTGGCCCATGGGTGAGTTTCGATGGCTTACTGTACTGGTTCATTAAATCAACCCAAACAAAACAGACAGCCTGCTCTAGCACGGCTTTGTCTTTTTTTGTGCTTCTGTGCCTGTTTTTAAGTTTCACGGGTATGCTGGAGGTACTTCGCCTTCCACAGTGAGAGCTATTTAAGTGTCGGTGTTTTCCTTGCAAAAGAACATATGGCAGGAGGAGCGGGATAGTGGGTTTCCCATCCTCTGGAAGCCACACTGACGTGTTGGAAAAGTACAGTCTGTGGATGTTGTAAGTCATGCTGGCTCTTTCTGTTTTTGCTTCCATACAGCCATATGATGTGAATCTGCAGGTGACCTCTGTATTGTCCAGACTTTCCCTCTTCCCTCATCCACATACACATGAGTACCTTTTGGACCCCTATGTAAACCTGGCCTCTGGCTGTAGGTCCCTTTTCTCTGTGATCGTCAGGGTAAGTTCTGTTCTCTGGGATCAATAAGCCTGTCTACATAGCATCCTCATATTGTTATGTGTAGTTTGCCTAACATAATGAAAAACTGATGTATCTGAGGTTGAAGGTAATTATTGTATATTCTGAACTATTGTAGAGCTGGGGGATGCATTTAAATAATATATAATATACATAACGTGTGTGGTGTATGTATATGTGCTCATGTGTATATGTAAGTATGCTTGCCCATGTGTGCACCTGTATAGGCCAGAGCTCAGTCTCTTACAGGGTCTTTCCTGAGCCTGCAGTTTGCCATTTCAGCTAGGCTGGCTGGTTGTAAGCCCGTGGGATCTGGCCAGCTCCACCCCAGCTCTGGAGTTTGGGTGCTGGGGGTCCAACTCAGCCCCTTGTGCCTGCACAGCAAACACTTTGCTCACTGAGTCCTCTCCCAGCCCTAATATATTTTGAAGAATAGATAGACATCACTGGCCAAAGATAGTAGCAGCAGTTAGGGTTCTTTAGTGGTGGGGCTGGGGGTAATGCTACCTAAGAATTCCTTTGTAGTTCCTTCAGTACCTGACTCCCTTGCTTCTGATGCAGGTTGTTGGAGACCTCATGGTTCGAATTCAGCGTATTCAGGACTTTACCCCCAAGCTTCTGCTAGTTAGAAAGCGATTACTCGGTCTGGAACCTGATGGCCCTGTGTAAGTCAATATGTTTCACTTTTTTTTTTTTAAAACAAAAATGGCACCCAATTCAGTGATCTCCTCTGATAATGATTTGTTGTCTGCTTTTTCCAGTATTGACCACATCACCTTGCTAGAGGGTGTGATTGTCTTAGAAGAGTTCTGTAAGGAGCTGGCAGCAATTGCATTTGTGAAATACCATGCTTCCTCCACACCCTGAATAACGTCTTCCAGGTCTCTCAGGGAACCTGTGCTACTGTGTACATTTCATCTGAAAAGACTCCGCTCCACCCAGCCATGAGAGGATAAAAAGCCTTTTTTAAATGAACTAGCGCTGTAAACTGGACAGAATCATTAAGAACCCACTACGGACACTCTTGGAAAGAAGTGGCAGAATGTTGTTTGCACTGGCTTTATTGTAATGGTTCTCTATATAAATTGCACATTATTGAACCCAGGATACAATCAAAGGAACTTCAGGAAATAAGCATTTCAATAACTGTGTGAAAAGCTGCAACATTTCTGATGTTATGACTTTGATGATCTTTCTGTTATTTTAATATCCTTTTAGGCAGCAGGGCCTTTTGACATTCTCTGGCACTCAAAAGCTTATATTCTTTTGGCTCAATAAGTAGTAAAGAAAAAAAGTCACTAATTTTATAACTTTTTAAGGTTAGGATTCTTATCAAACAAAATATGTAGGAAAACTATAAATGAGAAAAAAATATAGTTCAGGAACCATCAAAAAATTATAGGAGATAAAAATGTGTAGAGTAACATTAGAACTTTCTTCAGCTTTTCTAATAACAATTTAATATGATAAAGAAATTCTTGATTAATATATATTTTTAAAGAAATGTTCTTTTACTCTTTGTGCACATAGCCATGTTAGTGATTTTCATGTTTGGGTCCCAGTTTATTTACACTGTGTCATTTTTGCAACAACATTGGATTTATGCTCATCATTGGGAATGTTTGCTAAAATAGTATTTTTTAAGCTAATTAACACATACTGGGTTGAGAACTTTTCTCCCCTCATTCCCTGTCCAAAAATCATTTTCTATATTGCTTTATGATTGATTTTCTTATTGAAGTGTGGGGTAGTACCTAGGCGGGAACTGACTGCTAATTTTTAGGAAGCTATCAGAATGCCAAGGGCCACTTAATGTTTACATTTTTTTCCTTTTGTTTAGTCTTTTGTCTTAAATGATTCTAAAGAGATTTTTGAAAACAGTCTTTTAAATGTTCTGTTTACATGTTAAAAAATTTGGGGAAACTGGGTGTATTAGTGGGTGTAGATGTGGGGATGTGTAGGTCAGCCAGCTGCGCCGGCACAGCACACTGTGTGTAATCCGCAACACCTCATCTGCTCATGACTTTCTCTAAGTGATGCCTGTCACTCAAATACTGCTTTTAAGCTGATTTTCCTGTTGTTGAAACATTAAGCAGCAGCACTTTGCTCTTCATCAATCCATTACTGATATTTTGATAAGAGGGGCTGCCTCTGCCCTTCTGAGAAGCCTGCTGCAACGTAGCGTCTGCTTGGGAGCATGTTTGACACCTTGCTCTTCATTCTGTTGGCTAGCATTTCTGGGTTTTTTAAAGTTGTTATTGGCTATTAAGCACAAAATATCAGAAGATTCTGAGTAGTCTTAGCTCTAGAATGCTTGCCATTGTTAAACAACACAGTGACTAAAAGTCTGATGTGGTGCAGATCTCTTAGCTCACTCTAAGAAATGTTTTAAGTGAAGTAAGTGAGAGAAAGTTACTTCATGGGTGGTTCTCTTTCAGTGATCTTGATCATTTTGCTGTATTTATTGACCTGTTTGTGTGAGGAGTCACCACAGCATCTCCATCGTTAGATGTGGTAATAGTTTACTGTGATGAAGGTGTATTTACAATAAGGCATTAAGAGGTATTAGATATTTCTTGATGCTTTCCTCATGCTCGGTGTGTGGGATAGCAATAAGGTTACCTCTCAGACCAAATACACTTATCCTTGATGTCACAATGGAACCTTAGAGCTGATCCATGAAAATGAGCTCAGAAAAGCTTTAATTCATATTTGTGTGTATGTTACTTCTAAAAAATATAATTTTCCTAAGTTATTGTAATGATTTGTAACCAGCTGAAGTTTGTTTCTCCCCTAAGCTTTTTTTTTTTTTTTTCCCATATTTGGTTCAGATCTAGAGCCAGCACAAGTTCTCACAGTGAGTTGGGTTTGTTAAGGAAACAGTGTACCACATCACAAAATCTTTTTCCTTTCCTTACTGTCTCAGAGATTATCTCCATTGCCATTTCTACCAGCTGTGCTGGGTGGAAAGTACCCTCTTAGCAAGTGATTGCCACGCACGTTCCAAAATGAAGTTTAGCCTTGCTTCACATTTGTATAAATAGGAAATAGGTATGGACATTTTTTTAAACTCTAACAGTAAAGTCTTTGGGTTTATTTTTAGTAATGAGCCATTCACTTATAGAATTCAAATTTGTCTTGGCCAATTTTTATTGTAATGCTCACATTATAACTGTGTAGTGTTCTCATAATGTATCTGTTTGTGCAATATGGAAGCTGTGGGTAGATTCATAGCTTTCTGTTTTAACTATATTATTGTGTGTGTGTACATGTGTATATATGTATATATAAGGACCAAAATCCTTAGCTTGCTTACACTGATGCTAGTGTAAAGATTGTTACACTTAATTTTACAGGGCACAAGTTATGGAATTACTTCATAAATTCATGGTAATAATTCCATAAATTATTACATTACTATAAAATTACCATTTACTTATGGAGTTTATAGGTATTGACAGAAGTTACAGTGAAGTGCTAAACCCACAAATTATATGGTAATTATATTTTGGGTTGTACAATAAATCAATATGCATGTCATCATAATACTATGTTAAAACATGACAGATAATCCTACTTCTGGGCCCTGTAAAATAGTGTCACTGTAATACTCTGTAAAATGGTGTCACTCTGTTGGCCTCTTGCCTTGTTTACATTAAACAGGATATTTGGTAAATTTTCTATGAACGTTGTGTAGGTTACTGACAGTGTTACCAAGGTCTGGAATTCCTGGGCCATTGATGGAGAAGCTCTTCAGATGGCGGATGTGTACCTACCCCTCCCCCAAGGAGGTGGTGATCAAGTTCAGCTTTTTGTGCTAACAATGCATGCAGAACTAAGAGGGAAATCAAGAAAATAAATCAATGTAATTTAAACAAAATATTGTCTTCTATTTTTGTAGAACTCTAACTGAAAATATTTTACCCATCGATAGGTCTTTATGTTTATATTTATTCAACAATTTCATACATGTATATAATGCATTTTGGTCATTTTCGTCCCCCGTTACCCTCTCTCATCTCACAGCCACTCCCATTGAACCCCCTCTTCCCAACAAGTTCCATTCCTGCTTCATGCCTCTTTGTTTTGTTTTTGTGAATGTGGTCCATTGACACCTAGTATGGTGGTGGGGTTAGTCACTGAACACGGGCAACTTTGCACTAAGGAAACTGACTCCCGTCTCCAGTAACCATTAATTGCTAACAGCTCCTCAGGGAGGGTGGGGCCGCAAGAGCCCCACTTGTATTTATGATGAAATATTGACAGGCCCTGTCTTGTGCAGGTGGCTACAGTGGGTGTGAGTTCCTGAGGGCAATTGCTGTGTCAGGCCAGAAGGCAGTGTGAAATGGGGATTCTTTTCATCTCTAGCACAGATATAGGACACTGCAGTCAGAGCCGCAGTAGCAGTGCTGCTTAGAGACAGCACAAGACGTGTGTCAACAGGTCAGTATCTGTGGAGGAGAGCTGGAGAGCCTGACAATTTTCTGTGGGTGAATTTCATGTGCATCTTCAAGCTTCCTCAACAATCATGTCCTAAAGGAAGGGATGCTTATGCAAGTCTTAGGAAAACAATCATTCCGAATGTTATGTCTGAATATACATTTTAGCTGACATTTAAAACAATCAGACTCAGGGCTGCAGTTAAGAGCACCAGCTATTCTTGCAGAGGACCCAGGTTCAATTCCCAGCACCCACATGGTTGCTGACAACCATCTGTAACTCTAGTTCCAGGGGATCCAACACCCTCTTTTGACCTCCATGGCATTGCATGACACAAGTGCACTTACATACATGCAAGCAATACATCCATACACATAAAATAAAAATATTTTTTAAAAAACTAGACTCTAGACTTATCCCATTCACTTGAGTATTTGCCCAAATACCTTAATTGAAACCTGAAAGATACATGCAGTGTGTAGCACAGCTGGGAGAAAAATCAGCTTCAAAGATTCTTTTCAGTCACTAACTCAGAATGGCTTTAGAAGGAAAGGAAGAGGCTGTTAGACTGAAAGTACTGAGGAGGAAAGGTTTAAGTAACAGGAGTTGAAATTATCTTCTCCATCCCATTGACTTCAAAAGAAAACTGCATTTTAGGAAAGCAAAACTGGATCCCCAGTCCAAAACATGATTCAAACTGCTATAAAGTGTTCTGTAGTATTTAATCTGGAAAATTAAGACTCTTGAGAGAGGTGTTTTGTTTTGGTGTGTGTGTGTGGGGGGGGTGTTTGTTTGAGATAGGGTCTCCTTATAGCCCCACCTGGCTAGGAGCTAACTACGTTGACCAGGTTGTCTATGAACGAAAGTTGTATTTTTGCTAATGGAAAAGTTGTAGATCTTTCCCCAAATGGCAGAATAACCAAGCAAAACACTGTGTGCCAGTTTGTCTGATGCTGAAGCATCCAGAGAAGTAGAATGTTTGAGTTGGCCAACTGAAGTAAGTTGTTACTGATGGGCTGTCTGTGAAGGGTGTTTTTTTTACCTTCACTTAATGTATGCCCCACCGCTACTTCAGGGAGACCCATCTAATCCTAACCTTTCCTTTTTTCTTTTGTGGTACTGGGAGTTGAATCTAGGCAAACATTCTACCACTGAGCTAGAACCCCAGTTTTTTGTTTTGTTTTGTTCTGTTTTGTTTTTTTGTTTTGAGACAGAATTTCACAAAGTTGCCCAAACTTGAACTCTGTAGCCCAGACAGACCTTGAATTTGCAGTCTTACTGCCTTGGTCTTACAAGTAGCTGGGATTACAGGTTTGCTCCACGGGGCTAGCTCCTAAGTCTATTTCATAAAGGTTGGAGTATTGCCTGTTTTGTGTTTATCATTTCTGAAAATGTACCAGAAATAGGACGTCTATGTCATCCAAGAGTTTTGCTTATTCAACAGATATTTATTGAGAATTTTCTATGACCCTTCTACTTAAAGTGCTAGGTAAATAAATAAAAGGAAGCTGTTTCTGCCCCCCCCTCAAGAAATCACAGCCCTAGTGGCATTCAGTGTGTTCACACAAGTTACAACACATTACGTCGTAAACACTGCTAAGAAAAACTGTGCAAAGCGCAGTGGGAAGTCAGTAATGGTGAAGATCATCTAAAAGGAGGACCAGGAGTCCAAAGTCACCTGTGGCCACAGAGCAGATTTAAAGATAGCCTGAGTTTACATGAGATCCTGTTTCAAAACAACACCGGCAATACCTTTAAAAATAATAAAATACAACTTTTCCACTAGCAAAAATACAACTTTCATTCATAGACAACCTGGTCAATGTAGGTATGGTGGTACATGCCTTTAATCCCAGCTCTTGGGAGGCAGAGGCAGAAGGATCTCTGTGAGGTGGAGTTCCTGGGCAGCTGGGGCTACAGGAGACCATATCTCATAAAACCTAAAAATTAAAAAAAAAAAAAAAAGGAAAATCTGAAGCTCAAGTCTTGAATGAGTTTTGTGAGGTGGGAAGTATGAGGGAAAGACAGGATCTCAGGTACCCCAGTATAGTTTCCAACCCCTGAGCCTCCAGCCTCCACCTTCCAAGTGTTAGGATTACAGGCATATACCGCCACACCTGATTCTTGACTAGATAATACACTGTTGCACACACAATTTTGTATGCATGTGTACAGGTGTGTATGGCACTGGAGGCCCAGCCTAAGGACTCACATATGGTAGGTAAGCACTTTACCACTGAGCACATATCCAGCCCTATTTTACATGTGATATTCTTACTGGGATTATGTTCTTTTGAGGTTTGTCAGTAGTCTGGGAAATTGTAACCATAATAAAGTTAGCTAGCCACCCTGCTGCATACTCTACATCATTTTTTTTTTCCTCATTCTGAGTCTGCCATGAAGAACCAGCCTAAAGAAATGGTGCTTGTGGCTGGACATGGTGGTGCACGTCTTTAATCCTAGCACTCGGGAGGCAGAGGCAGGCTGATCTCTGTGAGATCAAGGCCAGCCTGGTCTACATAGTGAGTTCCAGGACACCTGGGGCTATAGAGAGACCCTGTCTCAAAAAGACAAAAAAAAAAGTGCTTTGGGCCCTGTATTTTCTGTTGATGATCAGGAATTCACTGTTCTAAGTGACCTTTGGAGAGAACTATATTACAGAAAGAGAAGGGAAATGGTCAATTAAAATGTTAAAGCCAAAAGGTTTAATTGGATTATTTATTTATTTATTTATTTATTTATTTATTTATTTATTTATTTATTTTGGTCTTTTTGAGACAGGGTCTCCCTGTAGCCCCAGCTGTCCTGGAACTCACTCTGTAGACCAGGCTGGCCTTGAACTCACAAAGATCCGCCTGCCTCTGCCTCCCAAGTGCTAGGATTAAAGGACTATTTAAAAAAGGACCCAGGTTAGTATGGTGGTGCATTCCTGTAATCCCAGCACTTGGGAAGCTGAGGCAGAAGAACGGGAAGTTGAAGACCTCCCTGAGCAGCATAGTGAGTTCTCGCTTGAAAAACTAAGGGCTAGGGGTACTGCTCAGCGGTACTGCTCAGCAGCAGATCACCTTCCTAGCACATGCATGGGTGAGATTTGGTTTAGCCAAAACATTTGCCCAAACAGCCCTTTTTCCTTTTAGCTCACTGCATCCATAATGTCGTTCTCACCTGGTTTGGGGCTCAGAATGGTGCCTAGCTAATTAAAAGAGAACCAGCTGATTGGTGGAGATAAGAGAGGGGAACCCATGTTGAGTGTGTGAGGACAGGTGGTATATGTAAACCACCCTGGTTCTTACCCCACAAGGCCTGGGCACATGCCTGCCAATCAGCAACATGACAACTTCTTTATCCCAGTCTCCTTGAATAGCCTCAAGTGGTTCCTCCAATCTCAAGTCTGAAACTAAAGAATGGAGAGAATTAAAAAAAAAAAAAAAAAAAAGAATGGAGAGAAAATTCATTGTGCTTGATCATTTCATGTAATGACCTTAATCTTGCCTCTAGTTAGGCTAGTCAGCATATCCAGGAACTGGCAGTCACTTTAGAAAGAAAAGGGAATTGAGGTGTTGGTTCTGTCAACAGATTCATCAAAATCTTCCAGGAAAATAGAACCCACCAGCAGACTCTCTGCACTCTGACTCCTATTTTGGATCTCATGTCAGGAGGTGAGGATTAGGGAAAGGACACATCTTCAAATTTTTGTAGCTGGATTGTGATGTGGGTGCATTCATTTACAATATGGTCAATTAAAATACTAAAACCAAAAGATTTCATTGGATTATTAAAAAAATAAGACCCAGCCTAGCAGAGTGGTGCATCCTGTAATCCCAGCAGTGAGGCAGGAGAGTGGGAGGTCGAAGAGCTCCCTGAGCGGCAGAGTGAGACTCTGTCTTGAAAAACAAAAGGATGTTTTTCTTTTTTTTTTTTTTTAAAGGATGTTTTTCAACTATCCACATGATTACTTCTTGACAAAAAAAAAATCTTTCTAATGGTATGCTGAAGACTTCAGGGCCAGTTCTCAGTTTAGAGCATCCAAACCCGCCAGGAATGCATTCTGTGTCCAACAGACCATTCCTGTCAAGGTTGAGAACATTTACCAGAAATGTAAGCTCGAGGAGCTAGCTAGGTGGTTCAGAAGAGCAACTAGCCTGCCCAGCCCGTGAGGCCAGGGGAGACAAGAGTGCTCCCAAGGCTGCCATGCCTCCGGCCGGTAATTTATGAGAAAGCAATCACAAAATCAATTTTACCATAATGCAGAAAAATGAGATGACACACCAATTCAGTATCATCTGGATAAAGCTATATTTCAAAGCCTCAAGGATGAGATTCGCTTATATAATAACGTGAAAAATGTATTCCTCATTCCATTCACAAGTAGACTAGCATGTCGGGTTTTAATTGATTAGACTTTTCTAAAGACAGCCATGAACTGAAGCTTTCTAGAGGGAAGCAAGCCCTTGAACTTGAAATTCACTCTTCTCCTTAAACCACAATTCTGTTGCTTTTATCAACAGTGTAGGGAATATGTCTGGTGGCTATGTAACCTTTGTTGGCTGTTTAAATTATGTGAGCATCTTGCGTCCTTTATTTCCATTCTGTTTTAGAAATATTTAGGAAACAGACTTTTTCTTAAGCCGAATTGCTGTTGAGTTCCAAAACAAATGAAAGCAAAGAAAGCATTTACTTTTAGGGTCATAGTCTATGCGTCTTGGACTTCTTGGCAAATGCAGGTTTTATGTTATAAAGGCTTTTGCCTCCCATCAAGTGACCCAGTGTGCTACATACAGATCAAACCTACCCGTAACCGCTGTTGACAAGAGCCTGTGCGATTCAGAATTTGGGTTCAAAACAACATCCTAAAAATAAAAGCTATAAAAGCAGATGAGCATAGCAATTTCTGGCTGTTTTTCTTTGGAATTCAATGTTGAAATAAAAATAATTTTTGCACAGCCCTTAATGGTTGGATTCTTTTCATGCATAGCATGTAATATAATTGATATTCATTGAGTTGGAGTATTTCAAAGGAAAAGCTGATACCATCTTGCAGAGCAGTGTTGCTCATTATAATTTTTATTTCAATGGGAAGAAAAGATTCAGAAAGTATAATTAATTTGACACAGATAATTCTGGGTTGAGCATATGAATCTCAACACCATTTTAAGGTCTGTGCATTATTAAAAGTTCTTTGTCCTCGTGTACACAGCTTGCTCTTGCGATCCTTTCTGATACAAGGCTATTGCACGTTGGTCCCTTCTCCAGATCAGGGCAATCAGTGGTTCAGTGACCATGGACTTCTCAGAACAGAATTCCTCATTGTCAGTCTTATTTGGTTAAAAATAAAAGTTGTTGGATAGATACATATGCTCGATTTTTCTATTGATTTTAGAAAAACCTTGCGAGTGTCTCAGACTCTACATCATGTCTCTATCTGTACACTCCTTAGAGAGTCTTCCATAGCCTTGGGAGCTGATTCTACCTGTTAACCATGACTGTTTTTCTTTTTGCAGGGGAAAAGTGAAGTAGGGTCTCACTGTGTAGCCCTCTGTGCTTTGGAACTTACTAGGTAGGCGAGGCTGGCCTTGAACTTGCAACAATCCTCCTGTCTTAGCCTCCCAAATGCTGAGATCACAAGGTTGTACCATAACAGTTGGCTACAATAACTTTTATTAAAATTGTTTCCAGGTGCAGCTAAATTCCCTTCAGGACCTCTGTTTATATCAATCCACGTATCCCTGATCTGCTGTCCTGACAAAAATTTTAAATGATTTTTAAATTTTTTTAAATTTATTATTTTTTTATGTGTATGAGTGTACTGTCTGCATGTAGGTTGGTGCACCCATGTTGTGCAATGCCTTGAAGGTCTGAAGAGGGTGTTGGATTCCCCTGGAACTGGAGTTAAAGACAGTTCTTAACTGCCATGTGGGTGCTGGGAATAGAACCCGGGTCCTCTGCAAGAGCAGTCTGGGCTCTTAACCACTGAGCCATCTCTCCAGCCCCCGATTTTTAAATTTTTTAAAATTAAATTTTTAATCGTGTCTGTAGAGAAAAGGAAGAATATTCTAACTAGAAACATAAAACCTTGTATTGAGCTGGGTGTGGTAGCGCATGCCTTTGATCCTTGCACTTGGGGAGGCAGGGGCTGGCAGATCTCTTATGAGTTCAAGGCCAGCCTAGTCTACATAGTGAGTTCCAGGCCAGTTGGGACTAAAGGGATATCCTGTATCAAAAAGATTAAAAAAAAAAAAAAAAAAAAGATAGAAGGAACAAGGTGAGAAGGTGAGCTTCGTGTCATTAACTACGGTCCTTCAATTCCAGATGAACTTTCCTGTGCTCCGCTGTCTATTGCTGGGCAAGGATTCTACAGACTAGATTGTTGGTTTACAAATTTGCTTTCTACTAGGTTTTGCCAGTTAAGGGCTCCAAAGGAAGAAGGGGGAATGGGAGAAGGAAGAAGAAACAGAGTTTGAGTTCGTCTGTCAGGATCCCCCCAGCACTGGGTTCACAGAGGGTAGTTCCAGTCTCCGTATTCCTTAAGCCTCCTCAAAACAACAAAGCCGCCCATAGAGGACTGGCTTCAGTTTCCCAAACCCCTTCTTCCGTTGTCCTCCAGTTGTAGCTGCTTCTTGGTTTATTCTGGATGATCTCAGTGAATGGTCTTTTTTGTCCCACTCAGCTCTTCAACGTGGGGAGTCACAAATCCTTGTCAAATCTCCCTGCTGAAATGTCTCTACTGCTTCTGCCTTCCTGACCCATCTCAATAGCAGTGTCTTCCACTTTTGTTGCCAGGCTCTGGAGTAGAGTCCCAGAAAGCTTTGCAAGTTTCTGGAGGAGAGCCCTATAAAGCTTTGCAAGGATTCTGGAGTTTCCCCCAATAATCATTTCTTAATCTTAGTCAATAGATTATCACCTGGACCTCAGGAGATATTCATGCCATGCCACAAAAACTCCGAGTCCCTGTCTTCCTAAATCTGGATTGTTTTCCTATAGTAAGATGACTTTGGATCTCAACTCATTGGATTTTGGCCACTGTTAAGTATATATTTTGTTAAATCAACCAAGTTAACCATAAAGCCACTTCCAGCTTTGTGGATTGACACATTAAATATAGACTCAGAAATGTACCCAAGTCCAAACATTTTATTTAATCTTCCTTTGACTCCGTTCCCCTATAATTCCCAGGTTTCTGCCTTTATAAATTATCATGATGTTGCCTTTCTTTTTGAGTATAAGCTAAATTCTCCCCTTTTCACTCTTTACATTTTCTTAGTAGAGCTGAGATCTGACCCTAATTATAGGTCTATAAGCTAAAAGCACTCCCTGGCAGAGAAAGAATCTTTGACTTCAAGAATTTCAATCTTGAATCTTGCCAGATGTGGCCATTCACAATCTCTTCCAAATAACACATTTTCTCATGAGACTTAAGGCTAGGCAGAGTTCAGTTTATATTATAAATGTCTGATTTCAAGTCTTGGCTGTGTTTTTGAGTGAGATTGGCCTTATGGCAACAAACATGAGATCATCTTAAGGCTGCTGTAGCACTGCTCTGGTTCTCTCAACTTAAATGTAGCAGTGTGAAACCTTGCCTGTCTGAAAAACCTCTTTTGGCTGAGGCCATCCTGTTTCACTATGTATTTGTTACTTCTCTGGTTGCTGTAACCAAATGCAGGACAAGGTGCAGCCTAGAGGAGGAAGGCTTTATCTTGGCTTACAGTTTGAAGGGTTACAGTCCACCATGCTGAGGGGAGCTCTTAGCAGGAGTGGAGTCATCTGGTCACATTGTATCCACAGTCAGGAAGCAGAGCTGAATGTTTGTTCTCTGCTAGTTTTCTTGGTTTTATGTAGCCCAGGACTCCAGCCCATGGGATGGTGCCACCCACAGTTACCATGGGTGTTCACACCTCAGTTAGCCTAATCTAGTTCCAGGCCAGTCAGGACTACATAGTGAGACTGTGTCTCAAAAAAACAAAATTTGTTTTCAGTATTAAAACAACCAGGTAGGGGCTAGAGAGATGGCTCATCAGTTAGGTGTACTGGCTGCTCTTGGAGAGGACCCAGGTTCAATTTTCAGCACCCACATGGCAGCTAACAATCATCTGTAACTCCAGTTCTGGGGGAATCCAGTAATCCAGTGCCCTCTTCTGACTTCTGGCATTGTGAGAGACACAAGTGCACTTACATGCAGGCAATACACTCGTACAATAAAATAAAAATAATAAATAAAAAATTAATACTGGGTGTGGTGATACAAGCATTTAATCCCAGCACTCAGGAAGCAGAGGCAGGTGGATCTCAGTGAATTTAACCCCAGCCTGGTCTACATTGCAAGTTCTAGGCTGGCTGGGGCTACAAGGAGACTCTGACTTAAAAAGACCAATAAATTAAAAATTTTTTTTAAAACCAGGTTGTGGTGGTTTGAATGAGTGTCCCCCATAGGCTGTAAGTATTCAGACATTTGTCTCCAGTTGGTGGCACTGTTTTTGGAGGTCTTAGAAGGTGTGGCCATGCTAGAGGAAGTACGTTATTGGGGGCAGGCTTAGTGAGTTTAACAAGCCTCATGGTTTACAGTTGCTCTCTCTTGGCTTCCTGTGCTCATTGTGAGATGTGACCCTCTGCATGCTACTCCAGCTCCATCCGCCATGCCTCCTGCCACAATGGACTCTAATTCCCTGGAACCGTCAATCATAAGCTCAAATAAACTCTTCCTTTTATAAGTTCCTTGGTGTTCTAGTTTGTCTTCCATTGCTGTGACCAAAGGTGTTGGTCAGAGTGTTTTGTCACAGCAATTGAAGACAAACTAGAACACCAAGGAACTTATAAACAGGTGAAACAACTGCCATTTCTTCTATAGCTTTTCATTTGCCTGGACCATCTGTGGAAGAAAGGTCTGAACTTGGGTCCAATAATAGACTTCTCTGTCTATGTTTGAGGAGTAGGTGTTTCTGAGATTAACCTGAGCGAGAGCTGAGGAGTAACTTGTTCATATCCCTCTTTGACCTTCTCTCTCTGCCACCAACAGCTCTTCACACAAAGACAAAAATACTAATGCAACTCAGAACTAGAACTAAGCACTTCAACCTGGGACCCAAGGGGAAGAAGCTGATGCGGTCAGAACCTACAAGGGCAGGGAAGGAAGGCCTGCAGAACTGGACTCAGGCCCTCCAGGAAGATTGCTGCCAGACCTGGGGTCTGCAGTCTGCATCCAGTTCTTCCAGTTCTTTTTTTTTTAAATTTTAATTTAATTTTATTTATTTTCATATGTGTATGAATGTACTGTCTGCATGTGGGTTTGTGCACCAGTGTCGTGCAATGCCTCAAGGTCAGAAGAGGGTATCAGATTCCCCTGGAACTGGAGTTAAAGACGGTTTTCAGCCACCATGTGGGTGCTGGGGATCGAACCCGGGTCCTCTGCAAGAGCAGTCAGCACTCTTAAACCGCTAGGCCATCTCTCCAGCCCCTCAGTTCTTTTTTTTTTTTAAGACAGGGTCTTCCTGTATCTGCAGCTGGTCTGGAACTCGTTATGTAGACCTGGCTTGAACTCACAGAGATCTGCCTGCCTTTGCCTCCTGAGTGCTGGGATTAAAGGCGTGCCCCACTACTGCATCTAGTTCTTGAACTTTATTTTTGATGACCTTGACATTTTGGGGGAGTATTGGTCAAATATTTCGTATGATTCTCTAATGCCTGATTCATACGATGTCTTCCTATTAGTCTGGGGTTATAGGTTTGGAAGATGAACTCCACAAACATAAAGTGCCATTTTCACAGAGCACATCAGGAACAAACCCTCGCCATGATGTTGCCCTTCAGCCTCCTGCTGGGGCCGTATTTGCCTGTCCCGTTTCTCCATTATAAAGTTACTTTTTCTCTCCTCCCCCTTTCTACACTTTATTCTTGGGAATTAAATATGAGAATTGATTTTCTGTCTTAAAGGTACAGGATCCACATGAATTATTTAGGGTTCTTCTGCAAGGAAGCGTTTATATCCCCACTCCTTTATCTCATCATTGTTTACCAATATGGATTCATGCATATTTGTTTTAAACTTTGGGTGAAAATCCAGTATTGTTTCATTGATTGTTTTTTCTCAAATTATTCTAGGTTTGTCCACTGGGGGCTCTTGATACGTATAGGGGCTTTACATGTATGTGTCTGATGTTGAGTGTTTCTTAAATTCCTGGGACAATACAATCCTCCAGCCTCATTTACTGTAATTCCTGCCCCACTTCTTTAAGTCACATAGCGGCCATTTGGAAATAATCCCACAGCAATGCACTGAGTCTGCTGCTTTGTGTTCACATAGCCTAGGAAAGGCTTTTGTACTAAAACTCTCCCAACCTACTCATAGAAGGTATGGTATGCCATCCAAACTATCCAGAGTGGGTGGTAAACTGGGAAGAGCAGCCTTGCTCAGAGACACGAGTGTCTGTTAGCAGAAAGAAAGCATCCGTAATCACCAGGACTACAGATCTAACTAAAGGAAATAGGTTAAAAGCCTAGAGAGAAGAAAGGAACTCTTGGGGGGAAAAAAAAAGCTGAAGAAGTATGAGACTACACATAGGACTTCCATTTCAGAGGTTTCATTTCCTAAGGTCTTACATACCCGTTGGTCTGAAAGAAGTTATTCATTAGGCTGCAGAGATGGCTCAGTTGGTAAAGCACTGGCCATGCAAGCATGAAGGCTTCAGCATGGATCCCCAGCAGCCACGTAAAAAGCCAGACCTGACGATACATGTCTGCAATCCTAGCACTGGGGTGGAGGCACAAGAAACCCTGGGGCTTGCTGGCCAGCTTGAGTCAGTGAGAGAGCCTGACTCAGAAAATAAGGTGGAACAGGGCTGGAGAGATGGCTCAGTGGTTAAAAGCACTGACTGCTCATGCAGAGGACCCAGGTTCAAATCCCAGTTCCCACATGGCAGCTAACCACCACCCATAACTTCAGTTCCAGGGGGACTGACCACCTCTGCTGACATCCGCAAGCACTGCATGACATGGGTATACTTACATACATGCATACATACATATATACATACACTCAATACATTCATACACATAAAATAAAAATAAGGTGGAGAACAATAGAGAAAAACCCATCTTCAGCCTCTGGCCTCCATATTCATCTGTGCACCCCCATACTCATACACATACAAACACATATGAAAACACATACATACACATATGAAGATATTCAAAATGCAGCATTGTATCTATGTCCATATATTGCTCATATATGCTGTGAATAATTACAGCTTAAAAATCCTATGATATCTCAAAGCTAGAACATTACATTGCATTATTTTTTGTGTTAAAATATTAACTTGCAGCTGGGTGTGGTGGTGTGCCCCTTTAGTCTTAGCACTCGGGAGGGAGGCAGGCATCAAAGCCAGTCTGGTCTACATAGGGAGTTACAGGCCAGCTGGGTATACAAGGAGACATTGTCTCAAAAAGAAAAAAAATGAACTTGCTAATAATAAACATGTGCAATGAATAATTTTCTTAACCTATGTTGGCATTCCTTCATTTTGAAATTACCAAGAGACTCAAACAGAGGAGATCAGTCAGGTCTCTCCAGACCTCAAAGGCCCCTGTATATAGATTTTTCTTTTCTGATAGTAGTAGTTTGCTTACATCTGTACAGATGAGAACAAAATTACCGTAAAGAAGGAGAACCAAATCGGCTTTGTATACTTGTGTTTGCTCTGCAAAGGGCAGCACTTATGTATCTTCGGCTGCATCTTGAAAGCTTCCCTGTCTCAGAAGCTCACTTGCATTAAACATGAGGACTAGATAAGTGCTGTTGCCACGGGGAACTGCAGGCAGCCAGCTCTCCACAGCCCAGGATGAGCTTTGCTCTGGGCAAAGGAAGCTTACTGGGCTGAGGAGAGCTTGCACCATGTAAAGCAGTGTGCACTGTGCAAAGACGAGAACAGATTTTGGCTGCAGATGGGTCTGGTTTCGATGGGTTTGGTCATTTATTATTTTTATTTTATTTTTTGAGACAGGGTAGCCTCAGATGCCACGTGTAGCCAAGGATGACCTTGATTTCCTGATCTTCCTTCCCCCATTTCCACAGTGCTGTGTTTACAGGTGGTCAGCACCACACCCAGTTTATGCAGTGCTAGGGATGGAGGCCAGGCCGCTAGGGACGCACTCTCCCTGCTGAGCTCCGGCTCCGGCTCCAGCTCCTGATTGTGGTGGGGAGTTTTTGGTGGGGATTGCTTCTCCATAATACCCTTAGAGGAATATAGGCCAAGCCCCGGGAGCGTGCCATGACTATGTAAAAGAAGAGAAAGCGAGACTGTAAGAGGCGCTAAGAGAGGTAAGTAAAAAGGCCTCGAGGGAAGAAAGGTCCCCAGAGAGAGGCCGAAGGAGAACCAGAGCAAACCCCGTTCCCAAACTCCCAGCCGACCGATGCCTTGCTATATCACCTGCGCATTGCCTGTAGAATGTCCAGCCTGCCCAGCGGGTTGGGCGGGCCCTGCCTCCTCTTTACCCTCTGCTTCCTCTCCACACCCCAACCCCGCTCTCCTGGAGTTAGAGTCTCCTTAAACGTAAAACGGAGATGGTACCATCCACCTCAGAGGATTGTGAGTGGCAGCCCCTCTCCATGTTCTGCCAGCCACCCAGGCCTCCTGAATCCTCACAGCTGGAACAGGCTGTGCCAGCACCTTGCTGGCAAGCTGCCCGGATGTTTCTGATGGACTATCGAGCTTTCTTTACAGAGACCACCTCTCCCCATACACCAGCTTCAGGAGTGGGAGTCTCAACTTGGCCCTCTGTTTCTGTCCACCCTGGTTAGACGTCTCAGCTGTCCCTCCCCTCATGCTGCCCCACCTGCCTTGAACTTCTGCCCCCACAGATGGGAAAGAACTAAGCATAATCTTGCTGTCTTTACAGTCCCCTTCTGGCCCATCTCCCATCCTTGTTATGCATTTTCTTTTTAAAATTTCTGGAATAATTTCAGCATAGCTCAGCATTCCTACTGCTGATAAGCAACACTACAGTTTTTATCTCCAACTGTTATTCCTGACAATTAGGAATAAGCCTGGAAACTTTGTCCCAGGTTTATTTTTGTCCATATACTTTGTCCCAAGTCCATTGCTGACATGGCAGACAGGAGCAAACTGACACCTAGCTCAGACCTTCCACAGGCCTCACACAGGCAGGCATTGTCCCGGGGGTGCAGATACCATTCACTGGAAAAGGAACAGGAAAAAATGTAATTCATGGATTAACATATCATCTAAACATATGTGTCTATACCAAAGTAACCTACCATAACTATTAGTGCTGTTTAAATACCTATATATCTAACTGCTTGTGCTTCATTAGTAGGATCGAAAGGTTATTCCTGGACAAACTGTCAGCCCATGAAAGGAAACAGCCAGAATTGACCAGAGTCCAAGACAACAGCTCTAGAGAGAGTGGACTGTTTTGCTTCTCATCCGACCGCTGCACCTTTTCTAAGCCTAGGGAACAATCTGCGGAAGAGGGGGCATGGTAGAATGTAAGGGCTGCATTGGGGTGAATGGTGAAACTACAGAATTAGTCTGGACACTTATTTGATCAACTTGATTGAACAATACAACCCCTCAACCCCTGCTGGATGGTGGGCTGTGGGGTTTGGGCACAACAGCCTGCAAATTGGTTTCATATGAAGGATTCTTGTACTCATGGATCATCACTTATAGCTAAAAAATGAAAAAAAAAACTGAGAGAAAGATGCAGGACAGTTTTGGCAAAATGCATGATCTGGGATGGGGTGGGGTAGTGGGGAAGGGAAAGGGAATATGCCTGAACTGAATTGGAAAATGATGTATGAAATATGACAAAGCATCAAATAGAAAAAAAAAAAAAAAAAAAAAAAGGAATAAGCAAATCCAGAGCAGCCTTCGTGCTAGACGAGAACTTTGGAAAGAAAGGTCAATCAAGATTACCAGGCAGTTACCAAATGAAACCACAAGGGGGCGATGTCGCCAAACAGTCCCTGTACCAAGCAGGCCACTGGCCAAGGGGTTCAGTTCCACTACCAATCTCCAAATTCTTTCAGTTAATGGAGCAAATGAAAGCTGTGGGTCTCTTTTGGAAATCTCGACAAATTTTGTCCTTTAAGCAATGAAATAACAGGTATTGAATTTTTCATTCAATCAGTTATACTAGATTTGTGGATCTCAATCCTTACAAAGATCTTAAAGCACAGCAGTTAGCCCCCTCACATAAGACCAAATGAATCACAGTCTCTGGAAGATGGATCAAAAGCACTTGTATATTTTTACATTAATGTAATTATTGAGGGGGGCACATGTGGAAGTCAGAGGACTTTCAGGAGTCAGTTCCCTTCTGTGTTCTAGGGGTTGAAAGGCTTGGTGGCAAGGACCTTTGCCTCCTGGGCCATCTGACTGGTTCCATTTGTGTATTTGTAGAGCTCCTTCGCCATTCTAACATTTACAAAAGTCCAGTTAGCACATTGGGAACAGATACCAAAGGTTGCATCTTAGATATTTCTATCATATGCCTCCTGCAGCTTGAGACATCCCTACTGATGTTGCCATAGGTCTGGAAGGGGTCTAGGTTGAGAACTGTACTGAAGTTATCTTGCCTCTGGAAACTCATTTAAAAACAATAATACCCTGTAATGGTATTAACTAGCTATCCAATAAGCTATTGGCATGTATGTGAATTCATTTATCAGATATCAAAATAGCTAGGGTTCTAAAAAAAACTGAGACCAGAGGAGATAATTATTTAAAAGGAAGGGGAAAATATGTATATTACCCCTCCCTCATATAGACTTTTTTTGGAAAGGTCATAAAATATTAAAAACTCACCCAGGCATGGTGGTGCACGACTTTAGTCCCAGCACTCGGGAGGCAGAGGCAGGTGGATCTCTGTAAGTTCAAGGCCAGCCTGGTCTACATAGTGAGCTCCCAGCCAGCTGGGACTAAAGGGAGACCCTGTCTCAAAAAGACCAAAAAAAAATTTAAAAACTCAAATACCTATAATTCTTCTATTACCACTGATACTTTCATTCCCAGGGCTTTTTCCTTTTTGGTCTTTTTGAGATGGTCTCCCTATAGCTCCAGTTGGCCTGGAACTCACTGTGTAGACCAGGCTGGCCTGGAACTCACTGTGTAGACCAGGCTGGCCTGGAACTCACTATGTAGACCAGGCTGGCCTTGAACTCACAGAGATCCTCCTGCCTCTGCCTCCCGAGTACTGGGATTAAAGGCATGCACCACCATGCTTGGCTAGGGCTTTTTCTAAGAGTCATGGAGGGCATAGGCTAGAATCTCATGGATCTGATTTCAAATTCCCAGGAAAACAAAACAGCACTTTAAAACCCTCATTTTCCAGGCTTAGGTTGGGTATCTTCACCAAGCCACTCATTTGTGGCTGGAGATAGCACATAATAAGAATGAGATCACTCACAAAAGCTTCAGGGAGCCTATTTCCTCAGTCCGGCTGGTGGATGTATGATGAGGATAGCTCGAACTAGAAAAGAGGAACTGGGGGCTGGCGAGATGGCTCAGCTGGTAAACACACTTTTTTGTTGTTTGTTTGTTTGGGGTGGGGTCTTTTGTGAGACAAGTTCTCCCTTGTGGCTCCAGCTGTCCTGGAACTCACGATGTAGACTAGGCTGGCCTTAAATTCCCAGAGATCTGCCTGCCTCAGCCTCCCTAGTGCTGGGATTAAAGGTGTGTCTCTATACTCAGCAAAAACATTTTTTTAAAAAAAGAAGAATTGGACATGGTGGTGCATGCCTTTAATTCCACTCAGAGAGATAGAAGCAGGCAGATCTCTATGAAATGGAAGCCAGCCTGGTCTACGTAGCAAATTCCAGGCCAGCTGGGGCTACAGGGAGACCCTGTCTCAAAAATCAAAAAACAAAAGAAAAGAAGAGCCAAGCATGTGGCTTATTGGCATCCTCAAAGGGCTAGCCTTCCTTCAGGGACCCTTTGCTTTTGCTTATGAGAATTATTATTACAAGCTGGGAGGCAATCAAAGGACCCCACTCAAATGAACTTAGAATGCAAATGAGGACACGTACCACATGAGAACTTAAACAACAGTAACACACACACACACACAAAAAAATTTAAAATAAACAACAGTAACACGGGCTACCCTTTACTGTGTAGATATTATGGGGCCAGACTCAACATTTATTTTGATTTACTCTCCAGAAGCATTCAATGAGCAAGATATCAACATTCCAGATTTACAGATAACAAAACCAGGGCAGAAAGCAGCAAAGTAACAGCTGTTACATGGGTGAATCAGAGTTTCAACTCAGGCAGCCAAAGCCCTAATTCACAGTGCTACAATTGTACAGTGAGTGACCTGATCAGATTACTAGATGATTCTTTTAAAACTGGAGTCATCTTTTTAAAAAATCCAGTGAAACCTTGAGTGCTTACTTCACTTTCCATCCCAGGACTTGTATAAACCCCAAGATCACATTTAGAGAGAGGGACTTGTCTCCATGATATGCGGTTACACCACAGCCATACTAGATACAGGCAAAGAAATCCATATGAAATATGATCACACACATACATACATGTACACACATACCTGCATATGCATGCTCTCGTGCGCACACACACACACACACACACACACACACACACACACACAGTGCATACCCCGACCTGAAGCCATGCATGGAGGTACATGCCTGTACTCCCACTACTGAGAAATGGAGGCAGGAGGGTTAGAAATTTAAGGTCGTATTTGGCAACATAGGTCTACCTGGGCAACTCAAGACCCTGTCTCATAACAAAATGAAAAAACAGAGACAATTATCAGTATAGAAAAAAAAGGTGTCTGAACTAGAGCATTTGAAAGTATGTTTCTTTGTTTTTTGTTTTGTCTTGTTTTGGATTTTGTTTTCTCCTTGTAGCCCCAGCTGGCCTGGAACTAGGTAAACCAGGCTGGCCTCTTTCTTAAAAAAATCCACTTGCCTCTGCCTCCTGAGTGCTGGGATTAAAGGCATGCACCACGACACCCAGTTCGTTTTTGTTTTTGACACAGGTTCTCTATGCAGCCCAGACTGGCTTTGAGTGTTTGATCTTCCTGCCTCAGCTTCTGGAGAGCTAGGATCATGTGCATGTGGCAGGCAGTGAGCATTTTATAGGCGCTCCAACTTGTCTACTTCCTACATCAGAACGCAGATTTCTGCCAGGTGTGATGGCAGGTGCCTATAATCCCAGCACTCTGGAGGTAGAGGAGGATCAGGAGTTCAAAGTCATCCTCAACTATGTAGTGCATTTGAGACCATCCTGGGCTACAAGAGACTGTCTTAAAACAAACAAAAACTGATAGTAATAGTAATACATGCAGATTTCTTGATACATAAGAATTATTTGATCCAGTTGGGGGGGGAGCATTCTCCCTTTCCCCAGTGATAACAGATTGCTATTCAGCTTCATGATTTGTTTTGATTTGGTTTGGGGGTTTTTGGTGTTTTTGAGACAGGGGCTCCCTATAGCTCCAGCTGGCCTGGAACTCACTTTGTAGACCAGGCTGGGCTTGAACTCACAGAGATCCACCTGCCTCTGCCTCCTGAGTGCTAGGATTAAAGGTGCGTGCCACCATGCCTGGCTTAAGGAGCGATGGCCTAGCGGTTAAGAGCGCCGACCGCTCTTGCAGAGGAGCCGGGTTCGATCCCCAGCACCCACATGGTGGCCGAGAGCCGTCTGAAACTCCAGTTCCAGGAGAACTCCAGTTCCAGGGGAGTCGGACGCCCTCTTCTGACCTCCGCGGCTTTGCACGTCACGGGTGCACAGACTTGCATGCAGGCAATACATTCATACACATACGGAAATTAAAAAAAAAAAAAAAAAAGATGGTTCTTAGCCGCTATGTGGGTGCTGGGAATCAAACCTGGGTCCTCTGCAAGAACAGTCAAGAACAGTCCGTGCTCTTAGCCACTAAGCCATCTCTCCAGCCCAGCTTCCTCATGTTTAACTGTAGGTTTGAGATTTGCAAGGTGAATAGTTAACAATATTAGGATGTAGTTCACATACCACCGAATTCACCATTTAAAGTGCACAGTTCAATGGTTTTTACGTTTATTTACAGTGCACTTCTATTTACACCATTTTAGAACATTTTCATCAAATGGAGCCCAGTTCCCCCTAGTCATCACCCCAATCCACCCTCTGGCCTTTTGCAGCCACAAATCTACTTAAAAATTTTTTTTTGGTATTTTTGAGACAGGGTCTTCCTGTAGCCCCAGCTGTCCTGGAACTCACTCTGTAGACCAGGCTGGCCTTGAACTCACAAGGATCCGCCTGCCTCTGCCTCCCGAGAGAGTGCTGGGATTAAAGGCATGCACCACCACGCCTGGCACAAATCTACTTTCTATCTCTATAGATTTGTCTACCTCCAGCATTTCATCTGCAGAGTGAGGTTTGCATGTTTGGAGCAAGAGCTGATAGGCATCAGGCAGCCAAAGAAAGGTCAGGCACACCGTGATTTTCTTCCACTCAACTCAAGGTATTTCTCCTCCGAGATAGTGGTGAAGTGCATTTGGAGAATGTAGGCTTGAAGAAAGGCAAGTGGTCAGCCTTCTCTAGACCTTCGTTGGTCCGTGTCTGGATTTTACCTAGCAGCTTCTAGGGTTTGTCAAGCTCTGAATATCCCACGGTGAACTCTCAGGGACTCCGATGTGCTGCATAGCGCACCAGCAACTGGCTTTCAAGGAAGTGCTTTGAGCGATTTCTAATATGTGAAGCACATCAGACTAACATTTGGAATGCCCACAAGAGACACACAACAAAATATCCTTTGCTCACACAGTTCCTAGTCAGTCCACCTGCCTGGAAGTAGCAGCTGCAGGATCTTTCCCTCCTTACAAGGTCCTCTTATTATATGGAAATTTCATGGAGACCAAGGGAAACCACAATGTGAAGATGTCAGAAATTGCGGAAGCAACTGTAAACTGCTGGCCTGATACCTACTTCCAAGAGGCCATTTGGGGAAGTTCGACCGTCACTGAGACTGAGTCACTGAGGAGCATGGATGATGTAAAAATGCTCCCAGCCCGTCAGCTTCCCAGCAACCCTTCCTGGGCCTTAAAGCCGCCTTTTCCCTGGAATCAGAAGTACTTTCTCTAGGGGGCTAGAGAGATGGCTCAGTGGTTAAGAGCACTGGCTGCTCTTGTAAAGAACCCAGGTTCGATTCCCAGCACCCATACGGCAGCTAACAACTGCCTGTAACTCCGGTTCCAACAACTTCTAATCTTTGCGGTCATTGCCCGACAGGTGTGCCTACACACATGCAGGCAATACACTCATAAAAAATAATAGAAAGCTGGGCGTGGTGGCGCACGCCTTTAATCCTAGCACTTGGGAGGCAGAGGCAGGCAGATCTCTGTGAGTTCAAGGCCAGCCTGGTCTACAGAGTGAATTCCAGGACAGCTGGGGCTACAGGGAGACCCTGTCTCGAAAAGACAAAAAATAAAATAAAATAAAATAAAATAAAATAAAATAAAATAAAATAAAAAATAATAGTAAATAAAATATTTTTAAAAAATACTTTCAGTAGCAGAATCTCATTGTACGCCTTTGATTTATAGCTGCTTCTCAAGTAAATTCAAGTTGGATGTTAGAGTCCTCCAAAAAATCTCTCACGGGAAGATAAACTGGAATGGTATTCGAAACACAATCCCAGCTGTTTACCACCATACCAGTGTCCAAGTTACTGACATTTCAGCTCCTCACCATCACCCTGTGAGGCAGACAGCTCTACCCTGGCTGCTCTTTGCAGATGAGAAAAGGAGGGATTCCGAGACATTAAGAGACATTCTCAGAGTGACCCTGGGTGACCCAGCTGACCCATGCAGCCCCATCCTGGTCCTTCACCCCAGGTTTCCAAACCCCAGGGTTTGCCACATTGCCTGCTTTCTGTAAATATTTGAAAGAAGCCTGCTGGGCTATAAGAAGTTTCCAAATGCTTTGCCCTGGTCGTTCAGCCACAGAGGCTGGCTTTATGGAGCTCCTCATTCACTGTGACGGTACCTCTCAGCCTGCAGAGCCTCGGCCAGGAGGACTGAGGAAGGTCTCCACATTTCAAGGATGATTAGCCCCTGTAGTTCTCCCCAAATGTCCATTCTAGAACATCACAGAGCTCTGCTGGTCCCCCCCCACACACTCTCTCTCACACACACAGACACCTCTCCTTAGAAAAACCATGATGACCTGCTTTATTTATCTATAAGCACAAGTGGCCAATCCATTTCCAAGATGATCAAGCCCAGCCACTCAATCATTCTTGCAATAGAGTGTGTATGTGCTTCACTCATTTGTGATGCCTTTGGTTCAATGAGGCTACTTTTGCATCTTCTTGTTTAAAGGACCTGCACATGGAGCAGCGAGCTAGGGTTCACTGACCCAGATCAGCTCTGCTTGCCATACCCTGTGCACAGCCATTTGCCTCTGGACCACAAGATGCTCCTGGCCTTTTTCTGAGCAGCTGCATCCAAGCAACAACTGCTTATCCATCTATTGGAGCTAGAGAGACTTCCATTGCAGCCTCGGGAAGAAACTGCCAAGCAAAGCAGGAGGCAGAATCTATCGCCAGGGCAGTGGGAGAGCCTACTGCACCTACCCTCTTTGCCCATAGCCTTTCCTGTTCCCCTCACAACCACCCCACACTATGTGCCAAATATTCTCCCGTTCCTCCTGCACATGAGGAAATGGAGGAAGAGGAGACAGACATTAAGGTCCTGCTGGTACAGTAAGGATAATATTGACAGGTGGGAGATGAAGGAGGGCTTGAAGGGGGACTTGGTCTAGTCTAAGGGTCAGGAAATACCACCTGAACAAGTCATATTTAAGCTGGATCCAGAAGACCCACTAAGGGTTAGCAGAGGTATGAGGTAGGGATGGGGTAAGGTTGTACAAGTACATAGAGTCCCCTTTGCTGGTCTTGGTCTTGTAGATAAAGAACTTTTCAAATGGACAACTGGAGAAATAGCTCAAAGGTTAAGAGAATTTGCTGCTTTTTCAGAGAACCCAAGTTGGGTTCCCTGCACCCACACTGGGCTGTTACCAACTGCCTGTAACTCCAGCTCTCGAATATCCAATGCCCTCCATCGGCACACACACACACACACACACACACACACACACACACACTCACGAATAACACTTTATAATGGATATAGAAGACATAAGGGAACTTGGGGAAATTCCTGGGGACATGGAGAGAGAAGATGCCTTGTACGGCAGGCAAATTTGCAATTGCTCCTGCTGCCTGGAGGTAACAAGAAGACAAGGGAGCAGTGAACTTAGTTGCATTTTCTGAGTGAGAAGTCAGAAAGTAAGCTGAGCAGACCCTGTAGTGAAAGTCTCGGACTACTGCCTGGGCCTCAGGAATATAAGTACAGATCTCATTATAGTCACCACTATTCTTCCTGTTTTCTTATCTTGTCCTCTGGTAAGCCAATTTCTTTTTTATTATTGTTGTTATTTTACCTAATGCAGCTACAGAGATGACTCAGTGGTTACGCACACTGGCTGCTCTTGCCAAGGACCCAGGTTCTGTTCCCAGCACCCATGTGGTGGCTGATAACCATCTGTAACTCCAGTTCTAGGGATCAGATGCCCTCTTCTGGCCTCTGCAGGCATTGTGTGCACATGGCACACTTACAGGCAAAGCAGCCATACACAAAATAAAAATAACTAAATAATTTTTTATTATTTAATTTTATTTTAGAATGAGTATTTTGTCAGTATGCTTGTAAGAGCACCATGCACCTGCAATGCCTGAACTGTTTGCGAGTAGAGAAGCGGAGCTGAGCACAGGCTAGCAAGCACCATGTGTGCATTCATCTCTCTGCTCTTGACTTCGGATGTGATGTGACTGTCTTGACTTCCCCACAATGGCGGACTGTAACCTGGAATTGTAAATTGAAATAATCCCCTTTCTCCCCTGTTGCTTTTTGTTAGAGTATTTTATCACAGCAACAGAAATGAAATTAGGACACCCCTTCAGAGGCCACACTGTTATTTATCTCGACAATTCCTTGCAAACCGAACCCAAAGGCTTCCCTTCCATACTGTTAGTCATTAAGGTGTTTACGGTCCCCTGGTTTCTGCTGGTCAAGCCACCCATCCTCAGTGGCTTCAGTTACCTTTCATCTCTATGGGTATATTAGCAACTCCACTCTGAAACCATCTTTTCCACCATCTTTTCAGCCCTGGGCTGTCCTGGAGTGCCACTGCAGAATATACAGCAGTTCAGGTGTCCCTCTCCAGAGTGGAGAAATGCTTGTTTTTCTGGCCTGCATGGGTCTTTTGGTGAATCTTCTAGCTTCACGTTGAACAGATACCCAGACACTCCCCTCGATTCTTAACATTCCTTCCTCATGCACCTGTCTGGTCAGCTCAGGTACCTCCAATTTCCTTAGTGTGGGCCATTGCTCTGTCAGGTTTCCAAAAGGCACCCCTCAAGTGAATCATACCCCTAGCTGAGACTCTTAATGACCTATATTTTTAAAATTATTTGTAAACTATAATACTGGGTAAAATATTTTCTCTGTATTACTTTTTTTTTTTTNATGAGTCTTTATTGTAAGCAACTCTGTCTATTGACTTTGTTGTTGTTGATTGACTTTTTTTGTGTGTGTGTGTCTTTTTGAGACAGGGTCTCCCTGTAGCCTCAGCTGGCCTGGGGCTCACTCTGTAGACCAGGCCAGCCTTGAACTCACAAAGATCCGCCTGCCTCTGCCTCTCCAGTGCTAGGATTAAAGGCGTGCGCCACTTTGTTGATTGACTTTTTTTTTTTGGTCTTTTTGAGACAGGGTCTCCCTGTAGCTCTGGCTGTCCTGGAACTCACTCTGTAGACCAGGCTGGCCTCAAACTCACAGAGATCCGCGTGCCTCTGCCTCCCAAGTGCTAGGATTAAAGGCATGCGCCACCACGCCCGGCATTTATTTATTTCTGTATGTGTATCAATGTACTGTCTGCATGCAAGTTTGTGCACCCGTGTCGTGCAATGCCGCGGCGGTCAGAAGAGGGTGTCGGATTCCCCTGGAACTGGAGTTCTCCTGGAATTGGAGTATCAGACGGTTCTCAGCCGCCATGTGGGTGCTGAGGATGGAACCCGGGTCCTCTATAAGAGCGGTCGGCGCTCTTAACCGCTAGGCCATCTCTCCAGCCCCTCTCTGTATTACTTCTTAAGAAATATTTTATTTATTATTTTTATGTGTATGAGCGTATTGCCTGCGTGTATGTGAGTGCACCCGTGTCATGCAATGCCCACAGAGGTCAGAAGAGGGAGTTGGGTTCTGCTGGAACTGGATTTACACATAGTTGTTAGCCACCATAAGGGTACTGGGAATCAAACCCATGTCCTCTGCAAGAGCAACCAGTGCTCTTAACCTCTAAGCCATCTCTCCAGTCCTACTTTGTATAACTTTAACTTGACAGTCAATGATTTTGCTGATAGGTTTATATTTATATGGCACAGGAAAATACATGCTGACTAGGTATTTAGTAATATTGAGGAATTGTGTATTTTTTGTGTGTTGTAGTAATGTCATTAGATTTTTGAGATTATCTGCATACAGAAGTGAATTTTTCTTAACTTTTTTATTTTAATTTTATTTACTTTGTATGTATATGAATGTACTGTCTGCATGTAAGTCTGTGCACCGTGCCGCGGAGGTCAGAAGACGGCTACAGATTCCCCTGGAACTGGAGCTAAAGACAGTTCTCAGCCACCATGTGGGTGCAAGGGATCAAACCCTGGTCCTCTGCAAGAGCAGTTGGCGCTCTTAACTGCTAGGCCATCTCTCCAGCCCCTTAACTTTTTTATTAATTAGCGAATTTTGCTCCTCAAGAAGGTCTCACTATGTAGCCCAAGCTAGACTCAGCAGGAAGCCAACTTTGACCTTAAATTCACAGTCCTATCCCTCAGTGTCCTGAGTAGTGGGACTGCAGGATGCTCTACTATGCCTGCTAATGGTGAGAGTATTTGATCTCTGGCATTTACTAAAGTGTGAGAGGTGAATGAGGCAGAGAAGACCATGATAATCATTGAACCTGAGCAGCATGTTCAGCAAGCTAAACTATTCTTCCCAGTGCTGCGTGTAGTGTTGTGTACAGTGTTGCTCTTCCCAGTGCTGTGTATAGGGTGTAGTATTCTTCCCAGTGTTGCGTATAGGGTGTAGTATTCTTCCCAGTGCTGCATATAGGGTGTAGTATTCTTCCCAGTGTTGCATATAGGGTGTAGTATTCTTCCCAGTGCTGCGTATAGGGTGTAGTATTCTTCCCAGTGCTGCGTATAGGGTGTAGTATTCTTCCCAGTGTTGCATGTAGGGTGTAGTATTCTTCCCAGTGTTGCCGCTCTTGCAGAGGACCCGGGTTCGATCCCCAGCACCCACATGGCGGCCAAGAGCCGTCTGAAACTCCAATTCCAGGAGAACTCCAGTTCCAGGGGAATCCAAGACCCTCTTCTGACCTCCGTGGCATTGCACAACACGGGTGCACAAACCTGCATGCAGACAGTGCATTGGTACACATACAGAAATAAATAAAATATAAAAAAAAAAAGAAAATTTTGAGCTTATATTTTATCATATAAGCTTGTTTTTCAAACCTCTAAAAATCAGATTTCAATCAAATAATAAGAACCTGCAATACCATGAAGTGAAGATATTCTATATAAAATATTTTAACAAGCATATATGAAAATGTTAGGCCCTTTTCAGAAAACCAGCATAATTTATGAATGTAAAGTTGATAGAAGAAATATTAATGACATTGGGAAATAGTTTCCAACTCTCCACTCAGTAAAATACAAATTAAAATAAAACTATATTATTTCTTTCTATAAAATTGGCAATAAGTAAAAAAACAAATAAAGTATATCTGCAGCTGCTGAAGGTGGTAGCATAAATAGCCTAAATTTTCATCTTTTGAACATTATTTCCCAACATATTCATCAGAATTCTCCAAACTTTGTCCTGCTTGATTCAAAAATCCAACACACACACAAAAACTTCAATGAATTTATCCTAAGACAATTAATATATGCTTAGGAGCAGACATCTGCATTATATACAGCTATTTGTAATAACGAACATGCTAAAATGATATATAATATTAAGTATGATAAACAGAAAGGAAGCAGGAAGACACGCATCTGAACAAAAAGAGGGACGCTGACTACCCAACAGTAGAGAAAAGTCAAATGAATAATAGTATTTTATGTAGGGATAGCACATGCACGGGTCATCCAGCCATTCCATGAGAATGTACATTGATAAGGAAAGAAATACGTGGCAGTTAGGTGAAGAAGTGAAGAAAGCAAACTACAGAGTCCTATTGTGTGATGTTGTGTCTATTTGCATTAATCCACAGAAGTGTGAACATTGAGCAGGAATTGTATGCTTTGGATGGGAATGGATTCCGGATTATTTTCATTTTCTCCATTTTATATATCTGTATTTACCAAATGTTCTATAACAAGCCTGTATTACTCTTAGGGATTAAAAAAAAACTGTTGAATTGTTCACCTAGTTGTAGGAATCTTTCCTCAGACAATAACCAGAGATGCATATGAAGGTTTATTAGTATGCTCACTAAAGCAACATATATAAAAAGAGGAAAAACTGTAAATAATATAATTTTCCCATAAAGTGAGGATGATTTTGATTCTGATATGATATTGAAAATAAAGAAATCATATTTCTGGGAAAGGCTGGTTGTTTTGTAATGATGACAATGTACTTCTATAGATGGGTTTTAAACTATAGATCAGGCTGGAGAGATGGTTCAGTGGTTAACAGCACTGACTGCTCTTGCAGAGGACCTGCGTTCAAATCCCAGCACCCACATGGCGACTAAGAACTGTCTTAGGCCAGGCGTAGTGGCACAGGCCTTTAATCTCAGCACTCCGGAGGCAGAGGCAAGTGGATCTCTGTGAGTTCAAGGCCAGCCTGGTCTACATACTGAGCTCCAGGCCAGCTGGGACTAAAGGGAGACCCAGTCTCAAAAAATAAATAATAAATAAATAAATAAATAAATAAAATAAACTGTGTAGGTCAATGTAAGTTGTTTTAGTGAATACATCTTGGCAAACCAACCAATCATTCACAGTCTGTCTAGAAGTCAACCAAATCAGGAATTATGTCAGTTCAGTAACTATGCTTCTAAATATCAACCAATCACATAGCTTCACTGAAGTAATCATGTTTCTAGAGTTGATGTCAATCTACTTTTGCCCTGAAATTCACACTTCCCCAAACTCATCTTTATTTTATTTTATTTTATTTATTTTTGTCTTTTTTGAGACAGGGTCTCCCTATAGCCTCAGCTGGCCTGGAACTCACTCTGTGGACCTGGCTGGCCTTGAATTCACAGAGATTCGCCTGCCCCTGCCTCCCAAGTGCTAGGATTAAAGGTGTGCGCCACCACACCCAGCTCAAACTCATTTTTAAAATCATAAGTCTGTTCTGCTCAATGAGACTGTTGCTAACTAGCATAACTCTCCCTTACTGGAGTAAGCAATAAATTCAGCTTTGCACAGTGTGTATATCATTTAATAAGCAATAAATTAAGGCATATGCATGTCTGCCTGTCTTGGGGTACACAGAAAATGCAATGCATACACATATGCATAAAAACATATTATGGAATAAAGTGTATTCATGTAATATTTTTCAGGTGGGCAAGATGGTTCAGTGCATAAAAGTGCTTGCTGCCAAGCCTCATGACCTGAGTTCTATCCCCAGTATGAACCTGGTGGAAGGAGAGAAGTTGTCCTCTGACCTAGAAGTTGTCCTCTGACCTCTACACATGTGCTATGATATGCACACACCATGCACACACACACAGACACACAATAAATGAACTTTAGATATTTTTACTTTTATTTTAGGGCATGGAGAGGTACTTCAGTCAGTAAAGGGCTTTCCTTACAAACATGATGACCTGAGTTTGATTCACAGAACCCACATAAAGCGCTAGGTGAGGTGGTGCACATTTGTAGTTTGACACTGGAGAAGTGGAGACGGGATGGCTGGGGCTTGCTGGCCAGCCTGCCAAACCCAAGGTTCTATGAGTCCAGTGCCCTGAGGAATGACACCTGAGGTTGATCTCTGGTCCACATGCACATGCGCGCAAGCGCACATGTACCAGCACACACATACACACACACATACACACTCACAAACACACACACTTATAAACACACACACAAATTTATACATATACAGACAAATTTTTTTCAAAGATGATATAATAACAAAAAAAGGTATTCAAAGTATATTTTGTGGAAAAGTGATATAGCCTGGTATTGTGGCATACACCTTTAATCCCAGCATTGGGGAGGCAGAGGCAGGCAGATCTCTGTGAGTGAGGGGTCAGCCTGGTCTACATAGTGAGTTCAGGCTACCAAGAGCTACATAGTGAGACCCTGTCTCAAAACAAACAAAAAAAACTCCAATACAGCTGGGCATGGTGGCACATGCCTATAATCCTAGCACTCAGAGGCAGGTGGATCTCTGTGAGTTCAAGGCCAGCCTGGTCTACATAGTGAGCTCCAGGCTGGCTGGGACTAAAGGGAGACCCTGTCTCAAAAAGACAAAAAAAAGACCAAAAACTCCAATACAAAATTGTGTTGTCCAATCCTAAGAAGACAGGGAGGACAAAGAGGGAGAGAGAGAGAGAGAGAGAGAGAGAGAGAGAGAGAGAGAGAGAGAGAGGAGTTAAAAAGATGAACATGCATTCATGCATTACGGGTCTACAGATATTTCACGTCATTTACTTCTTATGCACCCACACCTGAAATGACCATTTCTCACTTTATTTTATTTCTTACAAATCTCATTCTTGTTTTATGTGTATGAGCGCTTTGCCTGCACACATGTCAATGCACCACCTGCATGTGATGCCTTCAGATCCTCTGGAACTGGAGTTACATGTGGTGTTAGCTGCCATGTGGATGCTGGGAACTGAACCCATGTCCTCTGCATGAACAACCAGTGCTCTTAACTGGTGAGCCATCTCTCCAGCCTCCTTAATTTTTACTTTTTATTTGTGTGTATGTGTGGTGTACATGTGTGTGCCTAGGGGTTGAGGAGGTGCTTGTGCCCTCGCAGGTGCCTGCCTGTGGAGGCCAGAGGTCAACACTATCTTTCTCTATGTCTCTCCACCTTATTTCTCTCACCAAACCTCAAGCTCACCTGATGGCTCTCCAGGCTAGCCAGCAGGTGCTGGGATTGCAGGCCTGAGTTGCCATGCCTGTTTTTTTTTACATGGATATTGGGGATCTGAACTCAGGTCTTCATGCTTGGGCACTTCACTGAGCCATCTCTCTGGCCCTTGATTTTTTTAATAAAGAGGAAACTGGTTCTAAAAAACCAAAAGTCTATTTTATCACTATAGCATTAAACCAGGTAACTATAACATACTTCAAATAGTCTACCTTATGAGTCCTTGTACAAACCTTTCATTAATAACAGAGCATGACATGAATGAATCCAAAGGCCTCTATTCAACCAGTATTTATTGTGCAACTATGTGCTAGACACCAAACTGTACACTCAGGCAGGTATGAAAAAATGAGTCCCACTTTAACGATGTACCAGTTTTCCTGAAAACTATGTGGAAAAAAAGTTATTCTCATTAATGGTAGTGACCATGTGAAATTGTGCTCTTCAAACATATTCACTGCTTGTTTTCAACATAACAGGGAACAAAAAATGAAGTCTGGTGTTTTTGAGGGAGGACTAAGACCATGAAACTCACCAGTCTGGACTGGGTGTTGAGAGTGGAAAAGATGCTTTCTTTAATTTATTTGTCCTGATATATATATATATATATATATATATATATATATATATATATATAATTTTGAAAAGGAAAGAGCTTTAGCTTCTTCTCTTAGTAAAAAGTGTCAGTGTCTTAGAGCTGGGCGTGGTGGTGCATGCCTTTAATCCTAGCACTTGGGAGGCAGAGGCAGGTGGATCTTTGTGAGTTCAAGGCCAGCCTGGTCTACATAGTGAGTTCCAGGACAGCCAGAGCTACAGGGAGACCTACAGAGCTACAGAGAGCCGCCATGTGGGTGCCGGGGATCGAACCCGGGTCCTCTGCAAGAGCGGCCGGCGCTCCCAACCGCTAGGCCATCTCTCCAGCCCCAAGCCTAAGTGTTGAGAATATGGAGCAATGACCCAGAGCCTGAATCTTAATTGGGTTGAATTAAACCCTACTTTTAGTGCTGAGAATGGGGAGTGATGTCCTAGAGCCTGCTGTTTTCTGCCTGTTCCTAATTCATGCAAGCAGCTCTTAAATGGAGAAGAAATAGTGACTGAATATTGTGAACAGCACAATAGGTAATCTGAAGTAAAGACAGGAGGAGGGGTGTGTGTTTGTCTTGCATTTGTTAGAAATGTGTTCATGAACAAACACTGAAAGAAGATTTTCTTCCTGCTGACAGTGCATTGCTGATAGTTTGATTTAATGAGGTTCTTAAATTTAATAAAATAGAAAAAAGCAGTGAGCCATTTTCCAAAATCACTTGAAAGAACTATTTGGTGAAAAATAATAATAATAATTGAGGTTCAGAGATTACTTGTTCAAGGAGTCCTCTCAATTCCCACCACCCAAAACCATGCCCATTTGATTTGTATTTCCTGCTGATTTTAGAATTCACCCTGGTTGTGGCCTGGGTAGTGGCAACTTTCCCTAATAGAAGCCATTTTTCATAAACTAAGATGTGGTAAGGAATTAATCAAAATTTTGTGTGGGTAAGCAGTAAACAGAGTCTGTAGAATCCTTAATACTGATGTCTCAGATTTGCATAATCTACTGGAATTTGCATCGCAGGTTTCTACACCTTTAACTCATTCTGTTCTCATTCTAATCCTGTCAGTTGGGGAACAGTATCCTGACTTTACACTTGAGAAAACTGAGGCTCAGAATCTCTGAGTGACTTGCTCAGGGTCTCACAATGAGCCAGTGGTAGAATACAGGCCCAGGTTTATGACTTTGTGTGTGTGGTGCTTGATTCAGTCTGGATGACTCTCATTAAAAGAGCAGAAAGGAGCATTCAGAATGCAGGACTCAGAATTCTGACCTGGGCCAGAATCTGCAAATCCTAGTTGTCACATAAAAAATGAAGATGATCTTGCCAGTTATGAATTACATCTCAGCCCCAAATATTTAGCTCAGTGGACTGCTTTGTGATGCCACAGCTTGCTGGAAGATGAAACTGCTAGGCTGGCCATTTCATGTGACTTGTGTCCCTGAGTCAGTTCGCAGAAAAAGCCATCTGTACTTCAGGCAGCATCTGTTAGCATTGTGTGGTATGATGGGTGTGTGTGCATGTTGTATATTTAGAGCCAAGCTGCAGTGAAGTTGTAGGAGGCCACGTGGGCATGTGCTGCCAGAAAGTCTTCAAAACTATTACGCATTTGATTTTGAATTATTGTTGGTCATTGCATCTTTTTACTATATCCAAAACACAGACGATTTCCAGTAATAGAGTTTCTTAAATTTTTTGCATTTAAAACCCCTTTCACCTGAGAAATTTTTATACAACTCAGGTGTGTGTATAGGTAGAGTAAATAGATATACAAATCAAATATTTACTGACAAGTCAAAAAGAAATTTATTTTAAAACAGTTCTTTGGTGTACATATAATTTTATCTTTTTTTTTTAATTGTTGTTTTGTCTGGAGACAGGGTCTCTCTGTAGCCCCAGCTGGCCTGGAACTTGCTAGGTAGATCAGGTTGGACCCAATCTTACAGAGATCTGCCTTCCTCTGCAAGTGCTAGACTTAAAGCTATATGTTACCACACCCAGGATTTTAGCATTTCTTAAAGATGAAAGCAAGTTTGCATACTAAGGAGATAGATTACACAAATAATTAAAATTTTGCACAACCCCATGTATGTTTTTGTTAAAGGCATATACAGTAGGAATACAGGACCCAAGGAGATGGCTCAGTGGTTGAGAGCACTGGCTGCTCTTTCAAAGAACCTATGTTTGGTTCCCAGCACTTGCATAGTAACAACTGTTCCCAGGGATCTAATGGCCTTTTATGGCCTCCCTGGATATTGCACACATGGGTGCACTTATAGACATTCAGGGAAAACACTCAGACCCAGATAATTAAAATAAATAAATTAAATTAAAGAAGGTATACAGATCAAATTGCCAAATTTTTCTCCTCCTCCTCCTCCTCCTCCTCCTCCTCTTCCTTCTTTTGGTCTTTTTGAGACGGGGTCTCCCTTTAGCCCCAGCTGTCCTATGTAGACCAAGCTGGCCTTGAACTCACAGAGCTCCGCCTGCCTCTGCCTCCAAGTGCTGGGATTAAAGGCATGCGTCACCACGCCCAGCCAAATTGCCAAATTTTTCATGACCTCCGTGACCTCCGTATTCAGCTGCATGCCTCCATACGAAGGCACAAGCCACTGTTTAGAAAGGTGGCATCTGGATGCAAATTAGAAGGAACAACAACAACAACAACAGCAACAAAAGACTGGGTCAAAGAACTGACTGAAACGGTGAACTTCTGCTCTAAACAGTAAACTTCTGCATCTAAAATTTTAAAAGAGATTGAGAAAAAGATGAAAAACATGTTGGGCAGAGTGCATGAGCTCTGGTGGGGTGGGGGGGGGCAAGGAAGGGGGAGTGGGTCTAGACTTGATTGGAAATTTTGTATGAAATGCACAAAGCTTCAATAAAAATCGGCTTAAAAAAAAAAAGAAAGCTGGGGTCTGGAGCTCCTTGTAGCATTTCTAAGACCAACATCAAAGGTTAATAAAAAATTATGAAAGCAAAAAACCACAGATCAGGATGACTGAGTATAGATCACCTGCTGTCACCAGTACCTAGAAACTGAAATTAAGACCAGGAATCTTCAGGTTTGTGCTGCTACAGAGCATTTTACTACCCTCTTGAGAAGCTTTTATTTAGGAAATTTGGTGTTAGAAGTGCTCAAGTAGTGCAAAACACATGGGAATTTTCCCATCATTATAGTAAGAAAACAGCAAACACCCAAGACTATGGCAACTGGCTCAGTAACAGACCTCCTTTGATGGATGCACAAACGGGGTGAGTGACATGACGACCTCCTCCCAGCAGCCTAGAAACAGATGTCTTATCTGTGTTCTCCCCAGCACCCTGGGAACAGATCCCCCCCCCCACCCCTTTAAGCCTCTGCATCAGCAAAGCCGGAAGAAGTTTGTTAATGCTTAGTGAGACAAGGGCCAGAAGTCTATTAACTCTTCATGAGCAGAGCACTATCATCCTTAAGGGACAAGGGAGGCAGCTACAGCTGGGGACTCAGTGAACCAAGACTTCAGAAATATCACCAGGCAAAGAACCCTGACCATCTGTCGTTCTTCCTGAATAAACATAGAATGGATGATGGATGAAAGAAATAATAGATTCTCAACTATGGTTCCCTCAGAGGAAAGGAGACCTGAGGTAAGCCTTGAGTGCTATCTCTTCACCTGTTCCAAACATAGATTCACTGTGTGTGGTGGATTGAATAAATGTCCCCCATAGGCTCATGTATTTGAACAGTTAGTGGTACTGTTTTGGAGAGGTTATGGAAACTTTAGGAGGCAGAGCCCTGCTGGAGGAAGTACATCACTAGAGGTGGGCTTTGAGGGTTTATAGCTTCACCCCACTTCCTGCTTTTTTCTCTCTGCTTCCCATGTATGGATGAAAATGTGATCAGCTCACTTCCTCTTCCTGCTGCTATGCTTTTCCCAAACATGTTGCCATGTCTTTTCTGCCACAATGGACTCTTTCCCTCTGGAACCATGAGGCAAAATAAACTATTCCATCTTTAAGTTGCTTTTGTCAGGGAATGTTACCACAGCAACAGAAAAGTAGCTAATACATTGTGTAGTACAAATATGCTCTTCTCTTTCTTTCACACAATTATGTATGTGTGTGTATATATATATATGTATATACATATATACATAATTGTGAGGTTAACTTCATCATCTTTAGGTAGCAAGATATTCATTGAGACTGGGATTGATTTGGGAGTTATTAATATCACTATAAAAGACAATCACTCTTGAGAGTGTGCAATTTTGAGAAAAAGATGAGCACTTCCATGTTTTTATGAAGGAATGCTATATTTTGCAAGATGGAAGTATCTTTCTTTTTTTTTTTTCTTTTTGGTCTTTTTGAAATAGGGTTTCCCTATAGCCCCAGCTATCCTGGAATTCACTCTGTAGACCAGGCTGGCCTTGAACTCACAAAGATCCACCTGCCCCCGCCTCCCAAGTGCTAGGATTAAAGGCATGCACCACCATGACAGGCCCAAAAGTCTATTTCTTTCCCAGAAGGCCCACCCTCAATACCGTTGCTTGTGGAGCTCCAGCCATTTGTCTGGGTTAAGGCTGTTTGGTCTCACTATGTAGCACTGGCTAGCCTGGAACTCCCTGTGTAGTCTAGGCTGGCCTCCAACTCATAGAGAGAGATCTACTTACCTCTGCCTCCTGAGTGTTGGGATTAAAGCCGTGTGCCACCATGCACCTAAGGTGGCTCCTCAACCCTCTACCCACAGTGCTCTGTGTAACACAGCTGACAAGGAAGAGTTTGTATGGTTTTCATTTGAGTATTACAAAGCTTCAAGCTCAGCAGGAAGAGACCCTCAAGAGTTTCCACAAAAATCCTGAGTCTTGGATTACTTGCCCAATCACTGCGGCTAGGGGTATGAGTGATGCTGCTTGGCAAGTCTGAGTCATGTGTCTTGTTCTGGGAACTATGTTTTGGACGTGACCACTCAAACCCAGGGGACTGAGAATGCTGCCTCACAGGAATTCAGCGGGTTATTACCAGGTTGGGGTGGGGGGAATCCCAACACAGGTATCAATGAACTGTTATCAGTTAATCACCTGGTAATTTTTAGTTCACTAAAGAGACATTATTTTGGTATACTTTAGTCAAGAATAAGTTAAATGCCAGTAACATATTCTTGTGGTACTAAGGACTGAACCCAGGGTCTGATATAAGCTAGATAAGTACTGTATCACTGAGCTACATCTCTGGATCTTTAAAAAAAATTTATTTTAGGTTTATTTTTTGAGGTTTATTTATTTATTTTTTTGAGAAAGAGTCGCCCTTTAGTTAGTTCCAGCTGGCCTTGAACTCACAGAGATTCACCTCTGGAGTGCTGGAATTATAGGCGTGTGCCACCAAGCCCGGCGAGGTTTAAAGTTTTTAAATAGGTTTTGAGGCAGGGTCTTGCTAAGTTTCCCAGATTGCCCTTGAACTTAGTATGCTGTCCAGGCTGGTCTGGAATGTGCAATCTTCTTACATTATTCATACCCCAGGTAGCTGAGATTGCAGTTCTGTGCCACCATGTCCAGCAAGAATATATGCTTTGAAGGTGTGTGTGTGTGTGTGTGTGTGTGTGTGTGTGTGTGTGTGTGATGTAGCATGCATGCAAGTCAGATGGCTTTTGAGAGTTGGTCCTCTTCTACCGTGGAGTCTGACTATCAAACTCTGGGTCGTCAGACTTGCATGGAAAGCACTTTTACTGCTTGAGCCATCTCAGTAGCCCAAGAATATATTCATGATCTAATAAATGGGAGAGTTTATTGGAAGCATACAGAATACTATTGTATCCACAGGCAGAGTGCCCAGGTCTGAAGAATAGTTAACTAAGAATTAGAAAGTCATAAAGGGCTTGTTGTGTTTTTTTTTTTTCCTCTACAATTATATGGTCTGTTTGTTTTTCATGGATATTTAACTCATTTCTTATGGAAACTCATTATGGGGAGGTTCATTTGAGGCCCGCCCAACTTCTTATCAGGTTAGCCAATTAGAATATGCATCTCCCAGGCCATAATGAGGAGGCCAGCTTAGTCATATGATCCAACCTATGTCAATGAGAGCCCTTCTGGGACCCTTCTGCCACAGTTGCGCTGGGCCCTTTTTCTTCAGGGAGGGTTCCATTGATAAGACATGTATTGGAGGCCGGGCATATTGGTGCACTCCTTTAATCCTAGCACTTGGGAGGCAGAGGCAGGTGGATCTTTGTGAGTTCAAGGCCAGCCTGGTCTACAGAGCGAGTTCCAGGACAGCTGGGGCTATAGGGAGACCCTGTCTCAAAAAGGAAAAAAAAAAAAAAAAAAAAAGAAAAAAAAAGACATGTATTGGGTTCCCGTGGTCATCACTCGTTGTACATGGAAAGAGATTGCTTTAAAGAAGAGGAAAGAAAAACAAGAATTTGAGACCTCAGAAACCAAAATGACTTGAGGCCTTAGGCCTTCCATTGCTTGATCCTTGGGTCAGTGCTTCATGTTTGGGAAGTTTTTCAGTTTGCCAAACTCCTCTCAGCTATACTAAGGCAGTACTGTTTCTCATGTAAGTCAACATTCCCAAAGGGAAGAGAATATGTAAGGAATGACTATTGAGTAGTTGAATGTTTTTAAATGTCTTGAAAAATGTAAAAATATTTCTTCAACGAGACCTTATTCACTGAGAATTCTAACTCGACAGTCCCCTTGTCATCTCAGATCTATCAAGTTATTACTGCTGCTTTCAACAAATAAATTTAGTGACTCGGAACAACATGAATTTATTACTATGCAGTTCTGAGGGGGGGTTACAGTTGGGAGGGTAAGCCAGCTGTGTTCTCTCTGGAGGCTCTGGAAGGATGTCAACTTCCTGGATTTTCCAGCTATGCTGCTACCCACATTTGCTCAGCTTGTGTCCCTTGCCAGCAGTGACACCACTCTAACCTGTTTTTTCATCTTCACTTGGGCTTCTCTACCTTTGACTTTACTGTTTTCCTTTCATAAGGACCTTGTGACTACACTGGACCCATCCAGTTAACCCATAATAATACCCCCTCCCCCCTAACCCCACCCAAGCTCCTTATTTTAGCCACATCTGCAAAATTCCTCTGCCAGGTAACAAACTGAGTTGCTAGTGAATAAGATGTGGCATCTTTGGTTTGGGGCATTATTTAGCTTACCCCACCAAATGCACTCATTTATTTAAGTCAGAAGATAATCACCTCAGGTGTGGGGGCCCACATCTATAATCCCAGCACTGGGAGCCAGGGAGACAGGAGGATTGCCTGGAGTTGAGGTCACCCTGGGTTACACGGTAAGTTTCATGCCACCCTGGCTATAAAATAAGACCTTGTCTCTAAATAAATAAATAAATAAATAAATAAATAAATATAAAAATCAAAGAGAAAAAAGCTATATTGTTCCCCAAATTCATAATGACAATATTAAAAAATCGAAGTCAATTAAAGGAAATGTTTGTTTGCTAAATAAAATGGTCTAACTTGAGTAAGTTGTCCGAGTACTATACCAGGTGAGGAAAGGTTAGAATTTAAAGCTTATCTACTTCCTTTGCAAGAGTGGATTCTGTTCCCGCTTTTCTCATAATATATTTGTTTAGTTTGTATTTGTTCAGAAAGGTAAAATCTAGATAAGGACTAAGCCGGGCATGGTGGTGTACGTCTTTAATCCTAGCACTTGGGAGGCAGAGGCAGGCGAATCTTTGTGAGTTCAAGGCCAGCCTGGTCTACAGAGTGAGTTCCAGGACAGCTGGGGCTACAGAGAGACCCTGTCTCCAAAAGACTTAAAAAAAAAAAACTAGATAAAGATGAAAAAAGAGAAATGTTTGGGCAAGATGCAGAATAGAAGCTAGGGGGAAGTTCGGGATCCAGTTCTAGCACCAACTGGCGCGGGGGTGGGGGGGATCAAATAGAGCATTTGTCATTCTCATCAAAACAAAACTTGAGAGGAAAGTGCAACCCGGCATCTGAGGGTGGTCAAGGCCAGAGAAGGCCGCTTCCACTTGACCACATTTTAAAGTAATACAAAGCAGGCGTCTCTCAGGGTAAATGGCAAAAGGAATCGATTTTTAAATTATTTGTAAGCCATAAAAAAAAAATCCCACAATTGTAACATTTTGTTGATCATCCGGCAGTCTACCAGGAACTTCCTTCAAGAAAAAAAAAAAAAATCAGGAAGACATTAAGTGAGAAGTACTAACAAATACACATCTCTGTTGTATTGAAACAAAGCTCAGAACATTATTTATAATGGGTGAATTTTTTTTTTTTTTTGGTCTTTTCGAGACAGGGTCTCCCTGTAATCCCAGCTGTCCTGGAACTCTCTCTGTAGACCAGGCTGGCCTTGAATTCACAAAGATCGGCCTGCCTCTGCCTCCTGAGTGCTAGGATTAAAGGCGTGCACCACCAAGCCCAGCAGGGGAATATTTTTTTAAGTCTACCCTGAAAGTATAGCAGAAGAGAGTACATTTTATAAATTTAATAAAGCTGTATTTAAAGAGATGTCAGGGTAAGAGTTTTTTTTTTCTAATAATTATTAGAAGCTCTAAAAACTAACTTAAGGTTATAACCAGATTGTGTGCTTTTCTCAAAATTTGGAGGTTTAAGCTCAACACGCTATACTTTTCCATTTTGTGTCAGCACTCCTTTTTCTTTCTGTTTTTTTTTTTTTGTTTGTTTTGTTTTTTAAGACAAGGTCTCCCTGTAGTAGCCCCAGCTGTCCGGGAACTCATTATGTAGCCAAGGCTGGCCTTGAACTCACAGAGACCCGCCTGCCTCTGCCTACCTCCTGAGTGCTGGGATCAAAGACATGCACCACCATGCCAGGCACATTCCTTTTTCAATAATGGAAATTCAGTTATGCCTTGGTGAATTATCTAACAATCAACTCATCAAATACCAACTTCTTGCAATTTAATTCATCCAATAATAACTTGCCAAACAAACTATTTGTCATATTTATTAAACTTCCTGACTCATAAAAAAACCTTGTTTTAAAAATTATTTCTTGCCGGGTGTGGTGGCTCATGCCTTTAATCCTAGCACTTGGGAGGCAGAGGCAAGTGGATCTCTGTGAGTTCAAGGCCAGACTGGTCTACAGAGTGAGCTCCAGGCCAGCTGGGACTAAAGGGAGACCCTGTCTCAAAAATACCAAAAAAAAATTTTTTCTTTCTTGCCATGCATGGTGTTGCACACCTTTAATCCCAGCACTCAGGAGTCAGAGGCAGGCAGATCTCTTTGAGTTTAAGGCCAGCCTACTCCACATAGCAAGTTCCAAGCCAGCTTGGGCTACAGGGAAACCTTGTCTCAAAAAGACCAAAAATAAATAAATAAAAATAAAAATTACTTTTATAAAAATCCTTAACTTTAAAATATTAAATCACATGAAAGGTGATCCAAATAAATGAGAAACAGCTTATGTGATCATGACATGTATCAAATCCTAAAATGTCTAATTCTAACCATGAAAGTTATAAATTATAAATATAGACACACTATCAATTTATGGACTCAAGGTAAAAAAAAAAAAAGAAAATTACCCAACTTAGTGACACTAAACCTCTAAAGGGATAGCATACCAGAATGTAGTTCTAACAGTTTCAACTTGAATTGCTTTAGCCATAAGCCTAAAATTGTTAAGGAATTTAGGAAAGTTAAAAAATGCTGAACAACAGGGCTGGAGAGGTGGCTCATCAGTTAAGAGCCCTGACTGCCCTTGCAGAGGACCTGGGTTCAATTCTAGCACCCACATGGCAGCTAACAATCTTCCACAACTTCAGTTCCAAGGGAATCAGATGTACTCTTTTGATTTCTGAGGGCACTGATGACACAGGTGTACTTATACATATACAGGCAATACACTCATACACATAAAAAAAAAACCTTAATGCTAAAAAATATAAACCAGAGGAGACCAGAATAATCATATTACCTCAGAAAGTAGGGATATAACTCATAACAAGCAAATAAACATTGATTTATTACTTGAAAAAAAAGAGAATCTTTAAAATGTTAAAATAGTAGAAAAACAGGAAATGAAGTTTTAAACATGACAATATAAGAATTACAAATTAGGAGCTGGAGAGATGGCTTAGCGGTTAAGAGCACCGACTGCTCTTGCAGTGGACCCAGGTTCAATTCCCAGCACCCACATGGTGGCAGCTAAGAACCATCTTTAAGCTGGGTATGGTGGCGCACACCTTTAATCCTAGCACTTGGGAGGCAGAGGCAGGCAGATCTCTGTGAGTTCAAGGCCAGCCTGGTCTACAGAGTGAGTTCCAGGCCAGCTGGGGCTACAGGGAGACTCTGTCTCAAAAACAAAAAACACAAAAAAGAAAAAACAACAAAAAAAGAATTACAAATTAGAATTCCTCAATGAAATGTTAAGGGTGGTTGGAGTTGAGTTTTGATATTTTATATGTTAATCAAGGCCGGATGTGGTGGTGCACACCTGTAGTCATAGCACTCAGGAGGCAGGGTCAAGAGGATCTCTTTGTGTTTGAGGTCAGCCAGAGCTGCAAAGCTATACAGTGAGACATATATATATATATATATATATATCATATATATTGTTTGTGTATGTGTGTGTGTGTGCTACTGTGTGTGTGTTTGTGTGTGTGTATTTACTATTAAAACACAAAGTCAATCTGTAATACACCGCAATCAGTTATCCAGTCATTCCATAATGTTTTTCTGTGAAGACAAAAATCAGAACCACGTCACAGGTATCTTTAGGGTCATAGTTCCTGAAGAAATGATCACATCCAGTTTGAGCTGCTACAAAACTAAGATGATAAATCCACTATATATTGTGCCAAACTTTATAATTAAATTGATTTAATAAAAAAAGTTGGGGTCAATATTTAAATTTATTGGACAGGCTATCTTTCGCCAGACCACTTAATTGAAATCCTTTGATGACTCCTCATTGCCTTCAGAAAATTCTGAGGTGGAAGGATCACTTGAGTCCAGGAATTTGAGGCCAGTCTGGATAACATAGTTAAGACTTCCTATAGAAAAAAAAAATCAACCAAATAACTAACCAAATGTGATGTCTAATCTTGGTTGTTGTATTAGTCAGGTTCTCTAAAGAAAACAGAAAGCAACAGATGGAGTAAGTATATAGCTGTATACAATTTATTGATTGGCTCACGTGACGGAGCTCAACAGTAGCGCCGAACTGGAGAGGCTGGGAATCCAGGGAACCACTCAGTCCGCAAGGTTGGATATCTCAGGAAGGTCCAGCTATGCTGAGGCCGAAATGATCCAGGAGATCTGCCAGTCTCAGTTCACGCTTGTATCCGAAAGGTTGATCACCGTAGCAAGACAAACTCACCAGGATGAGAGAAGCAAGCCGCAGAGGGAAAAAAAGGGACCAGCTCCCGCTGTTGTGGCCTTAAATACTGCCTTGCTGGCAGAAGGTAACACCCACATTTGGGGTGGGCCATCCGGGTTGAGGTGGCCAATCAGAAGACCCTTTCTCTTATGTTCCTTAGTCCAGTCAAGTTGGACACCAGGATTAACCATCACAGTGGCTACCCTTGAAGGGGGTCCAGAATTAATAGAAATGAGAGAGACTTTCTTGATTGGATCATTTGGAGCTGGAAGGCCCACCCCATGTGGGCGTTACCTTCATGACAACCATACAAAAGGCCATGGCAGATGGGAGCTTCTGCTTTTTGCCACTTGCCTTCTCTCTCACTGGTGAGTTCATCTTGCTGCTGTTACCAGCTTCTCTGAGGTATGCAGACTGGGGACTAGCAGATCTTCAGAAATCCTCCAGGCCTTCAGCACCAGATTGGGAATGTTAAAGTGTCCAGCTTCATGGATTAAGCAACCACCGGTTTTCAGCCTCTCCAGTGTGTTGCAGCCATGGTGACTTAGCCTGAGGCGGTCTGCTAGCCTGTAAGCGACAGAAAAGAAATAAAGAAAAAATAAATAAATAAAGAAATAAAGAACTACATAAATAAATAACGGTAGGATATTCATTTATCAGTTTTTTCTGTAGACAACCCGGACTAACACACCAACAAACAATGCCAAAAAAAAAAAAAAACCCCCCCATTGTTTTTTCTTTGGTTAGTTGTTTGTTGTTGTATTAGTCCGGGTTGTCTACAGAAAAACTGATTAAAATGAATATATACATTTATTTATTTATTTATTTATCTGACTAACACACCAAACAAACAACTAGCCAAAAAAAAAAACATGTTCTCGGGGCGGGTGGAGAGATAGCCTAGCGGTTTTAAGCACACCCGCTGTCCTTGCAGAGCACCCAGGTTCAATCCCTAGCACCCACATGGCGGGTAAGAACCGTTCTTATAACTCCAATTCCAGGAGAATTCCGTTCCAGGGGAATCGAGACCCTCTTCTGACTCCGCGGCATTGCACGCACGGGTGCACAAACCTGCATGCAGCCAGTACATTCCTTACACATACAAAATAAATAAAATTTAAAAAACAATTATAAAAAATGTTCTCACTAGGAAATCACTATTAGATTTGTGTCTTTGTTTGGTTTTTATTCATCTTTGTCACTCATTTTCATAGAATGTCAACTCTTCAAGAGATGAAGGTAAACATTAAACCTAGGTACCTTCCTAACACAGAAACAGATGCCTGGGGAAAGTGGTGCTGGAATCATCAAGGAAAACGCATCTGTGGAGAACAGGCGGGCTGTTTATTTTAAAAGCCAACCTGGCAGGCAGTGGGACAAAGCCTAACCTGAGCACTAAACGGGGAGACAGAGGCAGGCGGCATCTTTTGAGTTCAAGGCTTGCCTGGTCGACAGTAGGGTCCAGGCAGCTGGGGGCTAAGGGAGACCCTGTCTCGAAAGACAAAAAAAAAAAAAAAAAAAAAAAAGTCACTAAAAAGCCACCTGAATGGATATTTTAGTAATAAGAAAAAGAAAGCAAGAACTTCTTTTAGGAGATCTTGGAGAAAGTGAGTCCTCTGCCAGTCATTCTTACTTTACATGTCCAAATGAATAGATCCTTTTTCCACTTCAGAAAGATTTCCCCACCTAATGGAAGAATACTTGACTCCAGAAGGCACTGCCTGCCAGGATTGTGAAGGATCTGTAACAGGGTGTCTGTGAAGAATCCATGTAAGAATGACTCATCCTGTAAAATGTGACGTTGAGGACAATCTGTGAGTGGAGGTGCCTGGGTCAGCATAAATCAAGCTGCCACCTTGGGAATTGTCTCTGCTTGTATACATCAATATTTTCTTAGAGAGGCCTAGACCTAAAAGATACTTTAAAGACAATGGTATTAATCCCTAGAATCACCCCAGAGAAAGAGATGAAAGGGAGCCGATTACTTTTGTAACCTGGGCCCCAGGCAAACTTGCCTGCTATTTTCACTTCCCTCTGAACTTTTGTCATTGAAGAAAAGCTAATTAGGAGTCAGAAAGAGGTTAAAGTTCCCCCCAAAGACACACTTTTTAACACAGAATGGGGAAAAAGTTTTCCAGGCTTGACAATCAAAAGTGGTTTTGATACTCATTAAGGTGACCTCAAGTTCCCCTTCAAGCAGGCGCCAGAGAACACTGCTGTATGCCTCCATCTATTTTTACTCAATAAACTGAATAAAAAGAAAAAAAAAATCTAGACACTCTGTTGCCTGGCCTGAGTAAATCAATAAGGAAGCTGCCTTGTTGAAGGCTTGCAGGGATTTAATGATCTTCAAGTCTGAGTTCTGAACTCTCTGTCTCTCTCTGTCTCTCTCCCTCCCCCCATGTGTGTATAATTGTTCTGAACCACTAGTTTAAAAGGTTCTATGAAAATGTATGTGGCATGCTGACCTTGTTATCAACCATTCAGATATTTGTTTTAGGGGAGGCTATATGCCCATGGAGATTAATAATGAAATTTAGATCCATTAATAGTGTGCCTCAAACTGAGCCCAGTTTTTAGGAGGAAAAAAATCATTCTGGGGGCTGGGGCAATGGTTTAGTGGATAAAGCATTTGCTGTGCAAACAGGAAGACTTGAGTTCAGATCCCAACACCCTCATAAATGGCTGGCTGATATGGCAGCCTAGCTATAATCCCAGTGCTCAGGAGGCAAAGACAGGATTCCCAGAACAAGCTGGCTAACTTGGCTAGCTAAATAGGCAAGCTCTGGGTTCATGTGAGTGACCATATTGAGAATATAGCAAATTTCCACTCTGAATTAAAATCTTGGAGCACAGAACCCATGTGTTTTTCTAGTTACTACTGCTGAATGGAAACCAGAAATCAAAACTGAGTGTGTCTAATATAGCTGTATTTTCCCTTTGTGGTTAGTAGTAGATTCTTCCATAGTAATATAGGCAGCAAGAATGAGTAATTGGGAGAGAAGATGGTCACAGGGAGAAAAGTGCCAAAGGAGAGAGACTGTAGTGACAGAAAGAGAAAACTAAGTATTGCTCTCCTCACTGGCCAGCCTCCTTTTGTGGAACTCTGTCCTCCAGGCACAGTATGGACATTACTGTCTCAAAATCAGAGCAGCTGTGGTTATTCACACGAGACCTTCACAAGATTTGGCACCTTTACAGTTCCTTGTGGAAGCAGTGAGGGCTCAGGAGGTGGGAACACGAGGCTTCTTCCCCCCTGAATATATATAAGTAGTTGAAAATTGCTGGGGGGATAAGGTGCAGCTACCCACAAGTTGTCCATGCTCCTCTAAGTGGCCACAATTTAACTGTTACTTTGACCTGTCATTGGGGCTCTATCTGAGGCAAATAGACAGTGTTAATATTGCCCTGGGAAAAGTAGCACCACAGTTAGCAGCCAAACAAGAACATGACAAAAACCAAAGATGGATTTGGGAAGAGCAGTTGCATCACCCAAGCTATGGGTGATAAGATGTGCAGTGAAGCCAAGCCCTCTGAGGGCGGAGTGTCCATGAGAAGAAGTTCTATGTGTTCAGGATAGCAGCTTCTATGTGGTATGGAGTGGATCCTTCCTTGATTTGCAACACAAGCACAGGGATGCCCCCAAGGTGGCTGATAGACTAGAGAATACATTGAAATTGTAGAAAGCAGCAGGCATTGGACAGGGTAGTAAGAGGGCTGTGATGGCAGTTGTGTGGCCTTTGCTAGGAGCAATGTGACATGCTGCCCAGGCTCAGGGCCCAATATAACGGAGGAAGTCCCACAAGAAAAAAGGCATGCAAAAGCTATCCTCTGCACTAGCCTCTAGATTGGCAAGAAATTGGGAAGAAAAGAGCCTGAGATGGAGGTGAGAGCCTGTGTTTCTTATGCTCAGGTAGAGGAGCAGAAGGGAAAGAGTACAAATTAGATCTGTGCTGAGCCTGCCTGGGACCAAAGAACTCAGAACCCATGGGAAGAAAAGACAATGAGAGAGAGATAGAAGTGATTTAAGATACCTCTCAGGTCCAACCTTTAATACAGAGGAAGAAAAAACAATCTATGGCCTGGCATGCAGGTGAGGCTTTAATAATGAAACAGGAAACTGTGATCACAGGGGACTGCTCTACCTCTGAACTGCAGGAATCTGGGAATTTTTTAAATTATTGTATTTATATTTATATATATTTTTTATGTGTACTGTCTGCATGTAGGTTGGTGCACCCATGTCATGCAATGCCGTGGAGGTCAGAAGAGGGCATTGGATTCCCCTGGAACTGGAGTTAAAGATGGTTCTTAATCGGCATGTGGGTGCTGGGAATTGAACCTGGGTCCTCTGCAAGAGCAGTCGGTGCTCTTAACTGCTGAGCCATCTCCCCAGCCCCTATTTATATATTTTTTAATTATTATATTTTAATTGATGACACAAACATGTATGTATGTATGTATGTTCCATGGCACACATGTGGAAGTCAGAGGACAACTTGTGGACTTGTGGGAATCCATTCTTTTTTTCCACTATATTGCACCAGGATTTGAACTCATCATCAGGCACCTTTATCTGCTTAGAATTCTTGCTGGTCCAGGAAAGACATTTGAATAAGAAATGAATGAGTCTCTCACAGCCTGGTTCATGTGGCTGTGGGTCATAGTAGTAGATAGGATTGGTCTGTGTGCCGTGTGTCCTGGTCAGTTTATTGTCGACTTGTCACAACCAAGAGTAACCTGGGAAGAGGGAATCTCAACTGAGGAATTTTCCAGATCATATCCACCTGTGGCCATGTTTGTGGGAGATTGTCTTGATTGTTGATTGATGCAGGAAGGTCCAGCCCACTGTGGGCAATGCTGCCCCTGGGAAGGTGATCCCAGGTTGTTTAAGAAAGCTGGCTGAGGGCTGGAGAGATGGCCTAGCAGTCCACCCAGGTTCGATCCCCAGCACCCACATGGTGGCTGAAAACCATCTTTAACTCCAGTTGCAGGGGAATCTGATGCCCTCTTCTGACCTCTGAGGCACTGCATGACACAGGTGCACAAACCTACATGCAGACAGTACATTCATACACATAAAAACTAAATAAAATTAAAAAAAAAGAAAGCTGGCTGAGGGGCAGGAGAGACAGCTCAGTAGTTAACAGCACTGGCTGCTCTTCCAGAGGATCTGGGTTCAATTCTTAGCACCCATATGGTGGGTAACAACCATATATAACTGCAGTTCCAGGGGAATCCAACACCTTCTCTGACCTCCTTGGGCATTATACAACTTGGGTGCACTTACATACAGGCAGCCAGTATATTCGTATACATAAAAATAATAAATAAAACATTAAAAAATGACTTGGATTTTTTTTAAAAGAAAGAAAGAATGAAAAGATAGCTGTTAGAGCATGAACCAGGGAGAGCAAGACAGCAAGCAGCACTCCTCCATGGTTTCTGTTTCAGTTCCTGCTTGAGCTCCTGCCCCAGCTTCCCTGGATAATGGACTGATGATGGATGGTAACGTGTAAACTGAAATAAACCCTTTCCTCCCCACGTTGCTTTGGTCATGCTGTTTTTCATAGCAACAGCAAGTAAACTAGAACGCTGTGAAAATGAAGAAACTGAGGTGATACACTCATCCTTCCTCAAGGCAAAAGCTACATAATTAGAAGCAATACAAGAGAAGTCTGTCTCTGATAGACTGCTTCATCCATTGGGGATACCTGGTTAACAGTGGTTCAGATCCTCATGAATATCAGGGACTGGAGGAGGCACATGCATGACTGAGGATGTAAAATCCAATGCTTGATGCTCAGTTCACTGGGCCTGATAGGACTGTGTTCCCAGGAGAGTTAACAAAGATGCTTATTTAGCAGGGACCTCTGGACTGGTATGGGACTTTAGGGGCTTTGCTGAGCCCCATGGTGGGGCATGATCTTTATGGGGTAGGAAGGGCTCTGGCAGATCTGAATGACAGACTAGCATGTAAATTGGGACTAAGCAGTCCCAATTTAAGCAGTAAAGCAATCAAGAAGGGTTATGTATACATGTGTGTGCTTATATGCACCTGCATACACACACACTTATGTGTGTGTATGCAGGTGCATATATGACATGGCTTGCATGTGGAGGTCAGAGGACAACTTTGGATGTCAGCCCTTGCCTTCCACCTTATTTAGATAGTTAATTGTATTAGTTACTTTTCTGTTGCTGTGATAAGACACCACCGTCTAGGCCACTTATAGAAGGAAGAGTTTATTTAGCAAGAGTCTGCCATGGCACCAAGGCATGGTAGGCAAGGATGGCTGCGGCGGAAAGCTAAGCACTCACATCTTCATCAAGGCACAGGAAGCAGGTAAGACTAGAAGTTCAGCAAGGCTGAAGAACTCTCCAAGTGTGTCTCAAAGTGTCATACCTCCTCAGGTGTGACCACACCTCCTAAAGTATCCCAAAGCAGCCAAAATGTCCAAATACTTCTCATTCAAATCACCACATTTCACTCCCTGCCCCCATAGGCTCATGAACATATAAAATGCAAAATGCATTTAGTTCACCTTTAAAAGTCCCCATAGTTTTTACCAGTTTCAATGCTATTCAAAAATCCAGAGTCCAAAGTCTCCTCTGAGATGCAAGGCAATCTCTTAACTGTAAGCACCTATAAGTTCAAAAGACAAATTACATACTTCTAACATACAGTGGAACTGAATATACATTCCCATTCCAAAAGGAAGGAATGGGGACATACTCAGGAAATACTGGACCAAAACAAGGCTGAAACACAGTAGAGAAAACACGGGACTCAGCAGCTCCACGTCCGACAACTGGAACTTCACTTCCATAGGGCTTAGATGGCTCTGCCCTTCCAGCTTTGCTGCTTACAACATACATCTCTCTGTTGGGCTGATACCACTCCCTGCGTGTAGCTCTCCTTGGCAGAGTCTAGTACCTCCAACATCTTCTAGGGGTCTCTTAGACTCAAGGTTCACCTTCACAGCTTCATGCAATGGCCTGTCAGGGGCTCTCGGCTTGTCAGGGCCTTCTTTATGCAGGAATACCCCTGCTGCATGCTGCCTGGCCACAGCAGCTCTCTGAAACCTCGGAGGAAGAACTAATGACCCCTTCACTCTTGTTATCTTTCATGCCTCTAATGCCAGCACCACATGAAGAACACTGTCAAGTTTGGCTGCCAGTCTGGGATGGACCCTGGCCATATTAACAGCTTTTCTATGTTTGGGTTTTTTTTTTTAATTGATGCTTTGTGTATTTCATACATCATTTTCCAATTCAGTTCAGGCGTATATCCCCTTCCCTTCCCCCCACCCCACCCCTACCCATCCCAGATCATGCATTCTGCCGTAACTTTTCTGCATCTTTCTGGTTTTTTTGTTTTGTTTTCATTTTTTTTAACAGTAAGTGATAATTTGTGAGTACAAGCATCCTTCATGTAAAACCAATTTGCGAGCAGTTGTGCCCAAACCCACACAGCTCATGGGTCCCACCATCCAAGTTTGTTCTGGTTTTCTAGGAGCAGAAAACCCATCCTGCAGTTCTCTTTCTCAAGTTGGAGGCTTAGCTGGATGTGGTCTTGCCCTGAAGGGACTTTTTCCATTGTTTAAGTGCAAATCTTTAGACTTCTCCTTAATCGCTCTAATAGCATCAAAGAAAGTCTCTGCTTTAGCTTGGCTCCAACTTTACTAAGCTTCCTACTGTTTCCAAGGCCCCATGATCCTACCAGTTTCTATATTGGCTACTTTTCTGTTGCTGTGATAAAACATCATGACCAAGGCCACTTACAGAATGAAGAATTTATTTAGTTTATGGTCCCAAAGGGACAAGAATCCATTATGGTGGGGAGGCATGAGGGCAGAGTATGGCTGGATTTTAGGAGCATACTTAGCATATAGAAGTTGTGTGAATTAGAAGTAGTTAGGATTAAACTAACAGATAATGTGTGAAATGTAACCTTAAAGAAATTAGCAAATGTTAAACTTAGCTCAGCAAGAGGCCTGCTCCAGTTTAGGGCTGCTTTAGAGATAAGCACTCAGCACTAGCCTCAGAGGGGCTAAAAGACTGACCATACTCAATGATTGGGTGGCCAGAGGCGGCATGGACTCAAGGACCTGATAACCAGCCCTGGGTCCCCCACCTTGACCAAGGCATGACTCCAGACAGGAAAGATAACCACCTGCTATGCAGGGGGGACCCTAGGCACAAGCCTGAGATTAGCACCTGAGACCCAGTGCACCCCACACATCCAGCTGCGGCCTATTTAAGTTGGGAAGTGTGGAATGACTTTCTCCCACTCCCCCTCGGGGGACCTGCTGGGACATGCCACTTCGAACCTCTCAGCTGAGAAGCTGAGAACACTCAGACATGCTGCTTCCCTGAAATGGCTTTACCTGAAGTACGTGCTGACCCGCCACTGCTGCTAGCCCGGCCTGCCTGAGCTGCCATAGCGTGTCCCATGTCGTGTCCCCGACCCCGGTCGACTGGCTTCTTGGAACTCCCTAGCATGTAGGTGAGCAGCCTTGGGGAGATAGGACAGGACAGAATTAGAATTATAGAATTATAGAATTAACCTGTGTAGGAATTAATAAAATTAGGTTGTATTATAATATTTGTGTTCTGGATTCCTCTGGACTTAGTCATGCTCGCCCGTGCTCATGGCACTGGACAGAGAATGAAGCACTCACATCTTTAATCAGGTGTAGGCAACAGAATGAGACTGGAAATCCTGCCTTAAGAGCTCCCAAGGCCTGCCTGGCCCCAAGGCTGTATCTCCTAAAACCTCCCAAAATAGTGCCCCCTTGAACCCCAGCAATCAAAATGGCTAGCTTGACTAGAGCATTTTATTTGGTGTGTTTCTACAAAAGGCCATGATGGGAATTGGACTAGCGGTTAAGAGCGCCGACTGCTCTTGCAGAGGACCCAGGTTCGATCCCCAGCACCCACATGGCGGCTAAGAACCGTCTGTAACTCCAATTCCAGGAGAACTCCAGTTCCAGGGGAGTCCGAGACCCTCTTCTGACCTCCGCGGCATTGCATGACACGGGTACACAAACCTACATGCAGACAGTACACTCATACACATACAAAAATAAATAAAAAATTAAAACAAAAAAACAAAAGGCTGTGCTGTCTTGTGGTACCACAAAGCACTTGAGGCAACTTTATCCTTCTAGTTTTCAGTCAAGCCTTTTAGTTTGGCTTAGAGCAATGGTGGTGCGGCCAATATCTGCCATGGCTTGTACTCCCATGTTCATGAGCTGAGCCAATCAATTCAGTATACTCCTTTGTTTGTTACGATTTATAATGACATGAGGCTCAACACAGGAACACAACTTGAATTGATTGATAGCTCCCTTGAATTGACAGAAATCCGTCTGTTGTGTTGGTAAAGGCTAGTTAGTTTGAGACAGTTAGGACTGTATTTGTAGCTAAACTTCCTTCTGGGAGGTGCAAACATTGATCTTCCTTCCCTCTTTGGTCCTATGACAAAAGGACGCTTGTTGGCCAGAAAGTACACTCTGAGCAGCCAGTGAGTTTATTAGACTTTGTAGCTGAAATTCCATCCCAGAGGTAGAAATAACATCCCCTTCCATCCCTTGGTCCCTATAACAAACTGAGGCTTGTTTTCACCAAACTACTGTTTATTGGACTTACTTACAGAGCAATGACTGAGGGTTTATTTATAGAAGTGTGGGTGCCCTCCCACCAGAAGGCTGCACTGGATCCATATCATGAGAATTTAAAACAATATACAATATACTTACGTGATTTTGGTATATACAATATATTGAATTAAAGAGATTACCTTGATTTTAAGAGCCATAAATTAATATTTCATGCCGTGGCTCACTTTTTTTTCTTAAGAAACTGGCATGAATATAATGTTTCTTGTCAGGAGCCTCAAGTTTGAATCTTATAATGAAGTCCAATTTCTCAGGCTTTAAATTCTAAGGACTTGCACTCTGAAGAAAATTGGATATTTTCAGCCACAAAAATTGATTGAAGAGAAATTTCTGGGAAGAGAACATATTGATAGAAATTATGTAGTCAAAGATTTAAATTTATGGGCAAAAGACTGTTTAATGTCCTCAGCCTACATGATTAATAATTGAGAGCCAAATTTAGGGGCATTCCACCCAGAAAGAATTACATTATCCAATTTCTGTTACGTTATCCCGAAGTGTAAGCAGCAAGGTTATTAAAAATGAATGAAATAATCAGACAATCTCTATGCCAATGCATGAGCTTCTCATTAATGTTTCACTAGACAGCATTAGGAAAGACTAAATAGACTGCACTAGTTCTAGAAGCATAAATGGACTTCAAAAGCAAAGAAGCTTAATGACCTTCCAGTAAACACAGATGGAAACGGAAAAGACACAGCATTTTAGAAACTTATGAGCTACATGTTCTGGCTCTGTCTACCTTGTAACATGAAATGGATTATGATCAATTGCCTGCTTAATTTGATTAATCAATGACACAAGTTTAAATATTACTTTGGGGCCTGAAATAACTGATTAACTGTCATTAACTGATTAAAGTCGTCAATCTTCTTTCCTTAAGTACTGTTTGACAAGAGCTAAGTTATTCAATACAGCATATTGGCTTTTTGGTCTGCATAATTCTCTGGAGGGGTGGGGTTCACCTGTGTATCTCAGAATGCTTAGCAACATTTCTGGCCTCAACCCACTGGATGCCAGTAACATCCCCTGGTTGTGGCAACCAACAATGTCTCCATACATTGCCCAGTGTCTTCTGACCTTTCTACACGAAGCTGGTACCCCTGTGTATTAGTCACTTTTCTGTTGCTGTGATAAAACACCATGACCAAGGAACTTATAAAAGGAAGAGTTTATTTGAGCTTACGATGGACGGTTCCAGGGAATTAGAGTCCATTGTGGTGGGAGGCGTGGCGGCTGGAGCTGGAGCTCCACATCTCCCAAAGAGGGTCACATCTCCCAAAGAGCACAGGAAACAGAGAGAGAGACTGGAGACCATGAGGCTTGTTAAAACTCACTAAGCCTGCCCCCAACAACGCATGTCCTCTAGCATGGCCACACCCTCCAAGACCTCCAAAAACAGCGCCACCAACTGGAGACAAATGTCTGAATACCTAGAGCCTATGGGGGACACTCATCCAAACCACCACACCCTGTTATAGAGATTGCTCTCATAATACAAACAGCTCATTTCCAGCTAGGGCTTTCCACAGCAAAAAACACAAGGATTAACTTGCAATTATTTGGTCAATTTAGACTTCGCAGACAATGAAACTGGTTAATTCAGATTAAAATTTCTTCTTTGGGATTTGACTTATCAGGATTGGCATCTAAATTAACTCAATTAGTAGACTAACCCCAGGGCATATTTTTAATTTTGACTTGAGGGTTTCAAGTTCAGAAATACCTCAAGTTCAATGGTCAAGTCTGAGAAAATGGTTGGAGCAGCTTTATCAGCATGACGGTCCCCACTGAGCCTAATTATGAGTGTGCATACTCTCACATGGACACGCAGGAGTGTGCACACCTCAGGGCTTCTCTCCACTGGTTTCTGACTCTGGTAATAGGAACCCCTCCTTTCACTTTCCCTAAACATGTGTCTTGTTGTGAGGTGCCACGTTGCTTGATGATGACAAGTATGTGTTTTAGGGCCAAATAAAGCTGTGCTGGAATTTAGATGCCACAACTTAGCTCCTCATTCTGGGAAAAAATGGGATCAGCCATAATAAAAATGTCAAAGTTGTCATTAGAATGATTTGAACTAGTGAGGAAGTTAATATCACTATGAGTGACAAGAGACCCACCCAGTTACAATACCGAAAAAAGCTGAGGGTTAATTTGTCATGTAAAGTTCTAGATAGAAGCAGCCCAGGGCTGGCTTGGCCAGTCCAAGAAGTCATCAGGAACTATGGCCTCCTATACTTCTGCTCTGCAACTTTGAGGGAGCAGTTCCCATGTCTGAGGTTCACAAGTTCCTGTTAGAAGACATGCCCAAAGGACACATGAATGCTTTCCAAGGTGCTTCTCAATGGCTTGTTCTATTCTTGTTGATTACAATGTGAGAAAGGCAAAGAAATGTGGTTCTAAATATGGAACTGCGGTTAGTCTATGGAATTTGCATGCCATTCTTATGAGAGACCATGTTAATCTATCATTCCAGTGTTAATGTACATGCTGCTGAAAGGAGCCTAGAAACTTGGCTTTAAGGAAGGCACAGTCTTCCAGTAGAAACCTTATTGTTAGTAAGGAAGAAAGAGACTGAATAGACAATAACAGACTTTGTCACTTTGAGACTTCCTTCTTGACTCCATTGGATCACAAAAATCCAAGCTTTACTAGGAAAGTCCTCAATTCTGTTAGCACCTCCTTTCTAGATGCATCTTCAATGACATGGTCTTCTGTGGGCACCCGTGCTTCGAGTGGGCTCCAAAGATACTGCCATGGAAGTGTCCACTGGCCAGAGTCCATGGTCCAGGCCACAGTGGAAGGGGTTCAATTCCTATGTAATACCCATCAATGCTTGTAAGTTACCAGATGGCCAGTCAACTCCGGAGAACTAAGTACAGATGGACCTCACACCTTTTAGGACTTGCTGTTGTACCCAACCTCAGTTCTAAGCTTCAAAGAGCTATGTGGGTTCACTCATCCCTCCTCACAACTACCATTCTGTGTACCCCTCTTCCCCAGTGCAGGATAATCTAGATCTGAAACCCTTATGGGTCTAAGTTTTGAGAGTTTAGGTAAATATGTCTTCATGGGGCTAAGGAAATTCAGACGTTCAACACAAGAGACTGAGTTGCTTTATTTGGGGGCAAAGGTAGGGGTATTTACTATGCAACTCAGAAGCTGATATTATTAGGCAGAAAAGGATAATTGTACATTGGCCTGATAAAACTTTAGCAGTTCAAATGTAACACCCAATAAAATTTTTTGTTTGTTTTTGAGACAGGGTCTCCCTGTAGCCCCAGCTGTCCTGGAACTCTCTATGTAAACCAGGCTGGCCTTGAACTCACAAAGATCTGCCTCTGCCTCTGCCTCTGCTTCTGCCTCTGCCTCTGCCTCCCAAGTGTTGGGATTAAAGGCATGTGCTACCATGCCGGCCCCAATAAAATGTATTTTTATCTATGTGGGAGAAATTAAAATTTTCTGTTTTGTTTTGTTTTGTTTGAGTTTTAAAGGAAGGTTTAATTTAATTACAACACCAGGCCAACTCTCAACTGGGGGGGGGGCGGAGGAATGTGACCATGAGGTGCCGGTTACAGGGCTTTTTATAAGTACAACAGCCAATCAGAGTTTAGCATCACAGTTAAAGTTACCAATCAAGTACACCAGCCAATCAGAGTTTAACACCACAGTTAAAGTTACCAATCAAGGGAAAGCATACGAAGCAAGCAAACCAGTCATTCCTAGAAAAGCTCAGGGAAAATGGCTTAATGGTATCTGAGAATACTATCCCTGAGTTTTTATAATCCTCTATCTCAATAATCCTCTATGTCATTTCCCCCTCTTGTTGTGAAGTCTTCAAATCCTTGAAGGAAGTTCATAAGAGTTGACCACAGTTGGCGTTTCCAAGATGGAATGATCTCCACTAGGGAGGGGGTTGTACAGGGACCTTAGCACCATTAATTTTATAGAATTTACCCACTGGTTAATAAATCTGACAAGTGAATTAAGGATGCATGGGCCACAAGTCAGAGCAACCAGAAGGATAAGTTCACTGGCAGATCCAGGAAGTTCTCAGCTCTCAGCTGAGAAAGAAACTAGCTCTTTGGGGGTCCCGAACCTAAACTGCCTAGCCAGTTTTTAACTCCTATTTTTTATCACATTACCTTCTGAGGAGGTCACCCCAATTGCCGAGAGGGAATCAGGGCACTGACCGCTCTGACTTCTATGCTGAAAAGGGATGTAGGATGTGACAACTGGGGTACCCCCTGCTCAGTGGATCTATCTAAAAGACCCCAAAAGTATAACTATAGTGAGAACAAAGTCCTTGACTGGTACCTGTGAAGGAGAAGTGAAGGCAAGAGTAGTTAGGTACATTTTCTAAGCAGGGAACCAGGAGAAGAACAGGGTGAATTAAATGTCCAAATTAAAAGTCCATTAGAATTTCTCAATGAGGGGTTCCAAAACACCCATTTATTGCATTTCTCCTTTTGTTTATTTGGCCATCATGTCTGGACTCACGATCTGATTTCCAGGCATTCTGATAGTCACAGTGTGAATTTCCCCTTAGGCGGTTGCAGAAGACAGGAAATAAACTGATAAGGATTACCAAGCCCATCCAAACTGTCTTCTTCTGGACTACATGCAGCTGGTTCAGGAAGATAGAAACTAGCTCCTTTAAATCTGGAAAAAGGTGGATCCCTTTCTTCTTCTGTAGACTGTGGTAAGAGACACAGAGGGTCACGTAGCTTTGGGTGGGCTGGGACTCTAAATTTTCCTGCAGAGCAGGGGTCAGGTTCGGTGGCAGCTGAGGACCCCTGAGCCAAAGGGGAGGTTGGACCAACAGGCCCAGCCAAGGGGCCACTGCCATTCCAGATCCTATAAAATTCTGAGGCTACTGGGCTTTACTTTCACTTTTGCTTTAGACTCGATAATGAGGGTCTCCGCTGAGTACCCCCTCTAGGTCGTCTCTAAATCTTGGTGGGACCTCCAAACGTGGCAGTGGAAATACCACTCCCTTAACCACGTGGAGTTTTAAAGGAGAGTTTAATTTAATTATGATGCCAGGCCAACACTGAACTCGGGAGGAATGTGGCTTTTTGTAATTAAAACAAATGGGAGGCTAGCTGTGGTGGCACATACCTTTAATCCCTGCACTTGGGAGGCATAGGCAGGTGGATCTCTGTGAGTTCAAGGCCAGCCTGGTCTACATAATAAGTTCCAAGACAGCTGGGGTTACAGGGAGACCCTGTCTCAAAAAGACCAAAAAAACAAAATAAAACAAAACAAACTCCCCCAAACCCAAATGGGACTTTTTGCCCCTTTGCATTATTATTATTATTGATAGTGGTGCTAAAAATTGAATCAAAGTCCTTGCGCATAGTAGGCAAGCACTCTTCCAAAGAGCCAAGTCTTCAGCCTCCCAATGCCCTGTAATGCTAAGGTGTGATATCTAATTAGCTCTAATTTATGCCTTTGTTTTTCTACAGCTATAGATACTAAAATCTGTACTTGCATGTATGCTTAATGATTCATCCTCTGCTCTCAGGCATTTATTTTGCTCTTTGGAGAGAAAATGCTACATAAGGAATGAGGAAGGTATCATGGCATTTTCTAAGTAAGAATGTCTGAGGAGAACCGCTATACATCATCTGTGTCTTACACTATTACCTGTGGACTTGCCATTCAACCCAGCACCCCTGGCTACCTCCTTTCTTCCTTGATGGATGAGTCTTGATTTTGTTTACATATTTATCTTTCCACATACTCAACTCAGAAGATAACTGATTTGTCAGTCTAAACCAATTTCCATTCCATCACTCTTTCTAGGTCCATGAAGTCCAACATGAAGACTTCAGAGAAGGTTTTTCACTGAAAAGAATAGAAATGAGAGTCTGTGTCTTCCTGTGTTTGGATATTATACTGTGGGGCATTATGTAGCCCAGTGGTATTTCTTTCAACCATGAAGACAGATGTTATTAATATATTATGACTGACAGGGCCTGGAGAGAGGGCTCAGTGGTTAAGAGCACTGGCTTCTCTTGCCAAGGGTAGGTACCCAGGTTCGGTTTCCAGCACCCACATGGTGGCTAACAACCATCTGTACCTCCAAGTCCAAGGGAATCCAATGCCTTCTTCTGACCTCTGTGGGCATTGTGTGACATGGGTGCATTCACGAACATGCAGCCAGTATATCATACACATAAAAATAATTAATAAAAAGAATTTAAATATATTATGACTGACATAATGGGAAGTATTTATGTTAGTTAGATATCTATCACTGTGGCAAAAATTCCTGAGAAAACCAGCTTAAAAGGGAAAAAAATATTTATTTTGGCTCTGGTTTCAACTGTGATCCCTTGGGCTTGTCATGCTTGGGCCTGGGGTGAGAAGAGCATCCCAGCACAGAAGAAGCTGCTCATGTCCCGGAGGTCAGGACACAGAAAGAGAGAGAGGGAGTGGCCTCTTAGCAGTATAAGGTCCAAGGCACCCTCCCACCTGACCCCATATTTTAAAGCTTCTGCTACTTCCCAGTAACACCATCATCAGGAAGTCAATTGAATGCATGAGCTTTGGGAAGACATTTAAGACCCAAACCAAGGCTGTGCCTGTACCTCGATTGAGTGCCTTTCTGTATGAGTCTCTGCATCCTCAGCACTGTATAAAGCCAGCATAGTGGTACAAGTCTTTAATTCCAGCATGCAGGAGGCAGAAGCAAGTGGACTTCTGTGATATCAAGGCCAGCCTTCATACATAGCAAGGTCCAGACCATACCGAGAGATCCTGTCTAGTTAAAAAAAAAAAAAAAAGGGAATGGAAGTTACACATGAAAGAATGTAGAATATCTGGACTTGGTGCAGATGCCTGTGATACCAGGACTACCTGTAATACTGGGGAGGTGGAGGGAGGAGAAACAGGAGACCAAGGCCAGCTTTGAGTATGTAATGTGCACAAGGCTGGCCTGGGCTACATGAAAAGGTGGCTCAAAAAGCAAAAGAAGGGAGAGAGGGATGGAAGGAGAGAGGGAGGGAAGGAGATAAAGGAGGAAGGAAGGAAGGAAGGAAGGGAAGGAGGGAGGGGAAAAAGAGGAAGAGGAGGAGTAGGAAGAAAGAAGAAAGAGGAGAAGGAAGGAAAGAAGGGAGGGAGGGAAGGAGAGAGGGAGGAAGGAAGGAAGGCAGGCAGGCAGAGAAGGAGGAAAGGAGAGAGGGAAGGTTGAGAGGGAAGAAGCCTGGGAAGAAAAAGAGAAGCAGGAAGAAGGAAGAAAGAAAAAAGAAAGGGAGGGAGGGAGAAGGGAATAAAAGAAGCAAAAAGAAGCTATTTCCCAACTACCTACCTACCTACCTACCTACCTATTTCTGTCCTTTTTCTTGTTTAATCAACTATCCTTTATGATTACTAATATTACTATATGCAACTAAACCCCATTGTGACCACCAAGGCTCCTAAATGGCATTTAAAGGATCTCTTTAAAAAAGAAATGGAAATGGGAGCAGATATTTTATGTGTTTTTTTTTGTCTTTTTGAGACAGGGTCTCCCTGTAGCCCCAACTGTCCTGGAACTCACTCTGTAGACCAGGCTGGCCTTGAACTCACAAAGATCCGCCTGACTCTGCCTCCCAAGTGCTAGGATTAAAGGTGTGCGCCACCATGCCCGGCCTCAGATATTTTATGTTTTAGAAGAGTTTTTTTAATTTAGAAATTTCCATTTAGGGAGCTGCAGAGGTGGCTCAGTGGTTAAGAGCACTGGCTGCTCTTGTAAGAGAAGCCACATGGCAGTTAACAACCATCTGTAACTCAAGTTTAGGGGATCTGATACCCTCTTCTGACCTCAGGGGCACTGCATGCATGTGGTGAACTTACATACATGCAGGCAAAACACTCATACATATAAAATAAAAATAAAATTTTAAAAATGAAAAATAATTGCCGTTTAGCTATTTTTTAAGATTTATTTTTTTTGCCATATACGAGTGTTTGCTACATTATGTATGTATGTGTACCACATGTGTTCTGGGTACATACAGAAGTCAGAAGAGGGTGTCAGATCCCCTGGAACTGGAATTAAAGAAAGTTGTCAGCCACCATATGGATGCTGAGAATTGACCCTGAGTCCTCTGCAAGAGCAGCCAGTGCTTTTAACCACTGAGCCATCTCTCCAGCCCTACCCCCACCCCCCTTTAGCTATTTTGAAAGATCAAAGAGCTACTCAAATTGTATTTAATAATTCTACGTTATATTTTTGCCTAATTATCCTAAAATTTTTTTATGCATATGAGTGTTTAACCTGCATGTAGGTAAGTGTACCAGGTGTGTGTAGTGTCCATGGGGGCCAGAAAAGGGTATCAGATTCCCCAGAGCTAGAGTTAGGGACAGTGTTAACCACTCTAGAAGTGCTGGGAAGCAAACATTGGTCCTCTGAAAGAGCAGCCAGTGCTCTTAACCACTGAGCCATCTTTCCAGCCCTCTAAAGTATTTTTGAAGCTGACCAAGGAAGCCAGGAACAGAAACCATTTTGACACTTGTTATTTTTTTTTAATTCTATTTATTTCTGTATGTGTATGAATGTACTGTCTGCATGTAGGTCTGTGCACCCGTGTCGTGCAATGCCGCGGAGTCAGAAGAGGGTGTCGGATTCCCCTGGAACTGGAGTTCTCCTGGAATTGGAGTTTCAAACGGTTCTCGGCCACCATGTGGGTGCTGGGGATCGAACCCGGGTCCTCTGTAAGAGCAGTCGGCGCTCTTAACTGCTAGGCCATCTCTCCAGCCCCGACACTTGTTATTATGTGCACATGAAGGCCTAGAAGAGTCCAAATAGATCATGCATTTACTCATTCTGTACATATTTACTGAGCACCATTAGGTACTGTGTGTGAGAGATAAAGACAGAGACAGAGAGACAGAGAGAGAGAGATATAGAGACACAAAGAGAAAAAGATACACAGAGAAGAAGCAGGCCCTTGTACACTCTGTATTTGTAGAATAAAATGTTTTTTTTTCATTTTATTTATTTTTTATGTGTATGAATGTTCTATCTACATTAGGTTTGTGCAATGCCTCAGAGGTCAGAAGAGGGCATTGGATTCCCCTGGAACTGGAGTTAAAGACAGTTCTCAGCCTCCATGTGGGTGCTGGGGATCGAACCCGGATCCTCTGCAAGAGCAGTCAGCACTCTTAACCACTAGGCCATGTCTCCAGCCCCAATAAAATATATTGATTGGCAAAAAACAATATGAAAAAGTAAAGCCAACAAAACAAAATATAAAATATAAATATTCTAGAGCTAGAATGAAATTAGCTAAGACAATATGATGTTGAGTTCTGTGTCTCCTAGTTTTTGTTTTCTTCATATGTTTTTCACATTCTTATAAAGAACATGCAGTTTTTAGTCAGGGAAAAACTTTATAATTTTTCATTTATGGAAACAGTAATTATTAACAGGCAAGGGATTTGGAGCCACAGCTGGGAACTGTCAGTTTTCTGTAATTCTTTCTTCAGTTGATTGTGGCAGCTTCAGTCATGGGTTTGAACCTATTATAACACAGGTTTTAAGGAAAGGTGAGCATTCTAGTCAGGAGAGTCCCCTCTTAGTTACTGATTCGTTAGGTCTGCCATAGCACTGGATCACATGAGGCTCTTCCTCAGGTGACTCTGATGTGCAACATGGACAACAACTATTGATTTGAGTTGCTGTCAGTTATTTGAGTCTTAGTATAAATGTAGATTTGGGTCTGGCAAGATGGTTCAGTGGGTGAAGGACTTTTTGTACGCCTGCTGTTCTGAGTTAGGTCCTGGAGCCCACATAAAGGGAAGAGAGAGAGCCTTCACAAAGTTCTTCATAAAGTTGTTCAGTCTCTACATGTATACTATGGCATGTGTATCCACACACAAATCACAATCAAATAATTTTTTAATTTTGAAAATGAAGATTGAAAGAAAATTATTTGATGGGGGAATGAGAAGAAAAAGGACAAAAAGCTCAAAGATTGAAGGATAAGTCTGGGAGCCTCGGAGAGGACAAAGCCCAGACTTCGCCATGCTCTCTGAGCCTTGCCAGCACAGTTACACCCTGTATACAGCAGACAAGCAAAGGAGACCCCCATTTGGTTTGGGGTTACATACACTCCCTCTTGTACTTATGTACCTCCAGCTTAGTTCTTCACCTGCACAGACCATACTCATGTACCCCCTCCAAACAATGCTCCTGGCATCCCCCAGAACTCCTTATCTGCATTGGGATATACCTACTTCCCTGTCTAAACAATAAATGGTATGAGTTTCCCTGTCCCTGGTGACAGCCAAATTTAGAGCATTTTTACTCAAGTGTTAATGTATCTGGCTATGAAGAATAGTAGGGCTTGAATTGGTTTGGGATGCATGCACAGTAAGGCAGAACTGTGTTCTCCAGTAACCTTTATAAAGGAGAATCTCTTTTTTAACATCTTATGCCTATGAATAATTGGGTGTGCATATGATTAAAATCAGATGCATTATGGGAAGGGATGTGCACAGTAGAGAAATGATCATATAATCTATTAATCAAGAAGGAATCACCCAAACTGTGCCCTTTAGTAATCAATACCTCCTTCTCTTGAACCCTATAAAAGGAAGCCCTGAACAATAATCGGGTTCCTTGAGTACCCTCACTCATGTGGCCTGCTATAAATCTTGACAATGTATCCCTCTTTAATCTGTACTATCGCTTCGCTCCAAATAAAATTATCTTGCTTTTTTTGTAAATCCTTATAATCCAATTCTTTGCATAAGAGGACAGAACATCTGGTGCAGCCCCTAACCACTGATAATACCTACATTGATGTATCAGTTTGCAAGGGCAATGAATGAACAGCGCAGGCTTCATTAATGTAGAATGAAATGCAAAGGAACAGGAGAAGCAGTTTGGAATGTCTGATGAATGATGTCAAATCATCTTGAACTTGCTTCTGTTTTGAAGTCTTAAATTGGGACCACAGGTCAGGAGAGGGTCGCCAGAGACACAGTCAGATGATCTGGATATCTCCAGGTATCATTTAAAAACTGAGAGGCGATGTTAAGCACAGGGCATTGCTGACTTAAGCAATTTAAGGAACACATCTGGGGCTCATCACAGTTTTCAATACAGAGCCAAATTCTCTGCTAAGGTTTTTCATAAATGAAAGACTTGGGATAAATCATACATCTGTATGTCAGGGAAGGTCCCTAATCTCTGTCTTTGTTTGTCACTGACAAAGGAAGATAACTGTAGGGATCATTTTTCTCTCTTATATCATTCCAGAACATAAGAAGATCTATCACCCACCCAGAATAATGTTGTTTGTGTTGATAATTCTTTTTGAAAGCTCTTAAAGGGCTACATTCCATTGTGTCCCAGTACTTTCTTCCTCAATTCTTAATTAGCAGCATTCCTACATGAAAAATGAATGTATTTTTATTGCAAGGAGAATGGTAATAAATCTTATAAATTTAAACCAGGAATCAAAGCCCCACTGAGTTAGGATGAAATCAAAGGACTGTAAAATGTATCTCATTCATTTTCCCCTGGGCGGTCTGATTCTTCTAATGTCAGCCTCTGCCTGCTCTCTTGTTATAATGGGCTGAACTATGCAGATATGCAAGATGAGACATCACATTGTACATTGTTAATGATACATGCAGAATTCCGATGCTTACCAATGTTTAATGCATCGTAGGGGAGAAGGCTTTCATTAAACACCTTTGAGCTTATCACCTTCTAGGATTTAACATGCTTGCTTAGATTTCATTTGGAGAGATTTATCCACTTGAAGAATTAATTTTTTTATTTTATTTATTTATTTATTTATTTATTTATTTATTTATTATGTGTATAAATGTTCTGTTTGCATGTAGGTTTGTGCGCCCCCGTGTCAGGCAATGCCGTGGAAGTCAGAAGAGGGTGTCGGATTTCCCTGGAGCTGGAGTTAAAGACAGTTCTCAGCCATCATGTGGGTGCTGGGGATCAAACCCGGGTCCTCTGCAAGAGCAGTCGGCGCCCTTAACCACTAGGTCATCTCTCCAGCCTAAGAATTAATTTTTTTAAAGCTCCCAGTTAAACAATGCTAAGGAGCTTTCTAAATTCAATATGATGGAACTTAGAATTTCTGGCAGAAGTGAAGACTGATTCCTTCATCTCTCCAGCCCAAGAATTAATTTTTTTAAAGCTCCCAGTTAAACAATGCTAAGGAACTTTCTAAATTCAATATGATGGAAATTAGAATTTCTGGCAGAAGTGAAGACTGATTCCTTAGTGTAGTCATAAGCCTACATATTTTCTTTTACTCATTCCTAGAAATAAGAGAGAATTACTTCAGAGGACAATGGTCATTGTCAATTCAATCCAGAGACAGAATTGCCATAGAATTAATCTCCAGCATAAAGACTGATACTATTGCTGTTGTTTGAATATTTTCTTTTAACCTCAACAAAAAAAAAGGAAAAGAAAAAGAAAAGAAAGAAATCGTTTTCTCACTGGAAGTACAAACTTAAGTCATTCTAAGGAAACCACAGAAAAACTTTTGGCATAAGTACAAGTAAAAAACCATTACAGGGAGCTGGAGAGACGGCTCAGCAGTTAAAAGCTCTGCCTGCTCTTGCAGAAGACCCAAGTTTGGTTCCCAGCACCCACATGGTGGCTAACAACCATCTGTAACTCCAGTTCCAGGGAATCCTATGTCTTCTTCTGGCCTCCTCAGGCATTGCATGACATAGGTATACTTACATACATGCAGACAATACACTTATGCACATAAAATAAACAAATAAATAAAAATTTAAAAAGAAAAATGTGTTATATCCTTCTAGGGAATCTTGAGGTGACTATTCCTGGCTGTTTCTTTGGAAGAATATAAGACAGAGTTTGTTCAGTGGCAATTCCTTCCTACTAAGGAAGAGTGAAGAAAAAGTTGTCTTAAAACGAACCACTGGACACTTATGTCCAACAATAGGTTTTGTTTCTCTAATCATAAAAGCCAAAAACCAATTTTATTTTCTATCACATCTTTGGCCAGTTAATAACTTTTGAGAAAGGACATGCCTCCATGAATACACAGCAAATAATTGACATCACCTGAGGAAAGAAACAGTACTCTGTACTCTCCATCAGCAGTCCTGAGCTGGGGTGGGTATGTGTGATAAATAGCCTTGTTTAGTCTACATGGCCATTTCTATCTGTAGTGCAACCTTGGTCCTATAAACCCACTTTTGATTAGTGATACCCAAATTAAGTTACACCGTAAAGACCACTGCTATGCTTTCGTTTCTAAGATTTTTTTTTTGGTCTTTTTGAGACAGGGTCTCCCTGTAGCTCCAGCTGTCCTGGAACTCACTCTGTAGACCAGGCTGGCCTTGAACTCACAAAGATCCACCTGCCTCTGCCTCCCAAGTGCTAGGATTAAAGGCATGTACCACCATGCCCGGCTTAAGATTTATTTTTATTTTTAATTATGTGTATGCTTGTGTGTCTGAGTGAGAGTATGTCCACATGAATGTACTCAGAAGCCAGAAGGTGTCAGATCCTCTGGGGCTGGAGTTATAGGTGGTTGTAAGCCCTCTAACATGGGTGCTAGGAAGTGAATTCAGGTCCTCTGGAAGAATAATACATGTTCTTTACTGCTGAGCCAGATCTTCAGTCCCGATTTTTTTTATTTACTTATTTATTGATCATTAAATTTTTTTTTAATTTATTGATCTTTTGAGACATGGTTTCCCTGTGGCCCCAGCTGGTCTGGAACTCATTAAGAATACCAGGCTGACCTCCATTTCACAGAGAACCACCTGTCTCTGCTTCTTGAGTGCTGGGATTAAAGACATGTGCCATTATGCCCAGCTCTCATTTTTTAGTTTTTAAACATTTATTTGAAATAGTAATAATAATTATTGTTGTTATTTTTTGGTATTTTTGAAACAGGGTCTCTCTTTAGTCCCAGCTGGCCTGGAGCTCACTCTGTAGACCAGGCTGGCCTTGAACTCACAGAGATCTGCCTGCCTTTGCCTCCTGAATGCTGGGATTAAAGGTATGTGCCACCACGCCTGGTACTAAATTTTTATTTTTTGTGCATGTGTTGTGTGTATATGCATGTATGTGTGTGAGTGTAATGAACATGTTTGGCATATGTGCACATGTATGCAGTATGCATGGAGGCCAAAAGAAGGTACTGAGTGACCTCTTTTTTTTTCTTTTCTTTTTAAATTGTATTTTATGAGTGTATTGCCTGCATAAATGTAAGCGGACCCATGTTATGCAATGTCTGAGGAGGTCAGTAGAGAGCATCGGATTCCCCAGAACTGGTTACGATGCTTGTTAGCTGCCATTTGGTTGCTAGGAACCAAACCCTGGTCCTTGGCAAGAACAGTCAGTGCTCTTAACCATCTCTCCAGCCCCAAGTATCCTATTTTTTTTTAATACTTTCTGCCTTTTTTCTTTGATGAAGGGTGTTTCACTGAATCTGAAGCTCAAGTTACGTTCCAGCAAGTACCCACTGAGCCATCTCTCCAGTCCCTTAATTTCTTTTTTTCTTTTGAGACAGGGTCTCCTGTAACCCAGGCTGGCCTCAAGCTCACTATGTGGCTCAGGATGACCTTGAATTCTTGATTCACCTGCCAACAGCTCCCAAGTGCTAGGATTACAGGTGTGTACCACCATATCTAGCTGAGCTTCTATTTATAATAATGATAATTCCATTCCTCGAATATATACTTCATTCTAGATGTATTTCATTTTTTAATTTTTATTTTTTTTATAATTTTTAAAATTTATTTTTTATGTGTATGAATGTATTGTCTGCATGTAGGTTTGTGTACCTGTGTCGTGCAATGCCGCGGAGGTCAGAAGATGGTGTTGGATTCCCGAGGAATTGGAGTTACAGACGGTTCCTAGCTGCCATGAGGGTGCTGGGGATCGAACCCGGGTCCTCTGCAAGAGGCAGTCAGCACTCTTAACCACTAGGACCTCTCTCCAGCCCCCTCTAGATATATTTTATATACATTTGCACTTAATTGCCATAGCAATCCTAAGAGGAAATCATCAGACCATTCTTCTTTCTAGTTTAGGGGAAAAAAAAGCTTGGAGTAGTTAAATACCTTGCCAAAGGTTACACAACTAGTAAATGACATGTTGAGATTCAAGTCTGAGACAAATCCAATGTATTTTAAACAATAATAATCCATATAAAGGAATAATATTATTTTCCTATAAAGCTAAGCTTGGATTGGGTGATATTTACCACTGCACTAACAGAGATTCTTTTTCATCTGCTAAGAAGGGGTGTCTTTGGAAAGGTTTGCATGTCAGTAAGATTTCAATATATAAAGGCTTGTATTTAAAACACACAAATGCATGAAGAAAAAACACAATGGTTTAGGTCAGTCAGTGCTGCTTAAAGCCTGACCTATAGACCAGCAGTGACATCAGTCTCAGATGTGATAAATATAGAAATAGAATAAGCATTTAAAAACATGAAAACTGGGGGGGGGGGGAAGCCCTGAAAACTGGCCTTTAATCCTAGCACTCAGGAGGCAGAGTTCAAGGCCAGTCTTGTCTACAGAGTGAGTTCCAGGCCATCTGGGCCTACAGGAAGACCCTGTCTCAAAAACACCAAAACCAAAACCCTGAAAACTTCCAGATGTGGTTGGCATACGCCTTTAACCCCAGCACTGGGGGCAGAGGCAAACAGATCTATGTAGACCAGGCTGGACTGGAATCTCACAGAGATCTACATGCCTGCAGAGTGCTGGGACTAAAGGTATGCACCACCACATCTGGCATACTTTTGGGTTTTTTAATTTACATTTTTCTGGTAGTTCATATTTATTGTATTTTATAAAATCATTGGTCTGGGGGCTAGAGAGATGGCTCAGTGATTAAGAGTGCTTACTGTTCTTGCGAGGACCTAAGTTCAATTCCAGTCACCCACCTGTAATAAATTGTTCATAACTACCTATAACTTTAGCTCTAGGGAATCCAATGCTGCCTAGTCCCCTCTAGGGGCAACTGCACTCATGTGCTCATACCTCTGCACATACATAAACACATATGCACATTTTAAAATGTAAAAAAGCCAGGCGTGGTGGTGCACGCCTTTAATCCTAGCACTTGGGAGGCAGAGGCACGTGGATCTTTGTGAGTTCAAGGCCAGCCTGGTCTACAGAGTGAGTTCCAGGACAGCTGGGGCTACAGGGAAACCCTGTCTCGAAAAGACCAAAAACAAAATGTAAAATGTAAAAAAATTAAAGTATCAGTCTGCATTTTATTGTATTAGGCATTCTAGAAAATATGCCCTTCACCACAAGTAGTTTGAAAAGTGTTGGTTTTGTCATTTGGAGGTATAAAAACATAATATTTAAATAGTGTTAATAAGTTGCCAATGTGATTTTCCAGTAACACCACTCTGGATCCTACAATAGATTGCATCTTTCTCTTGGGCCTATTACTGTTATACTTGTGAGGGCTGGGCCACATTGGGAGAAATCCTACCTCTGGAGTATTCGCACTCAGTATTCCTGACAAAGGCTGTTTTCAAAGATGTTTGATGAATGTTGAATGGACCAATTTGTTGCCGATGACCCATGAAGTGAAAAAAAATGTTTCATGCATTTTAATTTACATTTCAGGGAATTTATATTTTTTCAGGGAAAAAAGAAAATATTGGTGACCCTGCCAGCAACTCTGATCACAGGACTTAGTAAGAAACATTGGAAGATACTTGTAAGTGGTGTAATTTATCCACTATGTTGAGAGTTGTGCCCTTCAGCTTACCATCATGGAGCATTTCAGGGAATAAGACAAGGGAATAAGTTTCTTTCAGGGCTATTCTCTGGGCAGAATACAGACATATAATCTAGTACTTGGAAGAGACATCCTGAACAATTTATGTACCCCGAAATCAGAACTGGCTTATTAGCTTCTAAGGGAGGCCATGCATTTAAAGAGTCAATTACTGAAACTTGTGATAAAGAGCTGCTGCTGGCAGAAAATGTTATTTTATGAAAGCTTTAAAAAGAATTCTTTCCCCCACCCTGATGATAATATGTTTAAGACCGCAAATGCTCATGTCATTTCTCTATTTTCAGAGTTGTGTCCTGCTGGCTGTGAAAACATCTGGTTACAGAGACCCTTAACTGGAGTTGATAGGGCTGATTTTCTGCTGGTTGGTGACAATCATGAATCCTTCATAGAAAAATCTGAGGGAATGTGGTGTTACTGCTGGCCCTGCCTCCAGAGACCAGCTGTGAGAGCGCAAAGGAGCTAACAGGACGACTCAGAGGCCAGGCGAGTGAAGGCTCTTGAGGGATATCTTTCTTCAGAACCCTCCAACCGGAAGATGAATCACTGGTGAAGTCGCACTGCAGGTGATAACTCTCTCTGGGCAGGTTATAAAAGTGCACTGACAAACTCTTCAAGGTGTGGGAGATGAGGAAAGGAAAGGCCTTCTGACTGTTCTGGGAGCCATTTATCAGGAGAAGAAAAGATTTCTCCACAAAATGATACCATATTTACAAGGTGTCAGAGTGTACATGGAATGTGCTGTCCTAGTAATTGCAGAGAATTCTGTACATGGAATGTGTAAACAGTACATATGTTAACAAAGCAAGCTGGCTATAAACTCAAATGGATTGAGGCTAAAACTTGAAGCATAAGCTTGGCTTTCTGTTTGAGAAAAGATACACAGATTGGCAGTTTTGTGACTACCATAGCCACGTCAGCTTTCTGATAAAAATAGGTATTTTATAATATAGATAGCAAGATCTCAACATTCTTCTAAAAAACTATAAAGATACAAGAGGGAGAGGGAGAGAGAGAAAGAGGGAGAGAAGAGAATATATATAAATATAATATATATATATATATATATATATATAGAGAGAGAGAGAGAGAGAGAGAGAGCTAGAATAGTTATTTTCAGAGATAAATTCGTCGAGGGGATATAACCCATAGCAGAATAGGCTAAACTAAATCAGTTCAGCCATTGACTGAGGAAGTGTCAGCCAATCCACAAACCAAGTATAAGCTTTAAACTCCCATGTTACAAATTAAGAAACAGATCAAGCTGGGCATGGTGGTACACACCTTTAATCCCAGCACTTGAGAGGCAGAGGCAGGTGGATCTCTGTGAGTTCAAGGCCAGCTTGGTCTACAGACCAAGTTCCAGGCCAGCTGGGGCTACAGGGAGACCCTGTCTCAAACACACACACACACACACACACACACACACACACACACATGCACACACACACACATACACACACGAAACATATCAAAGCTCAAGGAACACTGAATTTTCATGTGTTCTTTTATTTATTTTTATTTTTTTATGTGTTCTTAAAAGAACTAAGAAAGTACTGCTTTATTTCTCTTTGGAAACTGTGAAGTAGAAGTAATTTCACTTCTGGCAAGAAGAATGGCCAGGTATGGATGTAATTAGTATATGTTTAGGGGCTAGAGAGATGGCTCAGTGGTTAAGAGCACTGACTGCTCTTGAAGAGGTTCCAGGTTCAATTCCCAGCACCTACATGGTGGCTAAGAACCATCTTAGGTCAGGCGTGGTGGTGCACGCCTTTAATCCCAGCAGAGGGAGGCAGAGGCAGGCAAATCTCTGGAGTTCAAGGCTAACCTGGTCTACATAGTAAGCTCCAGGCCAGCTGGGACTAAAAGGAAACACTGTCTCAAAAAAAAAAAAAAAATAGTACATGTTCAGAGTAGTAGAGTAAAACAGAAAATAGAAGAAAAATAACATTTATTGTGGACATAAGATGTGTATAACTCAGATTTTATTTTTGAGATTTCTACTGTAAAGTTCATAGAGTACATTTTTTATTTACTACAAACAATTCATAGTTAAATTGCAAAACCTAATTTTAGGATCCAAATGCAAGCTTTGCCTTCGTTGAAATGTGGTTACAACCTTAACGACTAACCACAAAAATCTAGAAACTTAGATATGCCTTGGCTCCAAAAATAGGACACATTTTTACTTTCTAAACTGTCTAGAACATTGAGAAGGCGTAGATACCAAATCACAGACTAGGAGAATCATTTCCAAACCCTCTCCATCTCTCCCTGATAGCAACCTCACATTTTAAAACATATAAAATATTAAGAAGGAAGATTGTGCTTTTTCTAAATTCAATTAAGTAGTAATAGGGAAGGTTGAAGCCTTCAAGAGCTTAGAGATAACGAATGACAGAGGGTAAATTCTCCCTCAGCCTCTAGGCATAGTCCATGCTAAATAAGAGGCTTTTCATTCAGCCTAGTAATGGGAAACATCCATCAGCTATGTCTCTGAAGCCAGCCTTAAACTCTTCTTCAAGTGGAGAACATTATTAAATGTTTAAAGAAATCTGAAGTCACAGAAAGATACTTCCTTGGCTCATGAGAATGTAGATTAATCAATGAAGACAATTTCTACATTACCTTTGGAATGTGAATATAAAATTCCTCAGAGCCTACTTAAAAATAGATACTGGTGGCACTTTCTCCAAGCTCTTTATAAAAGTGACCCTATAGACATACAAGAGTGGTCCATATGCAAGTTCCTGTATGTCCCATCAACAAACACATGCATAACAAGCATTTGTTATAGAAATGAAAAGAAAGAATGTTCACATAAAAACCATCAAAAGTAGAGGTATTATATTTTGCCAGCCAGATTAGTCTATTATGTGGTATTTTTAACAAATATATATATATATGATCCCAGTTGCAATTTATATTAAAAATAAATATTTAGGGGCTGGAGAGATGGCTGAGCAGTTAAGAGCACTCGCTCTCTTCCAAAGGATTTGAAATCAGTCCCCAGCACCCTCATCAGATGCTCACAACTTCCTGTAACTCCAGCTGCAGGGGATCCAGTGCCCTAATCTTTCTTCTGTGGGCACCCACACATATGTGGGTACACACACACACACACACACATAAATAAAAAATAAATCTTAAAAATAAATTTGTATACTATTAATATAATTTGATAAGAATGCAGTTTTATAGTTGTATATATATTAATTGTTTAACTATTTTTATTGAATTCTGTGATTTTCATACAATATACTGATGGTATTTAGATTCCCTCCCCTATCCGCACCTCCCCTTAGTGCCCCACTCCAATTTAATGTATTCTCTTATTATTTATATATATGGTATATAGAGTCTAATTTGTGTCCTGTATATATATTTTTTAATTTTTTAATTTATTTTTTATTATTTTATGTGTTTGAATGTACTGTCTGCATGTAAGTAGGTGCACCTGTGTCAATGCAATGCTGCGGAGGTCAGAAGAGTGTAGGATTCCCCTGGAGCTGGAGTTAAAGAGAGTTCTTAGCCACCAAGTGGGTGCTGGGAATTGAACCTGGGTCCTCTGCAAGAGCAGTCAGCACTCTTAACTGCTGAGCCATCTCTCCAGCCCCTGTATATATATTTTTAATGAGCTATTTTATTAATTAGCAGTCATGTCCTTTGATAGGATTGTGTTACTGGAAACTTACTATGCCCTTTGAAGAAATGGTTTGGTAGCCTAGGAATAATTATAGGAATTTCTCCAAGGACCTCAAAAATTTAAGTCTTTTAAAAATTATTTATTATTTTTATTTTGTGTATGTGTGAGTGTATTGCCTGCATGTGTGTAAGTGCACCTGTGTCGTGCAATGCTCATGGAGTCAGAAAAAGGCATTAGATTCTCCTGGAACTGGAGTTTCAGATGGTTGTTAGCCACCATGTGGGCACTGGGAATCAAACCTGGGTCCTCTGCAAGAGCAGTCAGTGCTCTTAACCACTGATCCATCTCTCCAGCCCCTTATTTTATACATCTTATCACAGCTTTATGATCTTAGATGTTTCTGAATTGTGCCCCAATTTTCTACCTCTTTGCCTTTTGCATTTTTTGATTTTGTTTCATTCTGAACTCTGAGGTTGGGTGATGGAAGGTGTAATGATTTGGTCCCCAGCTGGGAATACTATTTGGGATGTATTAACCTTAGGGGTAGGACTTACCTAGAGAAAGTAGGTCCCTGACAGTGAGCCATTGAGGGAATTGTGTCCATTTTCTTGACAGTCACCATCATCTCTGCCACGAGGTGATTTCTCTTTAAAAAAATTTATTGTTTTACATAAATATTTTTGTACAAGATTATGTTACAAATCGAATCTAGACCCGTGTCCCCCTCCCAACCTCCCCACCCCACCAGATTCACCCTTTCAGTCAGTTCTTTGATGCAGTCTTTTCTGTTGTTGTTGGTGGTGGTGGTGTTCTTTCCAATATGCATCACTCCCAACAAGAAATGTTTACAACTAAGTCATTGGCTCTAGCATCCACAGATGAGGGGATACTGTTGCCGACCGCTGTTGCTGGCAGCTGAGACCAGCCAGCCCTCCTGGGGTCGTGGGTATTTTTTGTGGGGTTCCCTTTGGCAGGAAAACACCAGGAAGCTGATGGCTTGCAGAAATAAGAGACAGAGAAAAGTTTCCCAAATCCACAGCAACTTTATTGAACAGGGGCAGTGTTTATATAGCAGTCTTAGGAGAAGGCAGAACAAAGGATTTGGTGGAGCTTTACAATTACATATGTTACTAATAGGTCAAAACTCATACATTAACCAGAACTCATTATCTATTTCATGATTGACGAGATATGCGGCACACAGAGCAGGAAACCAAAACATTACAAAGTTTAGTCAGGAAATGAATTTTTTTTGAAGTAAAAATGTAGAAATCTTAAGATAAACTTTACCGAGGAAATAACATTTAAGAAAAAAGGAGCATCAATAGTTTTTAACATGATCAATTAGTTTTTACTTGTTAGCTCTTAATTACAAGTCATAATTGAAAAGTTACAGGACACTGAGTAGTAATTGTTATGTCACAGTAGAAGTTTCTTGGCAGTAGATATTGGCCTTATATCTCTATCCTAAATCTAGAGCAAATATATCTTAATATCCTAAGGTTAATAGTTTCTTTTAAGTTTTTATTAAAGTAAAGACCTTATTTCTATAGCATCCTAAACTACTTATTAGCTTTTTTTAACTCTATTTGTTAATCTAAAGTTTTAATTTTTACTGAGAACTAAGAGCCGTTCCACTGCTTGCTCCAATTAACAGTTTTGTTTTTGTAGGACAATTGGCTGGTGTAAAGTAATTTATCTTTTGCCTAACTTTGCTGGGAGTGTCAGGACTCAGGCATTCAGTGGCTGCATAGAACTAGGAAAACTGTTTAACCTGTTCCTTTACTTAAATAGGGAAATGGGATTGAAGAGTCTTTTTATTTTAACTGTTAAGTAGGAGTTTTTATTTTAAATGGAATGATATATCTTGTTTTTATTACACATATCACTGGAACTTGTTTTTCTTTAGAGACAGTCATAGAACCATTACCACTATATAATTGTTCTGTTTTCCAATTTGTCACAGGTCTTTGAATTGTAATGTATATTGTGAGAGAAGTCTATTTTTAAGTCTATTTCTGACTCAAGACTTACAGACCATTCTTGCTGCCAGGAAAAAGCCCTGTGCCCAAGAGAGGCATTTTAATTGCCAGTTACTGGCACATTCAAACAGTTTGTTTTGTATCTATAAGCTGGCCCTAAGAAAAGATCTTTATTGTGTTCAGTGTTATGTCCAACACCAGAAAAACGTAATATCCTAGGAAAGCATCTCAATCTCGGGGTGATCTTAGCCGGGTATTCTGCCAGTGACCTCCAGGGGGTCCAGCCCCGCAGGACACATCTCCCCCGCCTGTCTTGAACATGATTTCTCATATTACTTTACACAAGCGACACTGGAGTGGGTGTGGCAGACGCTCAGGTGGATGCCGCAGGATACCATTCGTCGTTTGTTTTTCTGGGACTGTGTTACTTCACTTAACATAATATCTTCCAGTTCCATCCATTTACCTGCAAAGCTCATGATGTCAACTTTCTTTACCGCTGCATAGAACTCCATTGTGTAGATGTACCACATTTTCTCTATCCACTCGTCAGCTGAGGGGCACTTGAGTTGGTTCCAGCTCCTTACTGTGCTTCAGGTGGTCTTGGGAGATCCCAGATCCAATTTCTCTTCCTGAATACAGATGCCCACCACCACATTCTGCCCATTGCATGGGGTGAAGGGTCTATGGACTGAATAATTTCAAACTTTGAGCCAAAATAAATCTTTCCTCCTTTAAATTGTTTGTATCTGGTATTTTTTTTTCCACAGCAATAGAAAGCTAACAAATACAGGGCTGGGTGGTAGCTAAATTGTTAAACCACTTGCCAAGCAAGCATGAGAACTTGAGCTTGGATCCTCAGAACCCATGGAAAGTTGGACAGCGTAGCCCATGTCTATAATCCCAGTGCTCTTGTGGTGAATGGGAGGCAGAGACAGGAGAATCCCCAGATGTGCACAGACTAGCTAGCCTGGTGTATGAAGTGGAAGGCAGCAGGAGACCCTGTCTCAAACAAGGTGGATGGAGTGGACTGACACCTAGGGCTGTCCCTGGACCTCCAAATGTGCACTGTGGTATGCACAAAAGAATGTACATACATACACATAAATACAAACACACACACATATGCACACACACATAAAGAGAGAGAATCTTTAAAGAGTAACAAATACAGACAGCATATCATTTCTTTTTGTGCATTAATATGAAAACATGCTGTTTGTTTTCTGGAAGGTTGTATGAGCCAGCTAATGAACTGGCAAGTGTGCTAGATTTGACTGCCAATGAGTCAGCTAAAGTAGGATCATGATTTCATTTAATGGACATGGACTGACAAGGCCATAAGGCAGTATTGTTACAACTTAATGGAACAAATTGTCAAGAAAATATCAGTCAGGCCTGGTGAGATTTGGAAAGCATCAGAATGTTTCCATGTTTACAAGTATCTCTCCTTCTTAGTCTGGACTATCATCTTTTGGATTCCTTGGCTAAAATGAAAATGCCCCTAGTGGAGTGAGGCACCAAACTATTTACAGGTTTAGACATTAGTTTGAACTTACTGGCCTTCTTATGCTTTGACTTTGTTTGCTTCACAAAACAGGGGTGGTTTATCACATTTTCTTATCAAACCAAGAAGACAGGACAGGAAATCCAGATGGGGAGAGAGAAGGCATAAGAAAGATAACCTAGAGTCAGCCATGTTATCAGGATCTAGGAATATCTGCCTCATTCTGGACATGGTGATTATATTAATGCTTCAAGATTACAGCCAGATATAGTGACTTACAAATGTAAACCTAGCACTCAGGAGACTGAGGCAGGAGGATTGTTTTTAGTTTAAAGCCAGCCTGGGCTATGTAGCAAGATTCTGTAGGAGGGAGGGAGGGAGGGAAGGAGGGAGGAAGGGAGGAAGGGAGGAAGATAGATGGCATTAGCTGATGTGGTGATCTTTTTTTTGTGGTGATCTTTTATGTTCACATAAATCACTCATGTGAGGCTAATTTTAAAATGAAATCCCATGACTTTTCTTGTGTTGTTGATTCTAACCTATGTTGTCTATGACCCATCCAAGGAAATTAGTTTTTAAGATTCAGATTCCACGACCCCATGGCTATCTCTGTAATCTCCACTTAAATTGAGCCTGTGATCTTGTCTGTATGGGTCCTGAAACATTACGGACTTAGGACACAGGCTATTCTACCAACGCTGTCATTTTTAGTTGTTAGGCCTTCAGCAACTGCTTTGGCCACTGGGGCCTCATCTGCTCATCTTTACATTAGCTCTCAAGGTGCTTAGATGAACTGCTTGTGGGTTAAATGAGGATATTAATGTATTAAACACCCTCTTTTTCTAAAACAATTCCATTTACATCACCTTACAATGCCTTCATTGCACCATCCTTTTCTTGAGAATATCACAACTCTCCAAATAGTTTAAGCACAAATAAACCATGACTATGATTTCTTTGATATATTTTTTTGTCTTTTTGAGATGGGGTCTCCCTGTCCTAGAACTCATTATGTAGACCAAACTGACCTTGAACTCACAGAGCTCTGCCTCTGCCCCTGCCCCTGGCCCTGCCTCTGCCCCTGGCCCTGCCCCTGCCCCTGCTCTGCCTCTGCCTTTTCTGCCTCTGCCTCTCAAGTACTGGTATTAAAGGCATGCACCACCTTGCCTGGCTGACTTTCAAGTCTAGTGAACTTACCAAATGAAGGACTGACTATACTGATTATTATAAGATGACTTATTTATTTTTATTATTTTTTTTAATTTTATTTATTTTTGTATGTGTATGAATGTACTCTCTGCATGTAGGTTTGTGCACCCGTGTCGTGCAATGCGCGGAGGTCTGAAGAGGTTCTCAGATTCCCATAGAACTAGAGTTCTCGGGGCTGGAGAGATGGCCTAGCGGTTAAGAGCGCCGACCGCTCTTACAGAGGACCCGGGTTCGATCCCCAGCACCCACATGGCGGCCGAGAACCGTCCGGAACTCCAATTCCGGGAGAACTCCAGTTCCAGGGGAATCCGACACCCTCTTCTGACCTCCACGGCATTGCACGACATGGGTGCACAAACTTGCATGCAGACAGTACATTCATACACATACAGAAATAAAAAAAAAAAAATTAAAAAAGAACTAGAGTTCTCCTGGAATTGGAGTTACAGACGGTTCTTAGCCGCCATGTGGGTGCTGGGGATCGAACCCGGGTCCTCTGCAAGAGCAGTTGGTGCTCTTAACCGCTAGGCTATCTCTCCAGCCCATAAGATGACTTATTTAAAAGGAGATCTCAGCATAGCAACATTGCCTTGTATTTACATCTGGTGGTGGAAACTCAATGCGTGTTTGTTTCCTAAATTCCAAATCAGAGAGAATGTGTTCACTTTACTGCCAAATCCCAGTGCCTTATTAGTCTTGATAAATGTTTATTGAATTAATAGGCCCATTCTGGATTTTTATGATTACCACTTCCTTTTTAGACAGTTACCTTACCAGGAACTTACTCTAGAAGCTTGCTAGTTTATATATATATATATATATATATAT